>CM057338.1:218213504-218718215 GCA_030015575.1 Agapanthus africanus
TGGCGCGCAGCGCAGAGCGCTGGAACTGAAGCGTTGCTTCAATTCTTTTGAATTTTGAATTTCACTATAGAGCTTTGCTCTGATTAGGGGAAACAAATGCCCCCCCCACCGTTGCGCTCACGTGGCGCACACGTGAGTGCAGCGGTGGCAGCATCTGAGTCCTTGGATCAACTCAAAAGTTGAAGAGGCGGTTCAATGCCTATAAATAGGACCTTTGGTCCCTTAGATGATCATCATCTTCTTTCTTTGAGAACTTTTGTTCAGAGCACAGCTCTTCTGTTTAATAACTTCTCAGGAGTAAAACTCTTTCCAAACTTAGGTGAAGTTTTTTTTAATTTTTTCTAATAAATTAAGGTTTTACCCATTAACAGAGCCTTGCTCTTTATAGATCTTTGATCTACAGAAAACCCATTTAGGATTTCATTAACAGAGCTTTGCTCTCATGAACCCATAGATCTAAAGAGATCTTTTCTTGGGTTTCTTAGCCCATGAACAAAGCCTTGCTCTTTAGATTTCTTAATCTTTGATGAAGAACTCTTAAGAGTTTGTTCATGGATCTTGAGGATCCCAGAATTTTTTAATTCATAAAAAATTAATTGATTTTAATTTTCTTGATGGATTTTTCCATCATCATTACAGAGCCAGGCTCTTAAGGGATCTTACTCCTTCATGATCAGAGTTTGACAAGTGTCACTCTGTCATAAAGCTTTGCTCTCAAAGGAAGATTTTCTCCTTTTCCCGAGGGATTTCTCATTCAATGAGAATTTTCCTGAGGATTTCCTCATTAATTAACAGTCTCATCCAATGATGAGGCTGTTTTATTAATTATCAATTGATGAATTGTCATCTAGATTTTGTGGGTCCCCTTTTGGTCCATTTTCCACTGCATTACAATGTGGTACAACTTTAAAAGTACCGAGTGTCAGAAATTTAAGATTAAATTATAGCACTGACAGTTGATTTCTGTCCTTTTTTTGCAGGCGACATGTCTTTCGATCTCTCTTTCCCGTTTTTTCATTCAGAATGCGGATTTCCTGAGGCGCCTGTGGACCGGGAGGTTCTTGCGCTCATCAAAGACCATGATCCGGAACACAAAATTCTTCACTTGTGGGGTAGATGGTACGACCAGATTATCAGAGGTCGTCGAAGCTTCTCTTGCACGACGCCGTCGGAACCTATCTCGTCGATCCCGTATGCGGATGCACCCCCGGTGAACTATGCCGTGGAGGTTGTCAATTGGACATCGGAGGGTCTTCTTCAACCTTCGATCGCCGCCGTACCCATGCAGCCGCCGGCGGCTTTGGATACCCTGGGGCGGCGTATATGCCAGGGCGAGTCACGCCCTTGGGGACAGCCCTACAACATCGGACTGACTCCCCGTCATCCGGCCGGGTACTTGCTGTGGGCCCGGTACATCTTGTCGGCGAAGAAATCGCAGCTGTTAAAGCTCGGCTTATACCCTGCGGTCTCCGCTTTGCTGTTCAGTATTCTGCACCTCCCACATGGTGGATTAAGGCGTTCTTAAAGCAGTTGAACATCCCTACTCATACCTTCCTTCTACTGGACAGAGAGGTCTCTATTTCCTTGGAAGAATTCGCCGAGGTTTCTGGTCTACCCGTCAGGGGGGAGCATTACGAGGAGCTGTTTCCTCCGGATGAGTACGTTTTTTCCACCAAGCCGGTGGTGATGGGCCTCACGCCAGAGAACGCCATTCAACACCAGTTCCTTAGTCTGATAAAGGTGCTGAACATGTACGAGAGCCTCTTCCTGGAATCCGAAGGTCGGGGGGTCAGTTTTGCGAACTTCATTGCCCGTTTTCTTCGCCCAGAGATTTTGTCGCAACGAGGCGAAAAGTTTGCCAAGCTCGATGATCCCTTCGGCTTTGGCTTGGACCGTCAGCCGGTACTGGAAACTGATCAGAAGGGCTTTTTTCTTCTTGATGTTGCAGTCATCCCTCTGTCAGAAATCGCCACTCCGGGCATTGACGAGGAGGCTTTCTTTCTTGGGTTTCTTGGGCTATGGTTGAGTTGGTCCGCGCTCTCTATTCATCCTCGTTACATGAGGCCTTCCGTCTTCTACCCCGCGCATCGCATGGTTGTCAGAATACAAGTGGCCATCGGAATCGCCGGGTTAGCCCACCTATACTACGGTCTCAGCGTGGCGGCGGATACCACTGAGCCGGGGATGCATCCTGCCAACTTCCCGATGCATTACTTCACTTCGTGGATGGAGATGCACATGCTCGGGGTCTTTGGCATTCATAAGAGACCTTCATTTTACGAGAGATGCAAGTTCCCTCGGATTATGCGGCTGGTTGACGCCTCCATCGTGAGTCCGTCACAGCGGGAGGCTAAGGGCTTGCTCCTACGTCCGCGCATGGTCAGAGATGGTATGTCTTTCACAGACAATGTCTTGACCATCGGCCAGGAAACTTCAAAGGCGGTGCTGTCATTGCGCGACGCTTTTAAGGACGGGGCCTCCGTGTTGAAAGCCCGGGAGATTCTCCATTTATACTCCATCAGGCCGGGTTTTCTGGTATTCAGGCAAAATGATGCGGCGCTATTCATGAGATACAACCCCCATCATTTTGCCCAGTAGCTGAGTTATAATCAAGGATTCCCGTTGGAGGCTTTCTTGGTAGAACCCGTTGCCACCAAAGAGGGAACGCGGGGCGCGCTGCATCATTTCATGCGCTTGAATACGGGCTCTCACTTCTTTATCAGTGAGCCGAGTTGTATCCCAAGGGCCCTTAATGTGCACGTGGCCTGGTATCAACATGCAATGGGAGCTGTTATCAGGGAGGAGAAGCGGCTACTACTCGACCGCAAGGGTGCACCCCCTCCTAGTGACCGAAACCTCCCTTTGAAGCGAATGACCATTGTCCTTCCTCCGCTCAGGGAAGCTGCCGTGATTGAAGTCCCCAACGATAGGCCTGAGCTACCGGTGCCCCGTGCTCCTGTGGAGACGGTGGATGTACTACCGGTGCCCCGTGCTCCCGTGGAGACGGTAAATGTAGCTTCCCCCGAATCTGGCGTGGGCTCAGATATCGGGACTCGTCGCCCCAAAGTGCCCACCAAGCGTAAGCTTGTGCTGGCTGCGACTGGAGCTTGCTCACAGAAGAGGAAAAAGAAGTCGGTCCTCTCTCTAGATGCTGTACTCGGCCTGGAGCCTCAGGCTCCTTATAACGAGGGCATGAGCGAATATGGGACCAACGAAGTTCTCTTCATAGCGCCGGAAGATACTGATCTCGAGGCCGCTATTGCAGCTTCTGTGCGATCCGCAAGCCACCAAGCGGAAATGGACACCCTCCCGCAATCGAGTAAGTATAAGCCGTAACTTCTGTTATTGCACTATGTTTTTATTTTTATTATCATGCCTTGACTGACATTTTTCCTTCTGTAACAGGCTTCACCACTGAAGAGGCTCTGGCGGCTTCCCTCAGGACCTTCGAGGAGGAGGAGAGGAATAGCGTTTTGTTGGGCATTGGTATGTCTCGACTTATTGCATCTTCATTCTCCTTCCTCATGGAAAATCTGACCCCTTCTTTATCTTATCACAGGGACCACAATGCCAATCCCGTAAGGTGATGAGGAGATTCTTCCCGGGCCGGCCACCGAAGTCCCGGCCTCTTCGGTACTGCCGAAAGAGGCCTTACTCAAACGACCAATGACGGAAGCCTTGATGGCTCCAGAGGTAACCCTTAGTGCGGACGATGACGTCCTATTGATGGAGGCGTCTAGAAGGTCGCTTTAACGGCCCGGGCAGAGAGGAAGCGCCGAATGCGCGTGGCAAGGGAGCGTAGTGCCGCCTTAGCCGCGGGTGCGGGTTCGAGCACCGCTACCCCTGCCCCTACTCTTTCAGAGGATGCTCCGGCTGCCTTGTCTACCGCCCACAGACAGGCAGCCCATGCCGCTCGGGAAGCAATCGGAAAATCGACTCAAGGTAACGTAACATTGGGTCCTTCTATCAAAGTTTTAATTTTCAGGCTCTCATATATCCTATCTTGCAGGGCCGAGTCTTGCCGAAGAAGTAGTGGTGACCGCCGAGCCTGGGGTAGCGGTAGAGGAGGTAGCCGTGATTACCGAACCCGAGGTGGCGGTAGGCGAGGTGGCTGCAATTGCCGAGCTCGAGGCAGCGGCTGGTGAGACAGTCACAGTTGCTATGCCTGAGATAGCTACCATTGCCGAGCCCGAGGTGGCGATGGGTAAGACGGGTACAGCCGCCGAGCCCGAGGTAGCCACTCTGTCGCAAGAGTCTGGAACTGCCCCGATCATCGCTCTTTCTGCCCATGGCTCTTTGCCATCTCCTGGCGTCGCAAGCGTTACGACGGCTCTCGTAGAGTCCGGGGATGAGGCGACGGGCGGCGAAACCATTCCGATGGAGGAGGGTAGAGCAGTCGCTATATCAAGTGACGCTCTTGTTGCGATTTCGACCGGCAACTCACCAGGTAGATTTTGGGTCATTGCTTCTCTTTTTGTTCTGCAATCCCTTTCAATCTTTCCTGACAGTATTTATCTCGTTTCTAATGCAGGCATGGCAAATGTTGAGGTTGCGCTACCTGAGGCAGCGCCATCAGTTACCGCTTTGACGGTGACCACTCTTCTACCTTCTCTCATACCATCTCAGATGTTGGAAGGTGCGGATTTGTGACCCATTAGTCTTATTTCTAGGCTGTATAATTTATGTACTGATATTGCATTACTGCGTCCTTGCAGGAGTCCTTTTTTATCACCTGTATCAGGTGCTGCACCCACATTTCTCCTTCCAGTCAGAGATTGCCTCATCCAGTGGCGCTGGTGAGTACCGCCTTTAGCTAATGTCTTTTCTTTTCTTTTTACGGGTAGCCAAGTCATTGCTAATCCTTCTTTATTTCGACTGCAGCACTACAGATTGAAGGAGGAGACGAAAGAATAGTTGTTCTACCAGTACTCCCGGCCTTGCCATCTACCTCAGCCGGTATAGTAAACTTCATTGTTTATAAACATTCTCTATTTCTTGAACCGTCATTTGACGGTGATTTGTTTTGCAGCGGTGATACCGACTCCAACTCTTTTCGAATCTCAAGTTATAATGCCAGTGGGCCCTTTCTCTCGACGGGCATCTTCCAAAGGCGCTGTGAATAGTCTGCGTATGTTGAGCGACTATATCGAGGAGCTTGACGTGGAGACTTCCACATTTGCTGCGGATTTTTCCGCCGAGCTTAATCCTATGCTGGCGACGCTCGTGAACTTTCATAGTGAGGGCGTCGTTGAGTCTTGGGTTAGCCACTGCAGGAAAATCGAGGCTTGTTTGTATGAGCTCGAGGTCAGATGTCCTGCTCCCGAGGTCCTGGCTATGAACTCTCAACGGGATGCGTGGGTCGAGCAGAGCACTCCTTACTTCCGTCATCTTGAACAAGAAGCGGCCTTAAAGCATAAGGAATGTGAAAAGACTTCAAGCGAATCTGCTCGACTGCATGCTCAGGTTGACGCCAATGCTGTGCAGTTGAAAACCTTCTTTGAGGGCCTTTTACGATGCATTTCTGATGGGCTAACGCTAAGGCAGAAGCTCGACCTCATCGAGCAGGATGCGCAGAGTCGTGAGGCAGCTCGGTGGGTCGTTGATGAACGACTTTTGTCTTATTTGCAGCAACGGGCTCAGGTTGAAACGGAGTTGGCCGTGGCAGCTGACCGTGACGAGAGGCTGAGGGGAGTGCGCGAGCAATTGATTGGCCTACTAAAGACGCTTCCCTCCCAATAGTTGCATTTTGCGCTATTTGTAAATTTTGAATGAAATGTATTCATTTTTCTTTATCCTTTCAGATGATGTAGCTTGTACTCAATTGAATTCATGAATAAAAGATATATTTCTTTCGCAATGTCTTGTGTCATCTCTCTGCTTTCTTCTTTCTTTTGTTATCAGCATGTCACTTTAGCAAACATAGCCGACAGATGATAAGGTGAGCATCTTGTTTTGGCTTCTTCGAGAAGTAGTGATGGCTTAGAAAGCAGGTTCAGATCTGCTGCCTAAGACTTTTCAATTTCATGAGCCGTGAGGATCTCATAAAGACTTTTCTCCTTAGGAGTCGTGAGGATTCCTAAGTGTGTTTTCCCTTATAAGTCGTGAGGATCTTATAAGAGAGTTTTCTTCCTTACGAATCGAGAGGACCCGTAAGTGTTTAATGAGATTGACATGTAGATGACGTATTTCCGTGACGGGGTCATATGGATGACGTATTTCCGAGACGGGGTCATGTGGATGACGTGTTTCCACGACGGGGTCATGTGGATGACGTATTTCCGAGACGGGGTCATGTGGATGACGTATTTCCGCGACGGGGTCATGTAGATGACGTATTTCCGCGACAGGGTCATGTAGATGACGTATTTCCGCGACGAGATCATGTGGATGACGTATTTCCGAGACGGGGTCATGTAAATGACGTATTTCCACGACGGGGTCATTTGGATGACGTATTTCCGAGACGGGGTCATGTGGATGACGTATTTCCGAGACGGGGTCATGTGGATGACGTATTTCCGCGACGGGGTCATGTGGATGACGTATTTCCGAGACGGGGTCATGTGGATGATGTATTTCCGAGACAGGGTCATGTGGATGACGTATTTCCGAGACGGGGTCATATGGATGACATATTTCCGAGATGGGGTCATTTGGATGACGTATTTTCGAGACGGGGTCATGTGGATGACGTATTTCCGAGACGGGGTCATGTGGATGACGTATTTCCGAGATGGGGTCATGTGGATGACGTCTGTTGTAATGAGACGAATATAGAAGTGGTCTTCAGGTTGTCTGGGAACTACCGAGATTTGGAGTAGGGGCTTTGCCGTAGCTCCAGGGTTGATTGCAGCGTCTGAATCCTGCTGGAATGGGGAAGAACGCTGTTGATAATTTCTAGGCTATCCCTGAACCGTCGAGATTTGGCTTCGTTTCGATGAAGCTTGGTGGAAGGGTATGATTCCCCCTTTGTTTGTGCCCCTGGATTGTATACAGGGATCGATGTGATTTCACCTGTAGGGCAAAAGGTTTCATTTTATATATTTTTCTTTTCCGCGATGCTATCATTTCAGCTTTTATATCGCGAAAGTCGCGATTGCCCAATCATTTCGGCTATTTTTCGCGGTGCCCAATCATTTCGGCTATATTTTTTTTTACTCGCTATTTTTTATTGCGAGTTGCCCAATCATTTTGGCTATTTTTCATGCATACATTTTTACTTGCTGATATTTGTTGCAAGTTGCCCCATCATTTCGGCTATTTCGTATGCATGTGTGGCTCGCTAGCTTCTTTGCTATAAGCTTGAAATTAGACACCGATTTCGGCATCAGCACCGCTACAACTGGGATATTGCTAGGAGCGAATCATCATTGCCTCTGTTGATGTTTAACAAAGGTGGCTTAGTAGACAGGGTTAGGATCTTTTCGACTAAGGCTTTTAACTTCATGAGCCGTAAGGGTCTCATAAAGGTTTTTCTCCCTACAAGTCGTGAGGATCTCGTAGGTGCGTTTTCTCCTTAGGAATCGTGAGGATTCCTAAGTGTATAGTCTCTTATAAGTCGTAAGGATCTTACAAGAGTGTTTTCTCCTTACAAGTCGAGAGAACTTACAAGGGTTGTTCACTGTGCAGACATATCCCTAGTCACGGATGGGACTTTGTTAGGGAAATGTTTATTCGCGCCCGTGGATTGTATACAAAGGTCAGCATTGAGCTGCTTGTAGGGCAGCATTGGAGGTTGTGGTGGCTGCTTAAGAACAGGTTCAGATCCCTGTAGGTTAAGACTTTCAAATCTTATGAGCCGTGAGGGTCTCATAAGAGGGTTCTCCTTACGAGTCGTGAGGATCTCGCAAGTGTAATTTCTCCCTAGGGTTCGTGGGGATCCCTAAGTGTGTTGCTCCCTTGTGAGTCGTAAGGATCTCACGCAGGTGGTTTCTCCTTACAAAGTCGAGAGGACCTTGCAAGTGTCTTTTAACGAGATTGCGCCCTTTCGGGTTTTCACAAAACTCGCCGGTAGCCCTGCTGTTTTTACTCACGGATCCCTTTCGGGTTTTCATCCGTGCCCCTTTGCTTATGGACATACCGTTTTCTTTTTTTTCTCTTTTTTTATTCTAACGAGATTGCGCCCTTTCGGGTTTTCACAAAACTCGCCGGTAGCCCTGCTATTTTTACCCACGGAGCCCTTTCGGGTTTTCATCCGTGCCCATTTTGCTTATGGACATACCGTTTTATTTTTTTTATTCTTTCTTTTTTTTATCAGCTTTGAGATGCTGTAACCCACAGTAGTTTATCGACGTTTCGGTCAACAGCCAGTTTTAGGACATAGTGGTCCATTGTTAGTTTAAGGACGTTTCAGTCCGTTGTTAGTTTTAAGAACATTTCGGTCCGTCGTTAGTTTAAGGACGTTTCGGTCCGTTGTTCAGTTACTACTTATAGAGTTTGGGCTTAGGAAGATAGCAAGCGGACATAGTTGTCGTCATCTATCATTGACCTAGGCCGTGACTCGTCAGGCGTAGTACTTCTTCAAGAAGCGACCATTTGTTGGCTTGAAGGGTCTTTCACCATGCATGTCCATGAGTAGATAGGCCCCACCTTGGTAGACCTTGTCTATGATATACGGGCCTTCATAGTTCGGCTCGAATTTCCCCCGTTTAGCACGATCAGAGATCATAGGTCTTTTGACCACTAGCACGAGTTCGCCTTGGCGGAATGTCCTCGGCCTAGTCAATTTTTCATACGAGCGCGTCATCTTCGCTTTATAAGCCTCCAGATTTTGTTGCGCTATGAGCCTGGTTTCATTAAGGGCATCGAGCTCCTCAAGCCGAAGGTGAGCATTCTCTTCGTTCGTTAGCTCGTAGTGAACTGCCACTCGTAGAGAGGATAACTCTATCTCAAGGGGGAGTACTGGCTCTGTACCGAATACCAATGCGTACGGAGTTGTGTTCGTGGCCATTTTGAACGTAGTTCGATACGCCTAGAGAGCTTCATGCAGTCTCTCATGCCAGTCCTTTTTATTTCGAGATACCGTCTTTTTCACGATCTTCGTCAAGGTCTTATTAAAAGCCTCAGCTAGACCGTTAGCTTAGGGATTATAAACTGAGGAGTATCTCCAGTCTATGTTATGCTGTTGTGCGAAGCGGCTGATCTTGTGGCTTCTGTAGGCTGGCCCGTTATCGGAGATGATCCGTCTTGGAGTGCCGAACCGATAAATAACATGTGTCTTGAAGAAATGGAGGATATTCTCCGTCTTCACTTCCCTCAGCAGTACTGCTTCTGCCCATTTGGAGAAGTAATCAGTTATCGCCAAAATAAATCGGTGTCCTCTGGACGATGCTGGTTCAATAGGGCCGATTATGTCAGTCCCCCACATTTCGAACGGCCAGCTAGCCACTGTTGGATGTAGTGGATTCGGATGCTGATGGATACCATGGATCTGGCACGAGTGGTATTGCTTCGCATACTCGAGGCAGTCCTGAATCATCTTGGCCAATAATAACCCATTCGTTTGATCTTCAGCTTCATCTTTGGGCCGGCTTGGTGAGAACCACATAGTCCGTCATGAGTTTCTTGGATGACTCGTTTCGCCTCTTCAGGTCCTAGGCATCTTAGCCACAGAGAATCAAATGATCTCTTATACAGAGTATCATTGACGAAAGCAAAAGACAGAGCTCGTTTCATAAGCTGATGTCTTGAGGATGAATCTTCGGGTGTTCGACGGGATTTGAAGTAGTCTATAAAGACATCTCTCCAATCGGTAACCTTTTCCTGGTCTTTTTTTTGCAGAGTCATTTGCTCGGTCGCTCTGTTTTCTTCAGACAATTCCAGAGATACTTCTGCCGGTGCAAGAACCCGACGGCTTTGTACAACAATCCTCACATCATCGAGGTTTTCGTCAGCCAGTTCTTTAGCAAGCTTGGCTAATGTATCTGCCTTGCTATTTTCCGTACGCGGTATGCTTTCCAGGGTGTAGGAAGGAATTTGAGTCATTAGTCGCTGTACTCTCTCGCCGTATTTCACTAACTCAGGTTTGCACGTCTGATAGTCGCCATTTACTTGACTGACGATCAGTTGGGAGTCTCCGTATATGAGGAGGTTTTTAATTTTCATGTCAATGGCGATCTCGAGACCTGCTATCAAAGTTTCATGTTCGGCTTCGTTATTCGTCCTCGGCTCTGTTAAGGAGAAGGCAAAGCGCATTATCCTTCCTTGTGGAGTTACGAAGATGAGGCCTACCCCCGATTTGATTATACGGGTGTTTTGTTTGCGCTTCTTCATGGAAGACGCTCCATCAAAACAGAGTTCCCACTGGGTATCACCCCTGTCGATCGTGTCAAACGCATGTTCATCTGGCAGTTCACAATTCAAAGGAGAATCGGCAGGTATCGGATGCTCAGTGAGGAAGTCGGCGATGGCCTGGCCTTTCACTGCCTTAAGAGGTCGATAAGTTATCGAGAATTCCATCAAGAGCAAGGCCCATTTAGCGAGCCGTCCCGTTAGTATGGCCTTCAACATCAAATATTTGAAGGGATCCACTTTTGATATGAGATGGACCTCATGTGCCAATGCATAGTGTCTGAGCTTCGTTATTGCGAAGATCAACGCCAGGCAGTGTTTTTCGATGGGAGAGTAATTGCTTTCTGCCCCCAGGAGAACCCGACTCAGATAGTAGAGGGCTCTCTCCTTCCCTTGGTCGTTCTCTTGTGCCCATAATGCGCCTAAGGAGCCTTCAAGGGCGGTTGTATACAAAATAAGAGGCTTTCCTTTAACGGGAGCGGTCAGTACTGGCGGATTCTGCAGGTATTGCTTGATTTCGTTAAGTGCACTTTGGCATTTGTGATCCCAGATGAACGGGATTCCCTTCTTCATCAGGTGACTGTAAGGGCGGCATTTGCCTGAGAGATTGGCTATAAATCGCCGGATATACGCGAGCTTTCCTTGGAGAGACCACAGTTGCTTGAGAGTCCTTGGCGGTGGCATTTCCATGATCGCCTTGATCTTTGACGGATCTATCTCAATGCCCCGGTGTTGGACAATGAATCCTAGGAATTTGCCCGAGGAAACTCCGAACGCGCATTTGAGAGGGTTCATCTTCAAGTTGTATTGCCAGAGGCGCTGAAACACGATCTTCAGATGCTCTAAATGTTCTTCGTATGATTTGCTTTTTACTACGAGGTCGTCAATATAGCATTTGACGATTTCATGTATAAGGTCATCGAAGATCTTCGTCATGGCCCTCTGATAGGTGGCACCGGTGTTCTTTAGACCGAAAGGCATCACCTTGTAGCAAAATATGCCCAAAGGGGTCCGGAAAACGGTGTGCTTCTGGTCTTCGGGATGCATCTTTATCTGATTGTATCCTGACGAGCCGTCCATGAAGGAGAAAACTTCATGAGTGGACGTATTGTCTATCATCAGCTCGGTGACCGGTACCGGGAAGTCGTCCTTCGGGCAGGCTTTATTGAGATCCCGAAAGTCCACATATATGCGCACCGTCCCATTCTTTTTCATCACCGGGACTATGTTGGCGATCCAATCAAGATATTGAACCTTTTGGATGAAGCCGGAGTCGATTAGTTTTTTGACCTCAGCGTTGATGCTCATCTCAAGCTCGAGCCGTATTCTTCTCGGCGCTTGTTTGATTGGCTTGACGTCCGGGGAAATCGCCAATCTGTGGACAGCAATCTCTGGATCGAGTCCCGGCATCTCGGAATAGTTCCATGCGAAGCAATCTCTATGCTGCATGAGCACGTCTTTTAGCGTAGCCACCCTTTCTTCAGACAATAGCTCACTGACGAACGTCGGCTGCGGGTCACTTGCCGTCCCCAAATCAATTTTCTTGAGGTTATCTCCAGTAGTATGTATCCCATCTTCTAGCTCTTTTGGCGCCGGTGGAAATTCTGAGATTACCTCATTATCATCGTTTTCGAAGCACCGGGGGAGGTCATCCATATTCTCGGGCTCTTCTTCTGACAACATTATCATATGACAAGTACGAGATCGCTTCCAAGACCGATGTTGATCTGGTTCTACTCCTGCGGCTTTGGGTTCATGTTTCTGCGGCAGGGTTACCCTCCAGCTGCTAGACAAAGTGAATTTGCCGAGTTGGTATTGATCTTCGACCCAGTTCTTGAAGGTGAAGCAGTCTTCAAGAGGGTGTCCTATTGCTCGGTGATAGGAGCAATAGTCTGGATGAGAGACTTCGTTTGCTTGCTCGGGGTGCTTGGACTCCGGGAGTGTCATCATCTGATATTTTATGACAAGATTGAATATTTTCTTTGTCTTGTCTTGGGGAAAAGAATATGCTCGACCCATTTTCTTTATAAGGGACGGATCCCGACTGCTCGATTCTTGATTGCATGGCTTCTCAGACCTGCTATGCTGCTGTCGAACGTTTTTTCCATTCTTTGATTTATTTTTGCCTCTGCGTCGGGTCTTTTGTATGACGGGTTGACGAGGAAGAGCATTTTCATTTTTCGCAGCCTGTTGAAGGAGGCGTTGCGTTCTGGCTTTCTCGTAGATAGCCATTTCGCGATTATGGTCGTCTCGAACCTTTTGACCTGCTTCCCTTATAAACTTGTCTATTTGTTCTTCGAACGACGGACTGGGCATTTTCACGGCGGGAGCTCTTTCTGGTTCGGGGTTAGCATTTTCCCATAGAGCATCTCCTTCTTCATCAAAGTCATGTATGACGTAGCAGTCGCGGAGTAGCTCACGTTTCTTGGATTGAACATACCCAAGCCCGGTCGTTTCTATTCTCCCGTTGGGCAACTTTCGTTGAGTTCCGGGAACGCTCCAAATCCTATTATAGAACTGGGCTTGTCGAGCAGTCTGTTTGAGGGGTACGCCTTGGCGTCTCAACAGTCTTTTTAATCCGTCTGTGTAGTATCTGGGCAAACGGATGGGCTGGAGCTTGTCAAGTGCAGAATCCGTGCCATGTCAGATTTCTTTCTCCACTTTGGTTTCCTCGGATCGGTAGAATAGGATCGCCTTTTCACCTTTTCACGTGGGAGGGACGTAGAATGTCTGCAGTTCTTCCACACTGCAGGTATCAAGCGTGTCTAGTTCTTTATGATGCTTGGGCGGAACCACGACAACTTGCAAACTTCGATCTTCATCAGTGAAGGCTTGTATTGATGGCCGAGTAGAGAATACAGCATTGACCTCATCTTCGGAGTCGCCGCCGAAGACCAACATAGGGGTAGGCGGTCCGGGCTTGTTGTATTGGAGCAGCCCCGAATAGACTATCTCTTTTTCTTCCTCGGTATCGCTACCGAAGACCGGAATAGTGGTGATAGCTTTGTTCTTATCCTCCGATTTGCGACATCTTTCCGTGTCCTCGAAATCTGGTAAGAAGTATTTTGCATCTTCATACTTGCGGACTTCGTTCAGGGAGAATGGGTTTAGTTCTCCTGTCACAGTATACTCGAGACCATCCTTGAAATATTTCATACACTGATGTTGTGTAGAAAGGATGATGTTGTACTCATGTAATCAAGGCCGGCCGAGCAAAGCATTGTAGCATGTCTTGGCGTCAATGACGTGGAACTTGATATCAGTGACGAGCAGCCCAAAATGTAACGTCAGTATCACGGACCCAAGCGTCCGCGATGACTGAGAGTCGAAGCCGGAAATGGTGATTTTATCGTGAGCGAGGTGTTGAACACTCATGCAAATTTCCTTCAACACTCTTACATTGAGGAGGTTAACGGATGATCCATTGTCAACCAGGATTTTTCCGATCTTAATATCATGACAGTATCCGGAGACATAAAGAGGACGGTTGTGCTCACATGTCCCGAGGAGAAGATCTTCATCGCCAAAAGTGATGTCAGCAGTGTGCACTTCTTCCAGTTCGTCTTTCATCTTTTCTTCGGCAAGGAAAGCTTGGAATTGCTCGGGCTCCTGCTGTGCCTTAATCAAAGAATCTCTTGCTTCTTTTGATAGCAGAAGGGCGTCGAGAATACTGAGCTACGAGGGTATCTTCCTCAAGTGTGCCAGAACGTTGTAATCCACCTTGTTTTTCTTTGGCGGATCTTTGGCTGTCAGTTCTTTGACGGCTTGGTCACCAAGGATGATATCCTCAGGGACCTTTTCTTTTCCCTTATCTTTTCTTTTTGACCCACTGTTCGAGGGCCCAAGATTCTTTTCGGGTAGCGGACGATTGCGCAGCTGAATATTTTCACAGGTCTTCGGTTCTTCCTCTTTTACCAAGATGGACTCTTTAAAGAGAGGGCCAAGAGCTATTTCCTTGTCAGAATCACTCCCGAAGGTGAGAACTTGCGACCCCCCGTGATTGATCACGCGACAGTTGCCGGTCTTTGTTTTACGCTCTTCGGTCATACTTCTTTGCTCTCGATGAGTTTTGCGTTTCATTCGCTTGAAATTCTGCCGGTGAGCAACATATCCCTGCCACCATCTTTTAAAAGCGTTGCACTCTTCGGTGGGGTGCGAAATCTTTCGATGATATAAGCAGTAGTTAGGATGTGTTTCCACTTCACCAAGAGTGTTCGCTTCAGAGGACGGCAGCTTCATTCCCATTGATATGTCTTTGGCGAACCTCTTCCTCGTCTTGAACCTGTTTTTATTTGCGACGGAGGTATTTCGATATGAAGGGAGTGTTTCAACACTTTCGTCCACTCGCCGGCATTTGGCTTTTTCAAATATGGCCATCTCACGCTCCCGATCAGCTTTGCTTTTCAGACGGGCTTCGTTCAGGAATGCATCAATCATTTCGTCTGATGGTCTTAGAAGTTTCGGCTCAGGATTTGCCCCCGGTTTCTCGGTGTAAGGAGCTTCTTCATCATCAATCGACGAGTGAGAGATCACATGGCAACTTGCCACGTAATCTTCAGACTCATCTGACGAGTCCTCTCCATCATCTCCGTCTTCAAGGACATGGCTGAGAAACTCTTGGAATGTGACTAGAGTCCGCACCTTCTGGTTATACTCTTCCAGCGCGTCAATCTGCTTTTGCAGGTCCGTGCGCTTGTCACCAAGCTTCACGGGCTTCTTGGATTTTTTCTTCTTCTTCGAAGATTTCGACGGCTGGGTGTGAGTGCTTTGGTTATCACCACCGATCTTTGGAGTTGGACACGGTTTTAACATTCCTTCGATGATCTCGGGTTCGAGTGGATTTTTCCACCTGATCGCCGGGCATGTATGGAGATCCTTCAGCATTCTTTTCGTCTTGGCAGAAAGAGCGACCTCCTATGGAACTTCTTCTACGAAAGAGCATGATGCCCCCGGTGTATCCGTCTTCTTGGGAGTGTGTGGCCGAGGCGGGTTCACCTTCCAATTCTCGGATAATACGAATTTCCCCTGCTGGTACCGATCTTCTATCCAGCTTTTAAAGACGTAACAATCCTCGATTGGATGGCCCAACACTCGGTGATAAGGGCAATAGTTAGGATTGCTAGTGTCGCCTGGTTGCGCTGGGCGTCTTGACTCTGGCAGAGTAATGAGCCTGTTGCGCAGTGCAAGTTCGAACAACCTCTTCGTCTTGTCTCGAGGGAACGAGTAAGGGCATCTCATTTTATTTTCAAGAGATCGAGTTCTATTATTTTGGCGATCAACTGGTCTCGGGCCACCAGGCTGCTGTTGAGCATTGGCGGCGACGATCGCTTTCTTCTTTCCCTTCTCATTTCGAGAGTCTGGCTTTGGAGGAGACGGTCTATGACCCATCTGGTCCATTTGGGCCAGCTTATCAATCAGGGCTTAGAATGTGGTCGGCTTAAAGAACATCATGAATTGTAGTTGCATGAGGGTCTAGGGTGCCCACGAACATGCCCACCGCCGGCGCTTCCTTTATGCGCTGCTCACATTTCGACCATAAATTTCGCCATCGGATTGCATATTGAACCCACGTCTCGCCTGGCTTCACCCTGGCATTGATCAATGTCGTTATTGGGGTGCGTTCACTAGCACTCACGAAACGCTGGGTGAATAGTAGCTCCATTTCCGCAAAGGTTTTGACAGAATCGTTTGGAAGCTCTGAATACCACTCGAACGTCGTCTCCGATAAGCTGCCGACAAACTGACGGAGCAAAAGTTTATCATCACCCCCGGTGTTGCTGCAAAGAGCCCTGAACTGAGCGACATGCTGGTGGGGATTGCCCGTCCCTTTGTATACATGAAATTTAGGGATCGTATATCCCGGCGGATACTTTATTTGGTCATACCAGCCTGGATATGGTCATCCAGTTTTAACAACTTGACCGGCCGCTTCATTCGCCTGGTGAGCTTATATTTGCTGAGCAATGTAGTCATCCAGAGCAGCCTTGGAAATAGTTTCCTCTTTGGCTGCTGAAAGAGCCGGAGGAGGGTTTGATGTCTCCCCTCTGTCGTCTTTAATAATGATGGAGGGTCTTCAGCTGGAGGATCCGGCTGTAACATCATCCCGACCATGTCTTGGAAGAGAAGCGCCATTCGTTTTATGTTGGCAGCCTATTCTGCTGCTTCTCTGTCCTTCTTTTCGAGGACTCTGCGGAGGAAGTCAGCATCAGTTTCCTGTTCATGACGCTGCTCTGATGACGCCTCCGGGCTTTCTTTTGGCCCGGTAAGTGCGGCCATTTACGTTAGCATTTCCTAAAGCTTTTGTTTCTGCTCCTGGGCTTTTGTCACGGATCGGGTGAGCGGTCGGTGACCTGTCGAAGCGCGGCTTTCCTCTTTTCCGGAAGCCATATAAACAGTATGCGCGATTATGCCCCCAGACTTGGGGCGTTTAGGCTTAGCGTCTTTGCGATCTGCCGTAGTCATAGGGGCTTTCTCTGGCTTCCTTCTCTTTTGAGCAGTTGACGTTGAGGGGGCCGTTGTAGCGGGCACCCAGGTGATTGTCGTCCTTCGTGGCTTGCCAAGACGGTTCTCTTTCTGCTGGACCTTCAGCTTCTTCTGTCGACGGGGATAGTCTTGATCAATCACCAACTCTTGGACCCATCGCCAGACTTTGTAAACTTTGGAGGACAGCCGTTGAGGGGGCTGATCTGGCTTTATTTCTGTAACATTCTCCACCGGTGGAGGAGATATTTTCAGTACGGCGGTAGGAGAGTTCCTGTGCACCTTGTTCAGCAATTCAAAGCTGTTCCCGGTTGGAACAGCAGCATTGACTTCCACCATTGGGGCTGGTGGAGTTAGCCCAGAGGGGGAGTTACCCTCAGCCTTCCTTACTCGACGCCAGTGACGACGTCGAGCGGGTCGAGCTGATGGTCTTGGTTCGGTGATGGGGACGGCTTCGTCATGCCCTCAGTTCTAGTGAGGTGTCGCCGGTACCAGCCTCTTGAAGACTGAGGTTCGTTGAGTAGCGATATCCAATCTGTCAAAGACAGACTTTTGAGCAGGGACGGGAGCCGGAGTGGGAGCCGGAACAGCCAGTCTTGCGAAGACCGACCCTTTGGCAGGAGAAGCCACTTTGATGACTTCGGGAGCAGGGATGGTTACTCTCTTTGGAATAACCTTTTCTTGAATTGCAGACTTCATCATGGGCCCACAGGAACTTTGGCCTAGTCTAGCGAAGACCGAGGCGCTGGAGCTAGACGACCCGTTGAGAGGGGCCGCAGTAAGTGTAAGCCGATCAAAGACCGACTTCTTGGGAGTTTCTAGCGATGGCACAGGGGCGCTGAAGCTCATCGGTGGGAGCATGGTCCCGAAGAACAACCAGTGGTGGCCTGAGTCACCTGGTCCACTGGCATCGTAAATAGGGAAGCCGCTTGGGGCCCGTAAGCTATGCCTCCAGATGAGGCGGAACGTGAGTTGCAACTGCAACTGGAACACTTCACGCAAGTATACGCCATTGATCCTTTGCTTTCTACACCAAGCAAAATGCCAAATCTTAGTACCTCGAACCCAAAGGCAACCATTAGCAAACCGCGATTCGTTCGCGAACACGGCACACGAAGTATGGAGTGGAAAGAGGAAAAGGTCCCACCGGGCGTGCCAGAATCTGTTCCCCGCCGAAAGACGCGACCGGGACGTTGGGACATCGGGGCCTGAATTCCGAGGGCAGATGCTAATTGGTGCTATCCGTCCACCTCTCCGAAGATGCCAAGTTGATTTATGGCACCGTGTATCGAAGGTTTAAACAGATGCGGCCGATGTAGCAGACTTCGTCAGATTCCCCCTCGTTGAGGGTTTTTTTTATTGTGAGGACGCTCTTCCCTGCAGGCGCAAGCCCCTGCAGTTAATTACGCTACCGCATCGCGGCAACCACTTTCTCCTTCTCCAGATGGTCACTTCGTGTCGTGGGTGTGTGTTTTGTTTTTGGTTGCCCGTGGATTGTATACGGAGACTAATTTATGTTGTCGCCCGTAGGGCGTGGATTAGTCCAAACCCGCATTTTCTTAGATTTGGAATTGGGGGTTGGGTTTAAGAATACGTTAATCTCATTTGAGGCTAAAATCAACTTAAACGTTTGTTAAGGATACGTTAGTCTAATTTTAGACTAAGATCAACTTAACGGGGCCGTTTAGATCCAATAAGAGAGCATTTGGACTCAATTGTTTAGTTTAGGGACATTGCGGTCGATAATTAGTTTAAGGACATTACGGTCCATGGGCATAAGGACCCCACAGTCCAGGTTAAGGACATCGTAGTCCGTGAGTTTAAGGACCCCACAGTCCGGTTTATAGATGTCGTAGTCTGTGAAATGTGTGGTTGTCGGGACCCGTTACCTCTCTGAAGACGTTGACGGATTACAACGACATGTAATAGAGGGGTTCAGAGATGTACCCTTGAACCAGTATGATTTGGTTGAAAAGATCTGTAGTCCAATTTGGGACTGGGATCTATTAAATATCCTTGAGCAGATGGGCTCAGTTTGATATAAGTTGAGGACTTATGGCCAATATTGGGCTAAGTCCAGTAAATGTTTAACATTTTTGTTCTGGGCTGTTGAGCCTTTATTTGGGCTCGGCCCTTTTAATAATGCTGAGCATTAGATCCTGACATTTTTTTTGTCTTGTATTGAATGCATAGCATTCATCAGAACAATGTGTGTTTTGACAGCGCGCCACGTGGCGTGCCAGGCGCTTTGCGCCAATTAAAGAGCGCATTGCGCTTCTCCCCAGTAGTGCACACGGAAAGGACATATGGCATGTCAGGCGCTTTGCGCCAGTCAAAGAGCGTAGTGCGCTTCTGCTGAGTAGCGCACACGTAAATGACACGTGGCGTGTCAGGTGCTTTGCGCTAGTCAAAGAGCGCATTACGCTTTTGCTGAGTAGCGCACACGTGAGTGACACGTGGCATGTCAGGCGCTTTGCACCAGTCAAAGGGCGCATTGCGCTTCTGCTGAGTAGCGCACACGTAAGTGACACATGGCACCCTTGGCGCTTTGCGCCAAATGATGAGCGCATTGCGCTTCTGCTGAGTAGCGCACACGTGAGTGACACGTGGCGCACTTGGCGCTTTACGCCAGATGATGAGCGCAGTGCGCTATTTCAGCAGCGCTTAGCGCAAGTTGCATATGTGGTTGACACGTGGCGCGTTTTGGCGCTGAGCGCCTGTCCAAGGAGCTCAGAAGCGCATTTTAAGAGTGCAAGGCACTTTTCAGTAGCGCAAAGCGCATGCGATCAAATTTATGATCAGAGAACAAGTTTTCTTTTTTTTTTAAAGGAGGCCTTGCCTTAAGTTTCAAGAACAAAAGTTCTCATTGTTGTAAGGGCTTTGCCTTTGAGGATCAATGATCTGTGAATGAAGTAAATACTTCTTTTGTTTTTATGATGAGATCTTTTGATCTTTTTTATAAAAGGCCTTGGTCTTTGTAGATCTATGATCTTTTTTAAGAAGATAATTCTTCTGTTTAATTGTGAGATTAACCCATCTCTTTTTTCATCACCATTTTTACATTGAAGAAAAGTCTTCTTTTGATGAGAGCTTGCTCTTCTTTCTTTGAGTTTTCTCAAAATTTATAGGGAGGTTTCTCTATATCAGACTTGAAGTCTTGGGGCCTTTATATAGGGCACGCTGATTTGTTGAATCAGTTAAAGGGATCTTTCTCTGATTGATTTGGGGATATTTCCCACCGTTGGATTTTTGATCTTAGGGCTTCTGTTTTACAGATGGCAATCTTCTTGTTTTTAACAAGATTGAGAAAATCTTTCCAAAACAGAATTTTAATTCTGATTAATTAATGATTTATCATTATTAGATCTTTTGATCTAACGGTGGAAAATTTTAATTCCAGCGCTGACGCACCTACGTTTGACACGTAGCGCGCATCGCACCTTGCGCTAGCGCACCTACGTTTGACACGTGGCGCGGAGCGCAGCGCAGACTGTGCTAGTGCACCTGTGTTTGATACGTAGCGCGCAGCGCAAAGCGCTGGATCTGAAGCATTGCTTCAATTCTTTTGAATTTTGAATTTTAAAACAGAGCTTTGCTCTGATTGGGAGTGCGCTGCCTAGGGCGCAGCGCACCGGCGCTAGCCCATCTGTGTTTGACACGCAGCGCGCAGCGCAGAGTGCTGGATCTGAAGCGTTGCTTCAATTCTTTTGAATTTTGAATTTCACAATAGAGTTTTGCTCTGATTGGGGGAAACACATTGCAGTCTATAGATCACCATTTGGCGGTGAGGTCGTAGTTTAAAGACATTGCAGTCCATAGCTAGTTTAAGGACATTGCGGTCCGTAAATCACCATTTGGCGGCGAGGTCGTAGTTTAAGGACATTGCGGTCCATAACTAGTTTAAGGACATTGCGGTCCACAGGGGTGTGCTCATGGTTTTATAAGTGCTCCAAAGAGCTGTTGGTTGTCGGGACCCTCCTCCTCTCTGAAGACGTTGAAGAATTACAACGACATGTATCAGAGGTATGGAGAGATGTACCCTTGAACCGAATTCCAGATTGAAGGGAGAGATCATGGTGGAATGAACATCATTTTAGATACCATCTGTAGGAGATCATTAGTCATCTTTGGAACTAAGATTGACTTGGGGAGACCTGAGCATAGGAGGGCTCGGTTGATTGGTGATCAAAAGGGTTTTGACATCGGGAGACTTAGCTAATTTGTGCTAAGGTTGGCCTCTCATAGTGTTAAACACTAACATTTGCTCGGCGCTCACGTGCTCCCACGTGAGGCTCTAAAGCAGTGTTAAACACTGAAATTTAGAGCGCTCACGTGTGGCACGTGAGGCGCCTGAGAATCGGGCACTGCTTCTTTGGGTTTATTCCCTTGTTCCTTTTATAAATGCTAAGCCCTATTGGGGGTCACGTGGGATCACGTGAGGCGCTCCAAAATGGGAACTGTCTTTGATTTATTCCATTTTCTTTTGAAAGTGCTAAGCACTATTAGGAGGTTACGTGGGATCACGTGAGGCGCCCCAAAATGGGAACTGTCTTGGGTTTATTCCCTTTTTCCTTTTGAAAGTGCTAAGCACTATTAGGAGGTCACGTGGGATCACGTGAGGCACCCCAAAATGGGAACTGTCTTTGATTTATTCCCCTTTTTCTTTTGAAAGTGCTAAGCACTATTAGGGGGTTATGTGGGATCACGTGAGGCGCCCTAAAATGGGAACTGTCTTGGGTTTATTCTCCTTTTCCTTTTGAAAGTGCTAAGCACTATTAGGGGGTCACATGGGATCACGTGGGGCGCCCCAAAATGGAATCTGTCTTTGATTTATTCCTCTTTTTCTTTTGAAAATGCTAAGCACTATTAGGGGGTCACGTGGTGTCACGCCCCGCTTCCCAAAATACGGAATACGGGGGTAGACAAGGCCAGCCATACTCCTACGGTCAAGGAAATGTCCTGCCGTAGTCACACTTCGGCTTCTAGTTTTTCATGGTAAAAGTAAATAATGCGCAGGTAATGAGAAATGCAGTAACTGGAACAAAACAGTAAAATAAACTGACCTGATGGAAAACAAAAGATATAACTCCGGATAGCCAAACAAGATGTCCGTGAAGTGCGTCTAGTCCTGGTCCAGGCTAAATCTTCTCCTCACACTGAGCATGCATACTCAGGTCGGCAGAGCGACACAATAGCAATATAATAAATATAAAATCATGTGACAATTCTAACAGTGATAATAGATATATATAATAATAGATCAATGGCAGTATGGATATGAACATGCAGTAATCAATGCAGCGGAACAGTAAAAGCAGTAGAATGATATGCCACGTATGTCAACACAGTATGTAAGGTATATCAATGCCAGTATCCCTATCAGTCTCTAAGTCTCACTGTACAGGTCACTAAGCCTATCGTCAGTTCAAATGTAAGAGTCAACCACTCGCGAGTGTTCTCCACCCAAGGGTAGAACCCAAGGGCAAGGGACCACGGGCCCAACATGTATATCACGGTGATAATCACATACCCTGTAAATCTCCATATATCTCCCTAAATATATAAGCCGGCATGGGACTCCCGAGATTCTGTTGAACTCACACTTAAACTACCCCACACCCCGTGGTCTACATCAAACGCTAACCATAACCCTAAATACCAATCGGTCTGTGACAAGTCTGCACGAGAACTGGAGGCAGGACCTCCATCAAGCACGTCCCGACGAATACCTAAGATAAATGGCAGTGTCTGGTGCCTTATCTGTGACACCCGTGCAAGAGCTTGCATAAGTGTCCCATACCACTTATAGTCACACGTACACGCGTCTCACAGACGTCGACAATGCAATAGAATAATAAGGGTCACTGATTGTGTACAAGTGCGTATCACTTTCACTTATTCACTGATACACGAACACTGACGTACTTGCCACAATCATCACTAATACCTAACACTGGGTAATTCACGTTATCACTAGGTTGTCAACGCAGCGACATGTGTACGATATGATGCGTGAACAGTATATAAAGCATGTTTAGGATGTCCTGAATCAATAATCTACCACTTGCATAATTTATCATAAATCATACGGTTACAATTTAGTGAGACGATGAACAGGTAATAATTAGTATGTTCAGTTATCTATCCATCGAATTTAGTTTCCTGCCAATCGGGTTCCAGGATCATTAATTATAGCCATTTCATTTTAAACGTTCACGGCTGGAAATCCGGTTTCAGAATCGGAAGTCCGTTTCGCAACGCATTTTAATCCCAGTTAGGATCAGATTTTAGCGACGCTACAGTTGGATGAATTCTATAGTTTTCAGTAAAGTTTTCAACGCAATAGACGGTTTCTCAATCGAGCCTGTACGTTAGGAGTTATACACTATTCAATACCAATATGTCAGTTCTGATTCAGCTGAGACTGTTATACGTTCCCATCTTTTAAATTACAGATTAATTAACAAACGATAACAAAATAGGATGAAACCACTTGAGTTTTCTAGCTAACAGATTTACCTATAATAAACAGTGGAGTTCCGCAACCTACGAGTTAAGGAAATCTTGTGGTACCCATTACGGAACAGCAAGCAACAATTGGAGTAGCTCTGGACTGCAATCCAGAGTCGCACTCCGATCCAAATATCGTCACAGTTTAGGTACAGGAATATCTGGAAACTAGTATAGGATTAAAGTTCGTCGAGTTGTCTTCGATTTGAGCCCTCGAACGCATCATTCCAGTATGTATATAATTTATGGTGATTTTAGCGGTTTTCAGGTACCAGGAAATTCCAGTTTTCTAGTAAACTTGGGGGTTGTTGTTTTAATCTTTAACAGTCGTATTTTCTAATGAAATTCATCCACTAGAATCATATGCTTACGGGCCAACTATACGAGTGAGTGCCGTCAATTTAAACGAGAATTCCCATAGGGAACATGCATCGAACAGTTGAGTCGTATAAATTAACCGAAAGCAAAACATGAAATATATATACGATTATAATTTGCAATTAACGTAAAGTAGCATGTAGCAAGTAGGGACTTGCCTGGAGACGATGAATTACTGGCACGGCACGCGTGGCCACGACACTCGCGGCAACAACGACAAGGGTTTGGCCACAACTCGATCTTGGCTCGGCTTCGGAGCTTGGACTAGGCTAGGAGCTCGAGTATGGGCAGCGAAGGTTGGCTGGAAGTGAAGCATGTGGTTGCTACTGGGTTGTGAGGAGCTGATAAGGTGTCATTGGAGGTGGTGGTCGTGGTGGTTGGCGGTACTCCGACGGTCGAAGGAGGCAGCGAGGATGATCTGATGACGGAGGGGGCCGTAGAGGGAAAGAGAGATTTAGAGGGAGATAGAGTGAGATAGATAGAGTGAGGAAGAGAGAGTAAGGAGAGAGAAACAGAGAGAAGGAGAGAGAAAGTTAGAGAGAGAGAGAGACAGAGAGTGAGAACAGAGGGAGGGGATCAGGGAGAGAGATAGTGAGAAAGTAGAGGTGGAGAGAGAGAGGGCGGCACAGAGAGAGAAGTATAGATGATGGCGAGGAGAGGTCGTAGGTGATGCCGAGGTGATGTTCAGGGTTCGTCGGAGGTGGTGAGGTGCTAGAGGTGGCAGTGATGGATAGTGACGGAATTTGAGGGGGACGGGATGGAGGTCTCGATTGTGGAGGAGGAGGGTGATGAAGTGAAGAGAATGGAGGCGAGGCGAGAAAAGACTAGGTGGCTGCAGTCGTCGACGTCGTCGGAGGAGGAGTGGGGTGCAGGAGAGTTCGAGGAGGAAGGAGAACGAGGGAGATAAAGATAGCGAGGTGAGGAAGAGGGTGAGTGGGTGTGTACGAGAGGAGAGATAGGGAGACGGGGTCGCGCGTCGTGGGGAGTAACGGCGCGCGAGCGAGGGCGGAGGAGGCGGCGTGGGTTACGGCGAAGGAACGGGTCGCGAGCGAGGGGAAGAAAGTAGCCGTTGGAGGAAGAAGGCACTGTTGGTGCGGGTCGGGTGAGGGCTGAAGCGGATGAAGGGAGATTGGGCCGGGCCAGTACAATGGAAGAAAAATAAATTTAAATGGGAAAAACAAAGAGGAAACGGGCCGGGGAGAGTTGGGCCAGGGGTTAAGATCAAAAATATATAAGAAGGAAAAAGGGGCTGGGCTTTAAGGAATAAAACCAAAAAAAATAGATAAGAGGGAAAGGGCCGGGCTGAAGGGAAAAAGAAATAAGTTTATTAAAAAGAATGGGCTGCTGGGCAAGAGAAAGGGCTGAGTTTGGGTTAAAAAGAAATTCTTTTTAGCTTTAGGATAAATAAAATTATAAATAAGATAAGTAAAATTATAACTAAATAAATAAAATTATAAAGTAACAAAATACAGATTTTGGTATAAAGGGCTGGGTATTAAATCATACCACCCTTACAAAAATTTCGTCCTCGAAATTTAAAATAAACGATAAGTTATACAAACATAATCGAAATCTATTATATTGCAAACTAACACATAAAGATTTACTAGAAATATGTGGACGGAGAAATTTGAAGGTATAAATATGTAAGAACATCATATAAAAGATAGGTTTAAATAAGTATAAGACAAGAACAACTACAAAGGCAACCTATGAGAATAGCAATAACAACAATAACGAACAATGATGTTCGAGACGTACTCGATAAAATCGAAACTCAATTATATGCACATGTAAGTATATCAAAGTAGCACATCAAAAATAGTAAGTATAAGGCACAAACATTGATAATAGTAATCATATGCATAATACTCGAAAATAAAGTAACGACAATAAAGTAATGGAAGATTAGTCGGTAGGTTAAAACATTTTAGGATAATTTCTTGATCGAATAGTTTTAAAATAACTTAGAAAATCCACATAATGAAAATAAGAAACATGTAACGAAAGTATACGCGATGTAAGGTTGCGCTACTGAAAATAATGTGAAAGCTAGTAGTAGAGTACTTGAATGCGTAAAACGGGAATAGTCGATAAAAAACACTCTTCGATAAATATAAAATAATGAAAACCAAATTTTCAAGTAATAATGTCCCTATCTAAATTTAGGGTAATAGGAAAAACACAAAGAGGTATAGGGCTAGCTAGGGTAGTGATTACAAGGAGGTGTGGATCATTCAAAGGTTGGGGTATGGCGGCTTTAGGCCGAAGATCAAGGAGACTGGGATCGGGTCAGCACAGGAAGTAAGGGTGAGCAACAAAAGGACTACAAGGTAAAAGTATGGGGAGGATAACGGTCGGTAAATCCTATGAATCAAGAATTTGAAAGGTTAATGAACTCGGTAATTCATAAGAAAGGTCCTCCTCCCAGAAGGATCTCAAACGGGCGCAGACGAAGGATGAAGGGTGGACCTCTAAAAATCGGGTGTGGTACTAATGAATCTCAGTGAGGGTTAAGACAAGCTAAGGAGTAAGGGTGAACAGATCTCAGTAGAGAAAATAATTATATAGAAGAAATAATCAAGTAGCAAGGGAACTAAGAAGATCGAGGGATTTGCGAACTCAGCAATTTATTCCATTCTAGAAAATTTTAAACAAAGCATCATCAAAAAACGAAATGTGGCCCTAAACTATACACAGATTTTATTTGGCCAAGGAAGACAGCATCTAAAAGAAATCCCGTCAGTCGCGGTTGTGGAGATTTAGCAGGTTGCGGTAGGCTCGCGCACTCAGGTAGGGGCGTCCATTTCCATAGCGCCTCGCAGGTATCGCCATTGAGAGTTCTTCCACCGCAGGGTCTTGATCTTCTGGTCCTTCTTCCTCGGATGGAGCTTCTTCATCGAGGTCCGATTCCATGTGATTCTCTTCTTCTGGATTCTCTTCCATGGGATTTTTCTCCACTGGATTTTCTTCTATCGGTTCTTCCTCGGGGTCCTCTTCAGGGTCTCCTTCCTCTTCGTCGGAATCGCCTATCATGTCAAACTCTGGGGCGGCTACTCCTTCGTCCCCTGAATTGTTGTTTCCGAAATTGACCTGGGGACCGTTGATCTCATCGTCAGAACTCATCAGCGTGTGCTCTAAGGAAACGCATGACTGTGCATCCTCATCTAGATGCGGCGCTGCTCCAGGGTGGGCCATGTCCTAAAAAGAAAGAATCATGGTTAGACAGTGGAATCCATCAAGGAAGTAGCTAAGTGTACGAAGTATAGAAAGATATGCGGTGGCAGGAATTGAAAAATCAAGATTAAAATGCTGTGATAATGAATAGTATGTATAAGGGGAGGAACAAGAGAATGATACATATATTACTATTCAAGTTTTTATTTCATTCAACTAAAAGTCCAACGGATACAAAGTTTCAACCGGAACGAAATGTTTATAAGAGGATGACAACATAATAATGAAATTGGAAAACATGAAAAATTTTCTTTGATTGCTAGACCGCTGCTTTCTCGTCACGCGAGTTGAATCCTGTGTTGGGTCCGCTTTATCCTCGAAATTTGAACTACGCAGTAATCCTCACTTGGCAGAGGTGGGGAGTATGGACGAGTCTCCTCCTTGTAGTTCTTTCCATTCTGGGCAACCGTTGATGAGATGTTTGCTGGATCCGCATATCAGACATTTCCCTCGGACGTGGCGACAATCCCTCTGAAGATGTCCTGGCCTCTTACAAAACCCACAACATGGGGTCTTCTGCTGCTTCTGTCGCGGCGGAACAGATTGGCACTTCATTTTCTTCTCTTTTCCTCGTCTAACGGGGATCCCTTTATGATTGGAGACTCCTGCTGGTGCCTGATTTATCTGTCTTCTCAGTCCTTCAGCCAACAAGTCGTTTGTTCGCTCCTGGGCTTCCTTTAGACCTTGCAGTACATTCAGAATCTCAATGGTCTGATTCTGGGGAGCAGATATAGATGAAGAGTCGTTGGAAGACATGATCCTGAGACAACAATTTTGAGAATGATATAAGTCACCAGCTAAACGAATCAAAATATAATATGGATAGGACAAAAATTCATGGATATCAGAGGTGATGAAATTTATTACAAGCGGAAAAATCAACTGTATGACTCCAAGTCACTTAAACGGAGTATGGTAGTGTAATCATGATGTAGTTCACAATTACAACCACGAAACTTTGCCAAGTCACCTGAAACCCTACTGAATGGATAGCTGAACGTACGATGTGAATATGGATCAAGAATGACAGGTTTACAACCTAGACCAAGGAATGTCTTAGATTGCCAAGCTATACGCGGAAAACTGCAATCCCAATCGAAACCAAACCTGGGCTTTGATACCAACTAAACCATGTCACGTCCCGCTTCCCAAAATACGGAATACGGGGGTAGACAAGGCCAGCCATGCTCCTACGGTCAAGGAAATGTCCTGCCGTAGTCATACTTCGGCTTCTAGTTTTTCATGGTAAACAGTAAATAATGCGCAGGTAATGAGAAATGCAGTAACTGGAACAAAATAGTAAAATAAACTGACCTGATGGGAAACAAAAGATATAACTCCGGATAGCCAAACAAGATGTCCGTGAAGTGCGTCTAGTCCTGGTCCAGGCTAAATCTTCTCCTCACACTGAGCATGCATACTCAGGTCGTCAGAGCGACACAATAGCAATATAATAAATATAAAATCATGTGACAATTCTAACAGTGATAATAGATATATATATAATAGTAGATCAATGGCAGTATGGATATGAACATGCAGTAATCAATGCAGCGGAACAGTAAAAGCAGTAGAATGATATGCCACGTATGTCAACACAGTATGTAAGGTATATCAATGCTAGTATCCCTATCAGTCTCTAAGTCTCACTGTACATGTCACTAAGCCTATCGTCAGTTCAAATGTGAGAGTCAACCACTCGCGAGTGTCCTCCACCCAAGGGTAGAACCCAAGGGCAAGGGACCACGGGCCCAACATGTATATCACGGTGATAATCACATACCCTGTAAATCTCCATATATCTCCCTAAATATATAAGCCGACATGGGACTCCCGAGATTCTGTTGAACTCACACTTAAACTACCCCACACCCCGTGGTCTACATCAAACGCTAACCATAACCCTAAATACCAATCGGTCTGTGACAAGTCTGCACGAGAACTGGAGGCAGGACCTCCATCAAGCACGTCTCGACTAATACCTAAGATAAATGGCAGTGTCTGGTGCCTTATCTGTGACACCCGTGCAAGAGCTTGCATAAGTGTCCCATACCACTTATAGTCACACGTACACGCGTCTCACAGACGTTGACAATGCAATAGAATAATAAGGGTCACTGATTGTGTACAAGTGCGTATCACTTTCACTTATTCACTGATACACGAACACTGACGTACTTGCCACAATCATCACTAATACCTAACACTGGGTAATGCACGTTATCACTAGGTTGTCAACGCAGCGGCATGTGTACGATATGATGCGTGAACAGTATATAAAGCATGTTTTGGATGTCCTGAATCAATAATCTACCACTTGCATAATTTATCATAAATCATACGGTTACAATTTAGTGAGACGATGAACAGGTAATAATTAGTATGTTCAGTTATCTATCCATCGAATTTAGTTTCCTGCCAATCAGGTTCCAGGATCATTAATTATAGCCATTTCATTTTAAGCGTTCACGGCTGGAAATCCGGTTTCAGAATCGGAAGTCCGTTTCGCAACGCATTTTAATCCCAGTTGGGATCAGATTTTAGCGATGCTACAGTTGGATGAATTCTAGAGTTTTCAGTAAGGTTTTCAACGCAATAGAGGGTTTCTCAATCGCGCTTGTACGTTAGGAGTTATACACTATTCAATACCAATATGTCAGTTCTGATTCCGCTGAGACTGTTATACGTTCCCATCTTTTAAATTACAGATTAATTAACAAACGACAATGAAATAGGATGAAACCACTTGCGTTTTCTAGATAACAGATTTACCTATAATAAACAGTGGAGTTCCGCAACCTACGAGTTAAGGAAATCTTGTGGTACCCATTACGGAACAGCAAGCAACAATTGGAGTCGCTCTGGACTGCAATCCAGAGTCGCACTCCGATCCAAATATCGTCACAGTTTAGGTACAGGAATATCTGGAAACTAGTATAGGGTTAAAGTTAGTCGAGTTGGCTTCGATTTGAGCCCTCGAACGCATCATTCCAGTATGTATATAATTTATGGTGATTTTAGCGGTTTTCAGGTACCAGGAAATTCCAATTTTCTAGTAAACTTGGGGGTAGTTGTTTTAATCTTTAACAGTCGTATTTTCTAATGAAATTCACCCACTAGAATCATATGCTTACGGGCCAACTATACGAGTGAGTGCCGTCAATTTAAACGAGAATTCCCAAAGGGAACATGCATCGAACAGTTGAGTCGTATAAATTAACCGAAAGCAAAACATGAAATATATATACGATTATAATTTGCAATTAACGTAAAGTAGCATGTAGCAAGTAGAGACTTGCCTGGACACGATGAATTGCTGGCACGGCACGTGCGACCACGACACTCGCGGCAACAACGGCAAGGGTTTGGCCACAACTCGATCTTGGCTCGGCTTCGGAGCTTGGACTAGGCTAGGAGCTCGAGTATGGGCAGCGAAGGTTGGCTGGAGGTGAAGCATGTGGTTGCTACTGGGTTGTGAGGAGCTGATAAGGTGTCATTGGAGGTGGTGGTCGTGGTGGTTGGCGGTACTCCGACGGTCGAAGGAGGCAGCGAGGATGCTCTGGTGACAGAGGGGGCCGTAGAGGGAGAGAGATATTTAGAGGGGGATAGAGTAAGATAGATAGAGTGAGGAAGAGAGAGTAAGGAGAGAGAAACAGAGAGAAGGAGAGAGAAAGTTAGAGAGAGAGAGAGAGACAGAGAGTGAGAACAGAGGGAGGGGATCAGGGAGAGAGATAGTGAGAAAGTAGAGGTGGAGAGAGAGAGGGCGGCACAGAGAGAGAAGTAGAGATGATGGCGAGGAGAGGTCATAGGTGATGCCGAGGTGATGTTCAGGGTTCGTCAGAGGTGGTGAGGTGCTAGAGGTGGCAGTGATGGATAGTGACGGAATTTGAGGGGGACGGGATGGAGGTCTCGATTGTGGAGGAGGAGGGTGATGAAGTGAAGAGAATGGAGGCGAGGCGAGAAAAGACTAGGTGGCTGCAGTAGTCGACGTCGTCGGAGGAGGAGTGGGGTGCAGGAGAGTTCGAGGAGGAAGGAGAACAAGGGAGATAGAGATAGCGAGGTGAGGAAGAGGGTGAGTGGGTGTGTACGAGAGGAGAGATAGGGAGACGGGGTCGCGCGTCGTGGGGAGTAACGGCGCGCGAGCGAGGGCGGAGGAGGCGGCGTGGGTTACGGCGAAGGAACGGGTCGCAAGCGAGGGAAAGAAAGTAGCCGTTGGAGGAAGAAGGCACTGTTGGTGCGGGTCGGGTGAGGGCTGAAGCGGATGAAGGGAGATTGGGCCGGGCCAGTACAATGGAAGAAAAATAAATTTAAATGGGAAAAACAAAGAGGAAACGGGCCGGGGAGAGTTGGGCCAGGGGTTAAGATAAAAAATATATAAGAAGGAAAAAGGGGCTGGGCTTAAAGGAATAAAACCAAAAAAAATAGATAAGAGGGAAAGGGCCGGGCTAAAGGGAAAAAGAAATAAGTTTATTAAAAAGAATGGGCTGCTGGGCTGGAGAAAGGGCTGAGTTTGGGTTAAAAAGAAATTCTTTTTAGCTTTAGGATAAATAAAATTATAAATAAGATAAGTAAAATTATAACTAAATAAATAAAATTATAAAGTAACAAAATACAGATTTTGGTATAAAAGGGCTGGGTATTACACGTGGGATCGCGTGAGGCGCCCCAAAATAAGAACTGTTTTTGATTTATTCCCCATTTTCTTTTGAAAGTGCTAAGCACTATTAGGGGGTCACGTGGGATCACGTGACTCGATATCAGTTGTTCCTTTTTGTTCCTCAGAGGTGCTCACGTAGGAGCACGTGATCTGTTACGTAGCGTTTGAACGCTAATGAATCATCAGGCTGTTCTTCCATGGTTCTGAGGAATCAAGTTCTTCTTTTGTTCTTTGCAGGGATTAAATTCTTTTTAAAGGGTTAAACCCTAGTTTCAGAGGAATTAAATTCCCATACGTTTTGTAAGAGTTAAACTCTTTTGAACTTAGTTCTTTCCCTTAGGTTTTGAATCTGCATGACAGAATCTCTTCGATGAGAATTAAATTCTCAACTTGTGGGGAGATCTGTTTCTGCAGATCTTAACCAGAGGAAGAACTAAGTTCTTTGAGAAGAGTTAAACTCTTGGTTTGAGAATTAAATTCTCTTTTTGTTTTGTGGGAGCTTTTGGGAGGGGTTCCTCTTCTTTCTAGAGAATTAAATTCTCTCTATATATTTTTCTTCCCCTCTCTCTGTGTGTATGTGTATCTCTCCTCGCTTCTATTTATATGAGAAGAAAAAGAATCAATTTGTTAAGAAAATCCCTCCTTGAGAGATCATGATTGATTTCATGATCTTTTAGATCAATCGGTGAATTTTATTCACCGTTGGACTTTTAATCCAAAGGCTTTCTGTTTAACAGAGAGGATTTCTTGTTTGTTTAACAAGATTATGAATATCTTGTTAGTTTTAACAAGATCAAAAATATATTTTCTTAATATAGAATTTAATTCTATCATATCTTTTTAGTTTAACAAGATTAGGAAAATATTTTCCTATGATAGAATTTTATTCTACCAGATGATCACCGTTGGATCTTTGATCCAAACGTTCTCTATTTAATAGAAAAGATCTTTCTAGTTTGAGAAAGATCGGGAAAATATTTCCAAAAATAGAATTTAATTCTAGAATTTAATAGAAACATTTTAAATTGGGGCACTCACATGCTTTGCATGTGAGAGGCAAGAGAACTCACGTGTTTACACGTGACCCCTAGTGTGGGCTTTAGCCTTTTACACGTGAGGCCTGTTTGGCCATTGGTGATTTATTTTCAGCGCTCATATGCTTTGCATATGAGCGCTCACGTGTTTTACACGTGAGGCCTGTTTGGCCCTAAGTTATTTTCTTTCAGCGCTTACACGCTTTGCATATAAACGCTCACGTGTTTAACACGTGAGGCCAAATTTTGAGGACTTTCCCCCTTTTTTTATAAGGGAACAAGTAGCTCTTGGCCGAAAATTTTGGTAGGAACATGAGCGTCTCACGTGATGAAGCTGAAGACTCGGCGTTTCACGTGCCATACACGTGAACGTCTAAGAGTGAGCGTCTCATGTGATGCACACGTGAGTGCTCAGAGGCTAAAGACTCAGTGTCTCACGTGCTATCCATATAAGCACCAGAGACTCAGCGCCTCACGTGATGCATACATGAGCGGCATATATTTGAGTGCTTAGCACTGCTGGGTGATATAGAAACCCAATTTTAGCCCCAAATTGGCTAAGTCCCTGAAGCTTAAGATTCTGTGAGCCCATATGCTCATGATACCTAAGCTAACCTTAGTCCCAAATATGACAAATGGCCATTAGCTGAATATTTAAGTTGATATTAATCTAAAACAAGATTAACGATTCTTAATCCATGATCTTAGTCCCATATACGACTAATGATCCTCATCCCATATTATCCAATTTGATCTTAGTCCCATATATAGCTAATGATCCTCATCCCACATTATTCAATTTGATCTCAGTCCCATATACGACTAATGATTCTCATCCCATATTATTTATGTTGATCTTAGTCTCATATACGACTAAAGATCCTTAGATCATATTTCTAAGTTGATCTTAGTATCATATAAGACTAATGATCCTTAGATAAAATATATGTTCACCAAGAAGTCATTCTCCAACATATTCTCCTCCCTCATATACGGGATTTGGTTCAAGGGTACATCCTTCCACACCTCTAATATACGGCATTGTAATTCCTCAGCATATTCAGAGAGGTGGTGGGTTTCGACAACCAATGACTCTTTTCTCGTCCCAACTTGATGAATGATATGAAATTTCATCAAGACGAAGAATGTCTGAAACCCATATTGGTGCATCCTATACAGATGTGTACCTTATATTGACGTGCATCTCATACAGATGTACACCCCATATTGATACACAACCTCATAAAGATGCATACCCCATATAGACATGCACACCACCATCCCAACAATTTATGAAAGCATACATATATGTATATATATTTTTTTGAAAGAAATATAAATACCTTCAAATTGGATCGCATCCCAATATTGGGCGCATCTCATGTTACCATCGTTCACTTCACCACGTAATAAATACACGTGCGCACAAGATGAAAGATGGACCACCATGTCCTTAAACTGGTATTATGCCCTGCGAATTGTCTCCATATTGACTACCGTATACTATCCATAGGATATCCATTGAGCCCATATGCTCATTATATCTAAGTTGATTTTAGTCCCCAAATAAGACTAACGATCCTTAATTAAAATATTTAAGTTGATTTTAATCTAAAACAAGATTAATAATCCTTAAATAAATAAAACATCCCCTTGAACTGATGGATCTCATTTATATGAGATATGTGCCCTAAGTTCACCCCAAATCTAATATGTATGAATTTGGACTAATCAGCACCCTACGGCGGAGACAATATTAGTCTCCGTATACAATCCAAGGGTAACCTAAAATAAACAACATATTGTAAGTCGATGCCGCGCACCTCGCGGGTTCGCGGGGAGGCGGAATATACAAAAAACGATTTTTATTACTTCGCAACACCGACATTAACTCCAGGATCAATACGGAAACCTTAACTAGCTATACTAGGAGGTTTAACTACTCGGTAAGAGTTTTATACCTCATTGTTTACAAGTCCTTCGGGTCTTCTTCTTCTCCTTCTCTTCTTGAGCTCCTCGAAGATTGGATCGCGCTTGAAACATTGGCCTCCTCGCGTCAAAGACGATCCACCTGAGAGTATGTACTTCAAGCTCCAACTTCTAAACCGGGGTAGCTAAGGTACATAGTTTGCTAAGTTAGGTAGCTTAGAAGATATAGAGAATGATTATGGATTAATTTGTCTCAATTACCCTAGGTTTCTCAACTCATGAGAGTGTTTAGGGTTTGAGAAAGAAGAAGAGAGCCAAGGAGAGATGAGAGTGTTGTGATGAGAATGATGTGTAGAATAGCTAAGTGTTGATGACTATGAAGCATATCACTTTCAACAATAATAACATAATACCACCATGCCTCAATATTCATCCAAATAAGAATGAGTCACCCAAGTAGCCATGCTTCAATCATGTCCTAGATAATACCTCATTTCTCCACCTCATTATCCATTTAAATAAATAGATTAAACACAAATGAGGTGTTTTCTTCTAGAAGCACTCTTGTGAAATTACAAGAATACCCCTCACCGTATATACATACCCGTAATCGTACCACGAATACTAAGAGACGAAAATAATCCAATAATTTAATACTAGGATCCTGTTTAAACCAAAGCCCACTAGTATTATCCGTCCGAACAACATACATGCAACTAGTACACGTATATGATCGGAATTCTGCCGTAAAACCATACGGCCTCTACATCGTTTCGCCCGAAGAAGGGAAACCCTCTGTGTGGGACTCTAAATACTCGACAATACGCTGGCAGTGGGTTTAACCACAAGTCCGTTAGTGGTACTAGCTGCACGTAACGGCTACCCAGGCATCTGTCGATAAGAAGGCCGACGAGCAAACTCATCCGAACTCCTATTGAGCCTATCTGTGACAATCTCCGTACAGTCCGGTCTGTTCGTCTAAGATACTCGCATATTGGGCCTAGGGGGTGGTAACCGTCAGACCCCCAATAGCGCAATAAGTCGTGCCGGGGTAGAGCCCAATACACCCTGAGAAACAACCGTAGTACCTACCAGTAAATCTCGCATGCCCTGGCCAGGGACTTTGTGTAATGGCTTTCCGAACACATCACGATATCAACCCCCAATACCGGGAGAGATAAATCCTATCTAACCACTACTGCCTCTAAGTGCTTCGGGACTGCACCCAACTGCTACCTGTTTGCATAACTCTTTTGAGCCGTGGTAGGGTAGTGATCTAAGTACAGTGGGAACATACTCAAGACGAATAGTGATGTAGCTCCCCCACTCGGTTCGGAATAAAATCAAATCAGAAAATATCAAGTTTATGGTGGACGTCAACTCATTGTATCTAGATAAAATATCAAGTAAAGAAGAACAATGATTGCATAATTCATTCTGATGATATATATATAGTAGTGTCCCATACCACTGCGATATATCATCACACATAAAAATATCATAAAACTCATAACAATCATATACGAATACCCATGGTAATGTATTCGCAACTCAATCAACAAGTAACATAATACCTCGTATATAAATATAATAAACACGCCAACAGATGCGGCAGTTCTACTGTATCATGGCAATACTAATGATGTGTAGTGTAACATACGCAACTGTACTTATGCAGCATGACAATCATTAGTATTTGTGCAAGTGTTCTATAAATGTGTTCATAGCATAATGGAATTCAATCCCTATCCATAACATACACACACACACACACACACACATACATACTAATCACTCCCATAGATATAGGGAAATCATACTCAATCGTATCGACATCTATATGGATATGCAGTACCAATGAGATATAGTGTAACATGTGCGTCTCTGATTTGTGCAACATAATATTCATTGGTAGTTGAGCAGTGTTCTATCAGTGTGTTCGTATAAGAATAATAACGCAACATACATAACGCAACTAACGTATATAACAGGCAATCGTATCGCGAGCGTATAAAGATAATTGAATCGTAACGTGTATAATTATTGAATCGTAACGTGTATAATTATTGAACGTAACTAATTATTATGAGCTATACCGTTATTATTGAAAATGGAACAAAATGTTATTTTGCAAATAAGGAAGCTGCAGTATATTTAAATAGATATCCGTTTTGGAAATAGCAGCGCATCCTTATCATTTATCATTTAAAAGTGGAAACGAATCGTTGGTTTTAAAAGAGTATAGCTCAAACAATCGTAATGTCCTAAGTCGGGATAACGCATGACTCCGCGAGTCCAAATGAATCTCGGTCGTATTCGGCACACTACCCTCGTCATCACAAGTACGGTATGATCTCTCGTACAATATCCACCCAATGTCACATCCATATCGTATGGATCTATAGTCGTGTACATATGTCACAATAATCATAAATCAAGATATAACCTTAACCATATGTAATCTACTAGATACCTACTATGCACTAATTTAGTTGTAGGCTAAATTATCTAACATATATCTCTATAAACTAGCTATATATCATAATTATTCTAGTAAAATGTTGCGGGGGTGTTATACGCCATCCACCCGACTTCCCCCGTAGATATAAATCTACTCACCGATATATTGAGCCAGTTGAAATCCAAGATTGCTTTGTCCATCTTTGCCGTCTCGAAAATCTCTTTGATCGTTCCTACAATCGTAATCATGATATAACGGCGTAAATATCAAATCAAAAGTAATCCAACGAGCTAAGCGCACATAGATTAGAACATATAGATCACTTACTCCAAATACTACCAAATACTCCCGACATCAACATACGAACGTCGAACAATTTAGTCGAGATACAGAAATACGAAAAACCAAGTTTTAAATGTCGGAAACATTGTCAAAACCATACTAAAATACTCCTATATTTCTCTATATATAATCTGGGACAAAACAAACAATACAGTAACCTAATTACTACCAAATGAAGCTATTGACCAAAATTCAAAACCCAACTTGACAAGAAAATCGCCGGTAGCAGGGAAATGGGGAATTCTGGCGGTTTAAGCATGGAGTTAGGAGGTCGTGCTTCTAGAGTTGTCTTCTATTGGTCTCATCATATCACAGTATTGTTAGTTTTTCTTATAGATAACCGAATTAGTTTCAGATTCAAATTGATCATTACAAATATCACAAAAATCCCATTTTCTGATATTTGACAATAAATACTGATATTTGACAAGATAAAACTTGCAAGATAGCTGATATTTACCTATAGGGAATGTGCATAAGGAAATTCCAGCTCATGAACTGTATGGTTGAGGCTCTTAGAGGTTGTATTTTCTTTAACTTGATGATATGATCAATTTTAATGAAGAAGCCATAACTTTTCCTCTTGGTTTGGTGAAGAACTAGAGAGCTCAGATGATGGAGGAGGTGTTTGGTTCAGTTTGAGACTTGGAAAATTGTCATAAGTATTTGATATAATGGACGGAGGATGTGTGAAGATTTGGTGTAGAGAAAGGAGGAAGTGTAAAGAATGGTGTAGAGTAGGTAGGAGGTGGAGGGAGGTGAGGGTATGTGAGGGTGTGGTGTTGTGAAGGTTTATTCTAGCCTAATCATAAATCCAACCCTCTTTAACAAAATAAAAACCCTTTTGCAAATAATAGCTTTACACAAAAACACCACCATTTTACACCAAGTCTCATGTCATGTTTAGAATAAAACACTTATCATAACACTTAAATACCACAGTCTTATAATAAAATCTCATATCATTCTAAATCAATTTAGTTCTCATTTTTATGATATCACATATTTCTCATTTTTTTCCAAAATAGTTATATTTTTACGGATATCAATCCGAAATAAAAAATGCATATACTATATTATTTCGTAAACTCATAATATCCTTATTAAAATTATAAATTAATATTTATAATTTTCCAAAATGGTACACCAGCATTACTTCAACTTCCTGCCCTATCCTCGCTCCACTTCATCCTCAAACACCTCTCCCCAGATCCGCTCCGCCCTTGCCTCCGTGACCCTCCCCGTCCTTTCCTTCACCAACGAGACCCTATCCACCGTCGTCGTCTCCCTCTCCTCCGCCCCTCCCTCCACTGTCCACGTCGTCGTCCACCGCGTCATCGTTCACGACCAGCAGAACCGTCGCCACGGTATCGTCTCTACCCTCATCCATGCCGTCGTCCACCACATCCACCTTTAATAAAAAATTTCTTACCATTTTTTTTAATTTCAAACTTCTGGGGCTCCGATTACTTAATGGGCCCTGATGAGATGTTCACAGAAGCAAGAGGAAAATGGCACAGGTCCTCAGATATGATGATGAATAGCTTTGTTTGAGAAGAGATTGAAGGTGTCATCATTGGTTTCTAATTGATGGTTTACTTATCAAACTTCCTATTTGTGCATTTTATTAACTTTCCGTATTACTAAAATCGAACTCGTTTGAAATTGCACACTAGTGTTTAGCAGCGGAGTATGAATGGTAAAGGGAAGAAAATGGTGTTTGAATGCAACAACTAGCCGACCGATATACCTCTTAGATTAGGATGCAGCAACAATATATCATAAATAATATTATTTTTGTAGTTTGTAATTAAACATTGGTGATGATGCTATTTATTTTTTGTGTTATTTCTTCATTTAATAATATGCATTAAATAATAATATATCATAAATAATATTATTTAAATATAAAAATTATTCAATATTGGTAACTTACTCAATTTTTTTATTGGAAGAATAATGACATGTCATAAAATTAAAATAAAAGAATAATGCTATGTTATATAAAGTCCTAAAATCCAAATTCAAGTCCAAGAAAAAGTTCAAGTAAAAGTGCAAGCCCCAAGTAAAAGTCATGTTAGGACAATTGTTCTACTAGAATTTAAGAATTCAGAACCAATAACATGGTACTTCTCTAAGTCCGTCCCATCTTAAATATATTGCCAAATCCCCAAAGTTGAGATAGGATTGAGGAATCTATCTAATTGTCATTCTAAGTTTAGTAATATTTTTTTTCTAGTCACCTCACAGGCTGAAAACCTACCATCACGTAATATGCATATGGTAAACGCGCGGAATGTTTAATTTACAAACTATCTTACGAATCAGGTGTTTTTCAAATTATTTTGAGGTTGATATCTCATATTTTCACATTCGCCATGTCATTTGCTAAATATGATCATTTTTGGACCTAAAGAAATGCGCTAGTAAACAACGTTCGCTGAATTTAACTATTAAATAATGCATGGGTCTTTACGCTTGAAACTTGAATATAGAGAGATTTTAGTGTAAAAAAAAATTGTACCAGTGGACTAGAACCTATCGGTTTAAGGACCTAGAGGAATGAAAAAACTACAAGCACTCCTCTCAGGTCTTGCAAATCTATTATTGCAACACATATCAACCCTTACAAATCTCGGCTAACCCATACAAAAACCTACGTCGAAACATCACGGCCTAAAATTAATTTCAAGCACGGTTCCTTTTCTCCCAAAATAAAATCTTATTTCTCTCCCATAACCTAGATATTTCATCATGGTTTCTTCCGAGAGTGTAATAAATGTTTCTAGAAAAAATTTAAAATTTTAAAATAAGAAAAAGTTGGTATATATTGGTTACCAAGAGTGTAAGTAAACTATTAAGACTTCTTTTTCTTATTGCTTAGTAGGTTTCCCTAAAAAAGAATATCATGTGATTGTGAACTATACAATTGATGGTGAATCCGGTAACAAGTTATCATTATCTCTACTATTTTAATACAAAGAGGAAGGAGAATGCGGCGCTTTCAATTTCAATTAAAGAGAAAAAAAATTATCTTGAGATAATCCACGAGTTTTCAAAATAAATTATCGCATAGCCCAGTAGACTGCCAAAACTCTTGAAAAATAGAAATCCAAATAAAAAAATATTGTAATAATAATATAATCTCCATTTTACTACACAATAATAATTTTTGCATAAATTCATATGCATAGCACGATCAAATAACCATGTTATGGTAAATGGTTACATGTGTGACAATTTGGGCTGAATCGGTCATAAGGGTTGGATCAAAGCAACTGCAACCCGATCAATATCCAACCCGATCCAATTGACACAACTGTTGAGATAAAAAGCGCCCTCTCTCTCTCTCTCTCTCTCACGAATGGTCAAATCCCCCCGTGTTTAATTAAATGATGATTTAACGAAACTACATCAAAAGTCTTCCAAATAAATTCTCTCTCACGAATGGCCAAATCCCCCCGCGTTTAATTAAATGATGATTTAACGAAACTACATCAAAAGTCTTCCAAATAAATAGAAAACAACGAAAAGAAAAGCAAATAAAACATATACAAGTTTTACTCCCGCATAAAAGAAATCAACATCCTCCACTCCAACAGAATATGTCCCTCATATCCGTTAACGCTTACAGTTGACCTCCTCTATTCTGGATTGTCCCGTCCGCCAAAACAAAGGAAGCCGAATCCCCCTGCATCAAAGAGCTCTCTTTTTAGCCTTATATCACCACTAGGTCCATTATATTTATATCGCACATCACCTAAGCGCTTTGGATAAGACCTGCGATAGGCCCAATTATGGGATTTTGGAAGATCCAAGAGCCCAAAAAGCTCCTTCTTATCTTATATATCACAAAATTCTACGATTAGAGTTGGGATTCCTGGGGTTGGTTTTGACATTTAAAATTCTCAGACAAAATGCTAGAGGAACTTACGAAAAACGAAGAGAATTGCCATAGATAACAACTAATTTTCACAAATTACAACTAATTTTTCATGAAACCGGAGAATGCTTGCGTGCCTCTAAAACGTCTCGTTGGTTAATGAATTCCGAATCATGTTCCTCTCTTTCTCTACTGAAATTTGAACATGTTCTATTTAGCCACGTCTCGTGAGTTTGAATCAAAGATCTCTCATATAGAGTGAGAATGTTGTTAATTTTGGAACTAAACCCGCTATAACTTGAAAAACATTTAGGTTACGAAAGAACATGAGGAACATGGAATGGTTCATGTATGAGTATATGAATACACGTGGCTTACCCCCTAAGCTAAAAATTTATACTCATGACAATATATTTTCTAAATAAAATTTTGAAAATAATCTACATACTACATAGTTAAATATCCTTAGTGTTTATTCCTTTTCTGTATTTTTAGAGGGAAAGTAAGAATTCATTCTAGAGCCATCAACCAAATCAACAGTTTAACTTCAAGAGAAGTTTTAAATATCCAGGTTCGCTTAGAAGAACCGATGATTCCCCACAAGTTTCTAGAGTTATTGACAAAGTACGATCCATCAATAGGCAATTTCCACCTTCTCTCGTTTGGGGACAAATAGATAACTGCGGTAGATAACAACGAAGAAAGAGCTAAAAATTCCTGACGAGTGCTCTTTTTTAATCACATCTCTAAAGGAGGAATCCAAATCAAAGATTAGGAAATACAAAAATCTTGTGCAATATCATTACGTTTTTATTAGATGCCAAATTATATAAAGGAGGAAACGGATGATAAAAAAAAGTCGATTATATATCTAATTAGCTACAAACTTCAAAGGATAATAATATATAAAATCAAGAAAGCTTCTTCATCTCAACCATTTGAGAGCACTAATACTGGTTTATTAATTATATGTGGATTGTCGATTGGTCATTCCAATTGTTTATGAGAAAGAAGCTTTTTGTGAAGTCGACATCCTCTTAGGTGTCAAGCATTTGGATTAATCTCTAAGTACATGACTAATTAAGAAAAAAACAAATTGTCCTTTATTTTATTTTGTTTCATTTAGATTAAGCATGGTCTCAAATGGATTCTAATTGACCCCTTACAAGATATAATTATCATTTTACAATTAAGGATGTTTTCGGCACGTGGCATAAATCTATAGTGTGCACGTATTTGCTTTATAATTGAACAGCTTGTTGTCCAAAAAAATTGGACATTCTGGTAGAATTTTTACTTGGTTTTTCAAGATTCTAAAAAGATTCTTTTCTTCTCCAAAAGATTCTTTATTATGGTTGAATTATAAAGAAACGAATAGAATGATTTCCTTCCAAAAGGAGATTGAAAAAAAAGAAAAGAAAAGAATGATCTCCTTTAAATAAATAATAGTAAGTTTTTTGGATTGACGAGATTGTATATATGAAAAATTAAGATCATAGAGTTTTCGAAATAAAATATTTTTTTACGCTGCTTCAAGAGTTCGTAAAAACGATACATATCTATCCAATTTGAATAAAATCTGATTTTTCCTGACAGCTAACTTTCCTAAAACTATCTTTATTTCTAAAACCACTAATTTTGGTTTTGCCAAACTGCAAAAGTTATTTGAAGGCATCTTGCATTTTCGGATTTCAACCTAACAAATGTGCTCTTAAAAAACACCGATACCAAGTTAGTAAGACATGTAACTTATGAAAAGAATTCAAGAATTCACGGCATGCAACAATGAAGATACGTGTATCAATAGTTTTTATCTACAGGAATTCAACTTTTACGTGAATTCAACTTGACCAACTTTATATATGCACTACCTGCATAGTGAAAATCTATCCACACCCATTAATTTAATATATATAAAGTTTGCCTGAGGTTTCCACAACAAAATATTAATATGAGTGATTTCATCATCTCAAAGTCGACAATAACGCTAAAAACAAGTCGGTTTGATTAATAATTATGATATAGAAATTCGAAAATTTTGCAACGCGTTTTTATCTGTCCTAGAGCTAATACAAATCTAAAACTTTACCATATTTTCACATCCAATTGCTTTTTTGACAATGAAAACTGAATTAGATTTATAGCACGTGCATTTTTCAAGGGTTTGAAGTCTAAACGAGCATTGCTGCTTCACATCATCATCATTAGTCATATAGACAGACTGTTATTCAACACATGCAAACAATGAAACAGCGGGCGGAGGGAGTATTAGGGACCAGCTGGGAAGCCCTGGCCTTCTAGCCGAGAAATTATTCGGTATGCCGGACGTTATGCATCCCTGCAAGAGAGAGAAAGAGATAGAATTAATTTGTGAGGTTCATATCTTTATTTTTTCAGTTCTCTTATGACCGGACAAATACATAGAAGAATTTCCATCTCCAAAGAAATGAAAACTAACCGGTAATATTTCTACTATTATAACCCAAACTTTCATGATTCAGTATATCACATTCATGATTTTAAATACAAGTTTACATTGAATAAATTACATAATCTTTTCATGAAATCGTTATATGATTACGCAGAAAAATCTTGGCATGAATAAATTACACTAATATAATTGAAAATCTTGCCATGATTGTGTGATTGATGATAACTAAAAATCTTGCCACGGTTGTCAGATTGTAATTTTGCTGCCAAAATGTCTTAATATGAAAATCTTCACAATATTTTATTACCAGCATCGATAGATATAAGATCTTATCGATTTATTTCAATCAAGATTGATTATGTTGAGAATCTTCTAATCCTGTCTAATACGTTGCCGCAAGCTGATAGACAGATCATGGACCATTAGCTTGGATCTCAATGTCGAGAATCACATCATAAGCCTTTTAGTAAAAATATATGCAAGTTGATCAATTAAGATGAAACAAACTTGAGTTGTTGAGGAGCTACATGTTCTCCAACAAAATGATAATCAATTTTAGTATGTTTCATGGAAGCATGGAAAACAGTAAGATAAATCATCGAATTATGTAGAGAACTAAGATGAAAACCAATTTTAGAAAGAAGATATTGTACCCAAATGAGCTCACATGCAGCATCGACAAAACCTTTGTACCTGGACTCGTTGCTTCTTAGAGTTCCAAGAGAAATAAGGTTGGGTCCTAAGAAAATGCTGAAGCCACTTACAGATTGACGAATCATTTGGATCTTCTACCGAGTGGGTCTTGTGGATCGGTAAGGCTGAGTCATATAGTAGCCCCGGTGTTGGGACGACTTCGTGGCCGGTTTAGGTTGATCACGATCACCATCTACGATATGTTATTAGCAGAGAGCCCACTAGATCTCCATAGGGTTGATTGCTTCCGGTTCAGTTACTCTCCTCGCAAGCTCACACATTTCAAGGGGATTTTCTTCGAGGTTAATCCTTCTTCCCCGCTCACTGTCGCGAAAAATGTAAATCAATCATGACAACAGTGTAGTATTTTATTTTAATATGACGCACAAATGATAAAATAGGGGATTGAAACTAACCATCCTAACGGCCGGGTGTTATCCCTACTCCCATGGCTTGCATTAATTAAGATGCATGACTAGATTATTTTTCGAAAGATGCAATTTTTGAGAGGTTTTTTCTTTTTGAAAGATGCATTAATTAAGTATGATTTTTTATACAAGGCACCTTTCTTGTCAGAGCCAAAATGGCTGTTGACACAACCTCATAAACGAATCCACTTTTTTATTTCCTTATCTACCCTTCATCTTTTTCTTCTTCAATTTGGACATCAATTGACCTATTACAATCATAAAAACAAATAAAAATCCCAACTTTCAATTCATCACGAATCTAATTAAAGGTTAAAAGAACAAGTGTTTTACCTTCGAGATTGTAGGGATCCATTGGATGAACTCAACACTGCATTGTTTTGAAACTCTCTATGATCTGGCATCGATGAGGCTCTCTCGGCAAATCCCCAATCTAAAACCCATAATTCAAACTAATTAGGGATTTACGAATCGATTTCGAGCTCAGATTTGATTGATCTCATCGACGATCGAGTTCGAATCACCAGATGCTCAAAATCCGTCGACATTCGAGTATCAAAATCCAACGAGTCTAGATCGAAATCGTTTCAGATCTCAAGAACGCGATCGATCGCGTTTTTGTTTTACTATTTTTTTTCTATGTGAAATTAATAAGAGGAGTTTGGAAATGGGGCTTTTTGCAAGCCCCTTTCGATTTGAATTATTTGTAATTTTTTTATTCCCCCTGACAGTCCCTTTTTCCTTCCGTAAAGCAGCTGGAATAACCGTCGCGAATCGTCCAGCGTCCAGCGCCTTCGACGGCGGCCTCCTCTTAGCGATCCGCTGCTGCTTCACGTCCTGACGGCTGAGGCGACCGAGACGGTGGAGGAGATGGGAATGACCTGGAGGAGAAAATGTACATGATAATCATAATGGGTCAATTGATGCCTAAATTAAAAAAGAAGAAGAAGAAGAAGGGTAAATAAGAAAATAAAGAAGCAATCTCATTTATGAGATTGTGGCCACGGTCATTTTGGCAGTGGCAATAGAGATGCCTTTTTATATAAGTGCAGTATAAAAACTGCTAAACAAAAAAATAAAAGAAAGAGATAGCCTATTTGTCGAATGACTGATGCGCCGCTCCTCTTTTGAATCCCTTAGAGTTTTGTTGCCGATACGCCGATTACCAGCTCGAGTTTCCCGAGGCCTAGGGGATCTTACATAAACATAGCATTGAGAGTAAAGAGTGATCTTATACTACATAATGAGAAGAAATGACAGGTTTAAGACCATATTTATAGCATATGAGGTCAAATCTAGGAAAATCTGGTTGTCAATGAATTTTACAGGTCATAGTACTCAAGGTGGTCGCCTGTGAAGATACTCTTCGGATACGCAAAGGTCTTTTATTGTTGTGATTTTGGTGAAAGAAGGCCCAGAGTATAGGATCCTTGTCACGCATCGCTTCCCGGTATACGGGGAAGGAGACATGGCTGGTCGCAACGTATTTACTTAGAAATAAACACGTTAAGCGTAAATAAGCAATACAAATGTAAAGCACAAGAATGACAAGAGATGTAATATAAACAGCAACTTTTTATTAATATCCATTCTTTACATACAACTAAAAAGTAAAGTATAACGATAGAAAGCGATATCTAAACAAATAGCATATAAACTGAAAAGAAAATAGTACAAGTAAGGCCTAAAAGTCTGCCTCCTCTGTAAACTGCTCCAAGTTGTCTTGGCTGGGTTCGATCTCCTGAGAATTGGGTCCTCCTGACAACATTCCAAACAAAGAAGAGACAGGAATGTCTTCAACGAACTAGCACTCGGTAAGTCCCAAAAGATAGAATATAATAAATACGTAAAGAGAATAGAATAGGTAAAATATGTGTTTGATATGCTAACGTAGTTGTTTGTAGCTTGGTACAGAATGTATCAGTGTATACGAGAGGAGTCCAACTTACTACGTAGACTAAGATAACATGTAAGTATAAGGCTCCGTCAAAACCCACGGGACAACGGCACAGGATGTTCATGTAGGTGTCTTTTAGTGACCATCGTCGTGCCACTTTTAACACATTCCGTACCAATCTACCCCGTTAAAACGCCGTAATGTATATTGTATTGAATTAGGGTTATCAGACTTGCCGAGACCATGGTATAAGTTGTTCATGTAAATTGATTCAGGATGTAAACGGTAGTCATGTAGTCAAGTTCAAGATATAGCCATGGTTTGGTCAAGTCATGTTATGTTGCATGTTTGACATTGTTCTAGTATTCAAGTTCATATTTGGTATATTGGATTCATGTTGAATTGTATTCATGTTTGGATTGGATTCAGATTGATTTAGACTTAGATTCAAACTTGAGTCAGACACTTTAAACAGAATTGGATCCTGAATTAGGTTTGGGAATTATCGGTAACCGCTGCATATGGACGGCAGGATTTGTGTCTTTCTCCTAGACAATTATCATTGATAACCCCGTTTTAGTTTTCTACCTTAAATAGGCAAGCACCCACTTTCTCCGGCTCCCTGAGGTTTAAGAGAATTAGTCCCGCTTAAACCTATATTTACTAAGGTCCTTAATGTAATTTTATATAACTCGAGAGGTTTTATGAAAAATGATTTTAATATACTTTCAAAATAAATCTCGAGTAATTATTTATATTATTTATAATTGTCATGAATGTGAATTTTAGAGAATGGGGTATATTAGTGAACATATACGCAGCTTTGAATAGTTCAAGATATTTTAGTGTAAAATTTGACTTGTATTGATTCTTGATGGTATTTTAGTGAAACTTGTCATTCGTTTATTTTCTAGAAAACATGGAATTTTATTATATATTAAAAATATATAATTTGATAATATTTATATAATTATTAAAAATAAATTTTTATTATTAATTAGAAATCCTCGTTTTTCTTAAAAATTGTATTAAAATTCCATCGAGATCGTATGCTCTGTGAGGAGGTCTGCATCTCGCCCAACTAGCCCGTGGATGTACGATAATCCACACCATCCAATAGTGGGTTCCCCAAAATGAGTTGTAGAGACATAATTGCAAAGACTTTGATAATACAATTCAAAAAAACGGATTTATATAGTTCAAGGTATTTTGTTGAAAAGTCGTATTTTGCCACAAAAATATTGTTTCAAGAGAATCGTGGTATGTCAAGATGTGTGTATATGAGAGATAGGTCATTATCTCGTGAGGTTTTCTAAAGCTAATATTAAGCAAAACAATTAAAAGATGTTGTATGTAAATTTCATGGTATTTAAACGTAAAAGCTTAATTAAAATTATTTAATATGGAGTTTAGAGTGCAATTGGTTTCTAAATATTAGTTAAATGATTACAAGTAAGGTATATACATGAGTACAAGTGATTCTGAAGAAAAATTGTGGTTTTCAAAGGTTTTAGAAACAAATGTCGGTATAACTCCACTTACCGATATGTTTTGAAAAAGAGAAGTTTTATAGTAGAAAAAGAAGAAGAGATATGGAATTTACAAGTTTAAAGGAGAGAGGGGAGGTAGAGAATGAGGGTAGTAGTCTTTGTGGAGTCGCGGGGTTGCCGGAAATGTCTCGAATCCTCGCCGGAATTTGACCTAGGGCTAACTCCACTTGTACTCTTCTTAGACTTAGAAAAATTTTGAAAATTTTAGCAATAGATTTCAGAATGAAGAGGGTTAGGGTATGAGGTTGTATTTATAGTGTAAAATTAATGTTTTGAAATTGAAGAAAGAATTAAAAAGGATTAAAAATTGGATTTAAAACTAAATTTTAATTCTCTGGATAATTGCAAGGAAAATAAACAGAACAGGAATAGTGGGGTAGGCTAAGGGGTTTAGTAGGCAAAACACGGAGACTATTTCCCACGGGAGGACCGTCGGCGCCGGAGTTTGGGCCGATCTCGCCGGTCCATTGGAGGAGATGGGGGCTTGGATTCTTGTCACGTATCCATGCCAGTTCATACAACATTTAGCACATGTTTGATTTTCTGTGACTTTTCATTTTATGTGCAGAGCACGTGTAAACTTTTGGGCTTTCAAAAGGTTTAAAAGAAAAATCAATAAAAAATATATATGGCTGCTGGGATTCGAACACATGGGCTATGTCATAGCAGTGCAAGGCTTTACTAATGAGCTACAAGCTATATCTTGCTGTTTTTAAATAAAAACAACATTTACAGTATACTCAGACTTGCAAACTTCATTCTGTACATTAACTTGAAAAAAAAATTGTACAATAAAAATAGAGTCGTTACAATCCTTCTTTGATAAGTTTACAGTCGTTACACATCAAAATAGCCGTAATAGAGTATCTAGCGTCGTGGTCACATACAGTGGAACATAGGCCATCTGGAACCTAAATCCAGATTTCACTGACTTGGCGTCGAAGTAACGAACATTTTGCCAATTTTTTTCTTCTAGCGACCAAGGCAGTTGATGGCCGACTGCTTAAGGACTTTTCTTTTTCTTTTTTATTATTTTTCAATCGAAAATCATTTAAAATGAACATTTTAAACTCTAAGGGTCCTAAGGGATCATTTTGTGATCGTCTGGGTACATAATATAACTATGCGGTCGAGGGTTGACCGCATAGGAGTTCTTTTCAAAATATTTTTAAAAAAATCCGAGCCGAGAGTTTCGTGGCTAGGTTCGGGACCCGCCTTGAAGTGTCCCCCTCTACTTCTTCGCCTTTGTCACGGCCCGAAAGTACGGAACATGACCGGCACTTAAACTACGAAACGTCTCGAGGCGTTCATAATCTAAGAAAGCCGAAAATCCAGAAATCCAAACCAAGAAAAGTAGTAGAGTGAAGGAAAACCAATTTAAATCAAGTAGTTTTAATAGCATAAGCCGAATTATGCGTTTTTAAAAACATCAAATATTTCCTAAAAATTTCGGCAGAGTCTCCTTTGTAAATACTGGCCCCCAAACGGGATACAACATGAATAGTATACGAAATCAATAAAAGGGCATCCCCAAGCGGGAGCTAGCTCTTCGTCAAACGACGGTCACAACCACACAAGCAATATAATATACAACGCCAACGGCGAGGATCAAAAACCCAAAACCACAAGAAAACCACAGAAATAAAACGCGCGACTCTAAGATCGAAAGAATAGCATCTCTGGTCTCTGTCTCAAAAATACACTTTTGGTTGATGGAACTTCTAGATACAACAGAGTAATAATATACAAGTTATATAATGATGGGTACGATACAAATAAACCCACCTACTAGCAAGTCACCCGAACGAAACTGTACCCGCAAAGCCGTAAAGAAACCTGTACGGCGAAACCTGCAAGAAACTGGGGCACAACGGGGGTGAGTTGCCAACTCGTGAATAGAAAAACATCTACGAATAGAAATCGCATGTATGACGCAATCCTAGGTCATACGATCAATATATAAAATCCTCAAATATATGTATAACATGCAGCCTATAACAATGGCTAGGGTAATATCTAACCCGAGTGTAATCTCATGTGCCCGTGTCAGTGCCTCAGGTAGCAATATATCATATGAATGATGTATGAATGCATGAAAACAGAATACATGTAAATGAAGAAACTGTTTTCATAAATTAGTGAGATTTCCTTTGTATTTTTAAAATGAGGTATCATAAATGAAAGCAGCATCAACAGTGTCTAGCATCGACATAAAACATAAATCTCAATGTCTCAAAACCTCAGGCTCCGGCTATCCGGACTGGCCTGTATCATCAAATCTCAGTACCTCAATATCTCGAAATCTCAATATCTAGGGCGCCGTCAGTCCAGACCGGCCCCTACCATCCATCTCAAGACCACGACGGTATCCTCCGGATATCCGACGCGTCGGGTAATATCACCGGTAGGTAGTCTCCCCCTGCCAGGCTCACATCGTCATCACCACGCGCTTCTTGCCCCGGGGTACCTTACCGGGCCCACCATGTACCCGAAACGGTTCATCCATCTCCTCGAATCGGGTCTCGAAATCCATCAGCAAACTCATGGTGGACGACTCATACATCATGGGAAAACCGCATTTTTATTTAAAAAGAGAGAAAGCAGTTTATATATGTTTTGCGGTTTTTCTCCAAATCCAGAAAATATCATGGAAATCCGAATCATCAATAGCATGTAAAACCATGAATATAAGCATGAGCATCCATGAATGCGGCATATAATGAATAACAGTTTGCATGAAGTAGCAGGTATTAACTACAATGTCTAAACTAGCATATAAGGCAAGTACACTAATATCATGTCTAAACTATTAGCTAACAGGCTATGTCAATGTAATAGTATTTTCTATGTGTACGTGACATAGCAATTACCGATGAAGATGTGTGTGAGCCGGCAAGTAAGTGTACGTGGTACATACGCATCATCGGTAATGGTGATGGTGTCCTAACAGCATGATATCAATAATGAAATATGAATTACAATAAGTATGCGATGCGGAGCAACAGCAATAATATGCAGGAGCTGAATACTAGACACAACGGTAACTAAACTGCATTACCCTAATATAAGTCCTACAATAGCGCCTTTTGAAATAACACGAATCGCGGTGTTTTGAAAATAAGGGCTACGGTGTTTTTAAGAAAAGACACGTCTTTTGAAATATCCGTAGAATCCCTTGACCTGTCTTTTAAAATACCCACGATTCGTTAGTTTTGAAATAGGTAGGAGTCTAATCTAGTCTAACAACTATACTAAACTATACGGCTGAACTAACAAGCTGAACTACAGGTAAGGAAACCGCCTAACATCTGAGTCGATATATATATAAACATATATATATATATATTAGTCGGTGATCCCGCCTCGATAATATCACATCCGATACCATATCTATAATCAGATATTCCCAAGTCAAGAGTGCGGATCTATCATCAATATATAGCTCGTACGTAAATCCGTCGTACGGCATCCCCACATATGGGTACGGGTCAATATCACATTCATCACACTATTCATCTGGTATCCCCTTTATCAAAGATCATAATCCGGGTACGGATCTATGTCTAGTACAATACTGATACCACCTACGTATGCATGCACGTGTGTAAAACACTACGTCAAAGGACCCGCTACAACGTCATGTCGAATCTCAAATATGAATCCTGCCATATCACCGAATTCACAAGCTCAATACAAATCTCATCGACTCATCTCAAACCCAAGTACTATCCTCAAATCCAGTATATGAACACATAGTCCTATATCCATGTGAACATATAAATATAATCCCATATACGCACATGTAAAAGAAAGGATGTATGCAAGTATGTGCGTGCGTGTGTGTATATGTGCAACCCCTACTCTAGGGTTTCGCAACTACACTAAACCAATCACAGAACACCAAAAGTCCATCTTTATCATCAATAATCTCAATTCAACATATACTAAATATATGTGTGTATACATATTCGTATACACCACCACGAACTGCGGGGGTGCTATACGCCATCCACCCGACTTCTCCCCGTAGATATAAATCTACTCACCTGGTCCTCGCTTGCCGGTGCCGACGTCGCCACGCGCTTGCTTGTCGTCTCGAAGTCCACATAGGGTACCTACATATCATAACGCACCGTATCGCATTAAAATCCGACTCATGACCCAAACGACACACGAATCCCACATAAGTCAAAACCTATGGTTTGCTTTCACAAATCAACCCAAAAACCCTCGACATCGGTGTACACACGCCGATTGATCGAGAAAAACACCAAACGTACCAATCGTTGTTTTATAAGTCACTAAAAATATATGAAATCGGATGCAAATCATCAAAACCAATAAATTGATCAAATCGGTTTATTTCCAAAAAGCCTAGTAAAGGGGTCGTTAACCGTTTTACTACAAGTCTTGATGTTTTAGCAAACTAGTGGTCACAATACTCACTAATTATCTTAATTAGGCCACATAAACATTTACTAGATTTTTAATCTTGCTAAATTACATTAAACCAAAATCTAGTTAACAAAAGTTACCTTTTTAGTTCAAAACTTGGTGTTTTAACCAATCTAAATATTTTAACAATTCTAGTGGCTATAATGTTCATTAAACATCTTAATTATGTCATACCAATGTTAATTAGATTTTAAAATCACTCATTTCCATCAATTCTAAAAAACCTAGTTTGCAATATATATAATTATCATAAATTAAAATTAACAAAAATGCAACAAGCAACTAGATTAGGTTTCTCATTTCCTCAAGATGAAAATCTACACTTGATTATCCTAGTAGTGAAGGTTAAACCCTAATTAAATTCAAACCAATTTCTTGAATTTTCAAATTAGCAACAAGAACAAAACTAACACTTAATTATGCTAGATTAAAACAATTTAAACAACAAATTCTATATAGGGTTAAGGTTTATACCTCCCAATTTTTAGAGATCTAGCTTGGAGATTAGCCTCCAAAACACCATCTTGCTCCAAGGATTCAAGCATGAATTGGCCAAGGAATAAAGGGTATGGAATAAGCTTTGAGATTGTGAGATAATTTGTGGATTTTTTGATTGGTTTTTGGTTGAATTTTGAGGTGGAGATCAAGTGGGGAAAGTAGAGGGTTTGGGGCAGCAAGCTCGGCCAGCAGTAGCATGGGGGGAAAGTGAGAGGTGTAGGTGAGTTTGGGGAAGTCAAATGAAGAAAATAAGACCCATACATCAAGTATAATGACCCATACCCCAATGTTTACTATTATTTTCCTTTCTTTTCTTTTTTATTGACCTTTGAAGTGGGACTTATTTGGGGCTGCTAGGGCTGCTGAATTCAGCCATACTTGGGGAGAGGGTGAGGGTGTGGTGTGGGTGTCTGGGTTAGAAAAAAAGATAAATGTATAACCCCAATTCCCATTAACACAAATTTCACTATTTAAACCCTTTTTCTTCGTCATTTTCTAAACCGTTTTGGCAAACCATCTCATTTCAGAAACCACATGATAAAATTTTGTTTAATGTGTTATGACGCACAAAATTTGTTTCAACCCATTCCAATTTGTAATTTTCCCTAATTAAATGTATTAGTGACGGCTTAAAATAATATTAAAATAATTAATTTCGGAAAAAATTTCAGAAAATTTGAAATTTCACCAGTGGCTCAATAACCACCAAATACTAGCAATTACATAGCTAGAATATGTATATTTAATTTTATAATAAAGATATTTGCATTTTGACTTTTTACAGAAAACCCCCTTATTTTACCGTTTTTCCGAAATTTCACCGAAACGATTTTCAAAACGTTACAGCCATTGTCTTATTCTGGTATTCTGGCCCAAGTTCTCATCGAGGATCATGTCAAGGGTCTAACTGTTGCTTTTATTACTGTAGGTCCGGCTGTGGGCTAGGCTATTGATATGGCGGTTTGTTTATACGCCATTTTGGTCGAATCAGGCTAACTTTGGATAATACATATGTAGTAAGTAAAAGTAACATTGAAAACCATAAATTTATGCAAAAAACTTCAAAACAATTTTAGAAAATTTTGAAGATTTCTTCCAAATTTCTCAATCAACATAGCGCGCATGCGGATTGCCATGATCCGCATATGCCATATGTACAATTTCGAAGAAACAACAACAACAACAACAAGTCTTTATCCTAAATTTTTGGGCCCGGCTATATAAATCCTTCTCTTCTATTCTGCTATGTTAAGGGTTGTTTCCCATAGTCAAATTAACCATTAACATTTCGTTCTATATTGTTTCTAATCATATTCGTTTAGGTCTACCCCTACTTTTATTTGCATAAGGGACTACAATTTTATCACTTTTTATAACCGTAGCATTAATTGGTCTCCTTTGCACATGTCCAAACCATCGAAATCGGTTCTCTCGCATCGTAGTCTTTATAGGAGCTAACTCTATCTTATTACGAACGCACTCATTTTTTATCATATCTTTTAGTGTATTACGACTCATCTATCTCAGCATTCTCATTTCAACTACACTCATTTTTCGGACATGTTGTTTCTTAATAGCCCAACGTTTTGATCTATAAAGAAATGTAGGTTTTATCATCGTCTTTTAAATTTTTCTTTCAATTTCAAAAGTACTCTACGATCACAAAGCACACCTCAAGAACTTCTCATTTTCAACCATCTCGTTTTAACCTTATGAGTTATATTCTGCTGAATCTCTCTATCATGAATAATTATAGATCATAAATATATAAAATGGTTCTTTCTAGATGTTTCATGGCTATAAAGTTGTACCAAACACTTATTTTTTCATACCGTTTTGCTGATTTTACATTACATATATTCAATTTTCGTTTTGCTAATTTTAAAACCCTTAAATTCAAAGATCTTTCTCCGTACTTCTATTTTAGTAATTATTATTTCTTTGAATTAATCAACTAAAACAATATCATAACATACACCATGACACGTCATTCTAAATATACCTCGAAAGTTCATCCATAATTAAAGAAAAGAGATAAGGACTTAATACTGAATCCTTGGTGTAAACCTTTGGTAATAGGAAAATGCTCTATCTCTCCTCCGATCGTCCTCACTATAGTAATTGCTCCATCATATGCATCTTTAATCACGTTAATATACTTATGGGACACTAATTTCTTTTCTAAATCCCACATAGTATCTTTCTAGTTATCCTATCATAAACATCGTCTAAATTAATTAAAAACGATCTCTCTTCTGCTCCCTATATTTCTCTATTAATCGCCTTAATAAATTTATCGCTTCCATAGTAGACATAAAACAAAATTGATTTTCAGATATGAATGTTTCTTTCCTCAATCCATGATCGATTACTTGCTCCCATAATTTCATCGTATGACTCATAATCTTAAATCAACGATAGTTCGAACAATTTTGTATATCTGTAACGATTCTGAAATCTCTGTACATTTGTAATATATTTAATGTATTTATAAGGGTGTATTTCAGCTCTGACTATGAGTTATAAGTTAAGTTTGTTAAATAAAAGTAAGAAATATCTTGTAGCTCACTTGTTAAGTCTCTACACCGCTATTCTTTAGCCTGCGTGTTTGAATTTCATCAGCCCCAATTATTTTAATATTTTATTTTAACTCTTTGGAAGCCCAAGAGTTTGCACGGGCATTACATGGAGAAACGAAAAATTGCACCAAAATTAAACTGGATAAATGAGATGTTAAAGCCAATTAAAACCCAGGGCACGAACTTCGAGACCAAATCCCTAAATCTGGCCACCCAAAATCCCATTTGAGCCGCTACCAGCAGCCCGGATGAAACCAATTTTCTCCGTGTTTCCCCATGCGATATTTGGACCGCCGATGTCACGCCCCGCTTCCCAGTGTACGGAGACGGAGACGTGGCAGGCACGAGGTGTATTTACTCAGAAATAAATACGTTAAGCGTAGATAAACAATATATAAAATGTACAAGAATTGACAAGAGATATAATGTAAACAGCAACTTTTATTAACATTCATCTTTACAATACATTTCTTTAAAAAGGAAAGTATAATGATATAAATCAATGCCTAAACAGTGGCATATGAAATGAAAAGTAAGTTCAAGAAAAATCTAGAAGTCCTGCTGTGCCTCAATCTGCTCTAAGTACTCTTGACAGGGCTCGGTCTCCTGAGAGTCCTGTCCTCCTGACGAATATTTCGAAGAAAGAGATAGACATGAATGTCGTCAGCGAACTAGCGCTCGGTAAGTCCCAAAAGAGATAAAGGAATAGTACAAGTAATGTGAAAGGAAACTGTTAAATTATACAGGTATCAGTTTATTATTTTAACATAGTTGTTTGTAGCTTGGTACAGAAGGTATCAGTGTATATGAAAGAAGTCTATCTTCCCCCGTGGACTATGGTAACATGTAGTATAAGTCCCCGTCAAAACCCACGAAACAACGGCACGAGAGTTCATGTATGTGTCTTTTAGTGACCATCTAGAGCCACTTTTAATACATTCCGTATCAATCTACCCCGTTAACCCCGTGTAAAGTTTTATATAGATTATAATTATCGGACTTGCCAAGACCATGAATATAAGTTGTTCATATAATCAGGTTCAGGATGTAAACAAGTAGTCATGTAATCAAGTCAAGTTATAGTTATGGTTCGGTCAAATCAAATCTTGTATTCAGGTTTGATATTCAGCTTCAGGTTCAAGTATATATGTTAGAGTTTGGATTCATGTTTGAATTGGATTTTGGTTTGGATTGAATTCAAGTTTGATTTAGACTCAGACTTGAGTCAGACACTTAGAACTAATTTGGATCCCGAATTAAATTCGGGAGTTATCGGTAACTGCTGCACATGGATGGCAGGATTTGTGTCTTTTTTCAAGACAATTACCATTGATAACACCGTTAAGCTTTTCTACCTTAAATAGGCAAGCATTCACTTTCTCCAGCTCCCTGAGGCTCAAGAGAATTGATCCTGCTTAAACCTATATTTACTAAAGTCCTTAACAGTGTTTTATATAGCTCGAGAGGGTTTTATAAAAAATATTTTTAATATATAGTTTCAAAATAATCTCGAGAAGTTATTTATATTCTTTAAGCTTTCCATGGATGTGTATTTTAAGAATTTAGGTATTTTAATGATAATTACCTTAACTTGAATAGTTCATGGTATTTTACCGTAAACTTGTCTTGTATTGACATCTTGATGGTATTTTGATGAAACTTATAATTTTTTTATTTGAAAAAAATATAAAGTTATTAAATTTTGAAAATATATGGATTTTATAATATTTATATAATTATTAAAAATTAATTTTGATTATTAAGTAGAAAATCTAGTTTTTCTTAAAAATCGTATTAAAAACCTTTCGAGACCGAATGCTCTGTGAGGAGCTTTGCATCTCGCTTTACTAGCCTAAGAATGTACGATAATACGCACCATTCAATAACGGGTCTCCTAAAGAGGGTTGTAGAGGCTTATTTGTAAAGAATTTTGAAATACAATTCAAAAGAAAACCATTTTTATAGTACATGGTATTTTGATGTAATATATTGTATTCGCCACAAAAGTAGGTTCAAATAGAATAGTGCTATGGAATCATGTGTGTTTGTGAGGGGTAGGTCATTACTCCGTGAATTTTTCTAAAGGTATGATCAAAAATACTAAAAGAGATATATGCGAAGTTCATGGTATTTTAATGTAACATTTAAATTAAGGTTATGTTTCATGATATTTTTGAGTGAAAATTATTCTAAACATTAGTTATATATTAACAAGCAAGGTGTAGAAATATGAATGAGCAATGATTAAGAAAAAAGTGTGATTTCAAGATTTTAGAATCAAATGTCGATGTTAACTCCACTTACCGACATGTTTTGAAAAAAGATTTTTAGAGAAAGAGAATAAGGATGAGAATGGACTTACTAGCTAGGTATCCTAAGGAAAGGTAGACGAGAGAGTGTTGATCTTCGTGGCGTCGTCGGGTCGCCGGAACTTGCTTCGATTCTCGCCGGAAATCGATCTCTTGCTAACTCCACTTGTACTCTTCTTGTACTTAGAAAACTTTGAGAATTTTGGCTATAATTTTCTGAATGATGAAGGGCTAGGGCATGGGGTAGTATTTATAGTGTGGAATTAGAGTTTTGGGATTAAAAGAGTGAATTAAAATGTATTAAAAAGATGATAAATTGTGAATTGAAGAGTCTATATTTGATTGCAAGGAAATCAAACAGTGCAGGGGAGTTAGGGGTAGGCCAAGGGACTTGTGTGCAAAGCCCGGACACCATTTCCTACGGGGGTACCATCGGCGCCGGCCTTGATGGGCATCTCGCCGATCGTTTGGTGAGGGGGAGACGGTGGATTTTGGACACGTGTTCCTCTCTGTATTTTAACCCTTTTCCACATATTTATTTTTCTAGGCTTTTCATTTTTGTGTGCATTGCACGTGTAAACTTTTGTGCTTCCAAAAATTTTAAAAGAAAAATAAAAAAAATAAATGTGCCTGGGAATCGAACACAAAGGCTACGTCACAGCAGTGCAAGGGCTTTACCAATGAACTACAAGTTGCTTCTTGCTGTTCTTAACAAAAATTAACTTTTAAAGTGTACTCAGGCTTGTAAACTCCTTTCTGTATATTAAATTAAAAAAAATTCGTACAGCAATTTCAGAGTCGTTACACCCCACTACCCCTTTTTACACTTTGAATTCTCTGAATTTAACCAGAGAGCTGCCCGTCCCTTCATCTACCATATTAATTCATTTTAATTCTTTTTTAATTCACATACTCCCGTATTCCTCCCTATAAATACCTAGCCATTCCACTTTGCTTCTCATTTCTAAAAATTTCACTAAATTTCTCTCAAAATTTCTTAAGTCCTAGCAAAAGGAGTCAAGTCTATTTAGAATATCGTCCACTCGTCAACCATTCAAGTTCGTCCCTCCAAGCGTCTTCAACTCGACCTTGTTGTCTTACTAGTCTCGGTTCCTTAACCGAGACTTCTTCTTTCGTTCAAATGTACAACCCGTAAGTCTCTATCTATTCTAATCTTTTGAATCCAATCCTAACTTCTCTTCTTGACTCTATTCTCATGACCCCACATGTAATTTATACTAAACTAAACTTCTTTAAAAAATAATTTTGGACTTGCTAAACATATTTTTCATTTTAAAAAATTAGGAAAAATAAATGGCCAAGCTTACTTTTTTTTTGCAAACTTTATGATACGCACAATTCATGAATATTTCCTTCACTTTAAAAATATATTTCTTATGACACTTTAATTTAACAATTAAATACTATAAACTTTATTTCTCGTATAAATTATGCACGGGTAATGACCTACCCTCATGTACACATGGAACATCACACGATACTATAGCTATAAGGTTTTTTTCTAAAGAAACGTATTACATTAAAATGCTCTCACTTTCTAAAATACGTTTTTAAGTCGTTATTTTAAATCCTTTACAAATACGTTTCTACAACACTCGTCAGGAGACCCGTTGTGGATAGTGCGGGTTATCGCATATTTTTGGAATAGTAGAGTGAGATGCAGAACTCCTCACGGAGAATTCGGTCTCGAAAGAAATAAAATACGGTTTTAAAGAAAATACGAAATTTTAAAACAAGTTAAATAATTGGAAAATTATTTAAACCATATTTTCGTATTTCCAAATAAAACAATTATGAAAACGAGATTTTAAACGAAAAGATTAAAGTTTTTAAGAAAATAATCTCAAGTTTCGATAAGATAGATTTTTCATTAAAATACCATAAACTTTCAAAAACTAGATTTTGACACAAAAATAACACAAAATATAAAACACGTTTTTATGAAAAATCTTTAGGGTTTAATTAATATATTTCTATCAAAAACATTTTCGAAGGTTTTAGGATGAATTAAAAACTCTCAAGAATTTTTAAATGGTATCTTTCATATAAATACCTTAGAAATCAAAAAGCTAATCTAAATTACGTGTCTAGATTGCAGATTGGTTTGAGTGGTATCTTCTCTTGTCAGTGTCTCGGGATAACCAGAGACAATGATTCACCACTTGTCTCTCTCTAAATATAAATCGTAACCTTATGGTAGAATTATCAATAGTTATCGTCTTTTAAAAAGACACGAATCCTGTCTTTCATGTGCAGCGGTTGCCAATTATTCCCCAAACTTAAAATCTCAAAAGGTTAAATCTTTTTAATAAAATATGTTTAGAATCTGAACCCAAATTCGAACTTGACTTAATATCCTATCGAACTTAAACTAAAACCCAAACTCAGACCTAATCTTGAACTTGAACATTTGAACTTGACTTGACCTGACCCGAACCGTGAATATGACTTGACATGAATAATGAACACAACCTGAATCTGAACTTGTACTCTTTATATTCATGGAATTGGTCAAGACCGACAAACATAAACTATACAATAAAATATGCGGGGATAAGGGTAGGTTGGTGAGAAATGTATGTCGTGGCACGAGGGGTCACTTTAAAAGACATCTCTTAAATATTCTTTTGTCATTGTTCCGTGGGGTTTGACGGAGTCTTGTACTATCTTGTACCTTTGGTCCACAAGGTAAGCTGGACCACTCTCGTATACATGCATATCTTACTTACCAAACTACAAATAATTACGTTAGAATAACTAACTTTATACATATCAATGGTATGTTTAAGATACCTTTGCATACAACCTTACATGTTCATTACTACTTGATTTTCTGTGCATTTTACTTACCTTTATTCATCGGTACTTTTTCTTTTGGAGACTTATTGAGCGTTAATTCGCTGACGACATTCCTTTCCGTTTCTTTTTCTTGGGATGTTCGTCAGGTGGACAGGATACTGAGGAGATAGAGCCAAACCAGAAGTACTTGGACAAGTTCACAGCCCAGCCCGACTACTAGTTTCCTTTTTTGCGGTTATTTCATGTATACCACTGTTTAGGCATCTTATCGCATTTGCATTTTTTATTTCAAATATCTTGTATCCAAATTATGAAAGTGAACGCAAATAAAGTTGCTGTTAAATTTTAATTACTCTTGTCAATTCTTACATAATGCTATATTGCCTTCATACGCTTAACGTATTTATTAAGGGAAATGATATTTTCCTAGTAAATACGTTGCGGGTCTTGTCACGTGCTGTTAGCGTCTTCTTAGAAGCGGGACGTGACAATATCTCATTTATTTTTATAAATAGGTATCAAGATATTTATCCTTCACTCAATATGCATTTTCTTAGCGGCTATAATTTATTACATAACTTAGTTAACCAAAGTAGACCTCTACCTCTTAAACACTTGTAAACTTCGAAAGGAATATCATCAAGCTTACCGTTGTATTTATTTTCATCTTTTTTAAAACGTCCTTAACTTCATCAAGTCAAGTAGATCCGAGTCTTTGTCCCTTTTCCCTGAAAATTTTGTCCATCTTTTTTAACTCGTCGAATCCCTCTTCCATTGGTTTCCAATCTTGTATGTAATTGCCCGTCCCTTTTTATAACGCTTTGTTAGCGCCCACTTGAACTTTAACCACAACTTACGACCTCTCCATTGGCTCGCAACGGAAGCCAACTAATCGTTTACCAGTCCAAACAACATTAGGATACTCTTGTAAAGTTGTATCTCCACACCAATAGTATCTTCAAAATTGATGACCTTTCCTTTTCCCATAGTGTATGTCAGCACTGTGAAACAGACGTTAACTGGCTGCACCCCTTTCCAAAAGCTTGAAATAGTGGCTATTGCTTTTGTTTAACCTGGTTATAGTCCCCAATCTATTACCAAGTGCCGCAATATTGTCTTTCTTATTCCTGGATATCCATCTTGCCACCATCTCTCCAGTAATACTTTGTTTATACCCCTTAATTTCTTAACTCGCGGCCCGCCCTCCGCTTTGGGCTTTCACACTGCTTCCCTAGCATCACCCTTCCTTTCTTTTCCTAGTTAACCTACTGATGATGCACTATATTGGCAACCTCCCAGATCAGGACACGTGGCAGATGACGTGTCCCGGAACTCAGAAGAGATGGCCCACAGGGGGCCGACTAGGCCACCCCTGTACCCGACCTACAAGCACAAAGCTGGCTCACCTCAGAGCCTCCTGCAAACTAGCATCCTCGGCCTCTCAGCTCGCCTCCGAGCTACAACAGGACCAAGATACCTCGGCCCTCCCGCTCGTTCCCGAACTCTCCCGCTGAGGCCATCTTCTTCGAGCCCTCCGACCGACCAACTCCACCACTCACAGGCGTAATCGCCGCTCCGCAAATCTCGCAATGTGTGGATTCTCCGCCGGCAACATCCCACGTTCTACGCCACCATGATCCCCATTAACGGGCGATCCGCTTATTACGCAGGCGTGACGTCGGGAGCGTAACTGCCGGCGAGATTCTCGCACCTGCAACTGCGTCCTGCCGCCGCTATAAAACCCCCCATCACAGAGGGGTCAAGTAAGCCATTTTTTATTCCACTTAACCGTTACTCTGCTCGGATCTAGTGCTAACTTGATCGTCGGAGGGTCCTCGGTGGTACCAAACCACCCCGGAACTTCTTTGCAGGTACTCGGCGCTAAAACTCCTCAAATCACCAATCTCCTCAAACCCAGTGATTCCCGCACGCAACAGGAGATCATCTCTAGAATCCACCGGGAGATCGACGGAAGACAACATCTGACAGAGACCCGAAAAGGACCTCCATCAGTTGGCGCCTGTTTCCCCCAATCAGAGCAAAGCCCTGTTTTGAATTTCAAAATTCAAAAATTGAAGCAACGCTTCAGATTCTGTGCGCTGCGCGCCACGTGTCAGACACGGGTGCGCTAGCGCAGTTGCGCTGCGCTCTGCGAGCTGCACGCCACGTGTCAGACACGGGTGCGCTAGCGCAGTTGCGCTGCGCTCTGCGCTGCACGCCATGTGTCGAACGTATGTGAGCTAGCGCAAGGTGCGCCAGCGCTAGAATTAAAAATTCTCTACCGTCAGATCAAAAGATCTACTAATAATAAATTATTAAGTAATCAGAATTAAAATTCTATTATGAAAAGATTTTTCAATTTTATTAAAACAAGAAGATTATCTTCTGTAAAGTAGAAGCCTTAGGATCAAAAATCCAACGGTGGGAAATATTCCCAAATCAATCAGAGAAAGATCTCTTAAAACTGATTTAACAAATCAATTGGCCCTATATAAAGGCCCCTAGACTTCAAGTCTAAAGAGACAGAAAAAAGAGAAAGATACAGAAAAAAGAGAAAGATACAGAAAAAAGAGAGAGAATACAGAAAAAGATAGAGAATACAGAGAAGAAAAGAGACAGAGAAACCCTCTGCAAAAAAAAGAGCAAGCTCTTAGAAAAGAGAAGATTTTTTCTTCATCTTCAAAGTAAAAAGAACTATGTTCTTGAATAATAGAAATAAAACCATCTCGTAAAAAGAAGAACCATCTTCTAAAAAGATCAGAGATCTAAGAAAAAGACCAAGGTCTTTAATAAAGAAAAGATCAAAAAGATCTAATCATAAAAAGACTAAAAGAAGTATTTTACTTCATTCACAGATATTTTGATCTATAAAGGCAGAGCCTTTTATAAAAACAAGAACTTTTGTTCTTGGATCTTGAGGAAGAAGCCTCCTTTGAAGAATATAAATTTGTTCTTTGATCTTAAAATTGATCAGATGTGCCTCGCGCTATTGAAAAGTGCCTTGCACTCATGAACTGCGATTTTGCGCTCCTTGAACCGGCGCTCAGCGCCAAAACGTGCCATGTGTCAACCACATAGGCAGCTTGCGCTCTTGAAATAGCGCACTGCGCTCATGGACTGGCGCAAACCGCCAAGCGCGCCACGTGTCATTCATGTGTGCACCACTGAACCAATAGCGCAATGCGCTCATAATTTAGCGCAATGCGCTCATCATGGACTGGCGCAAAGTGCCAAGCGCGCCACGTGTCATTCACGTGTGCGCTACTCAGCAGAAGCGCAATGCGCTCATCATCTAGCGCTTAGCGCTAAACGCAACACGTGTCCTGTTCGTGTGCGCTACTTGGCAAAAGCGCAATGCGCTCTTTAATTGGTGCAAAGCGCCTGGTGCGCCACGTGGCGCACTGTCAGAACACACATTATTTTGATGAATGCTATGCATTCAATACAAGACAAAAAATGTCAGGATCTAATGCTCAGCATTATTAAAAGGGCCAAGCCCAAGTAAAGGCTCAACATCCCAAAATAATAAAATGTTAAAACATTTTAATTGGACTTAGCCCAATTCTGGCCATAAGTCCTCAAATTATCTTGAACTGAGCACATCTGCTCTTTCAACTAACTCATTCTGGTTCAAGGGTACATCTCTTCACTCCTTTGATATTTGTCGTTGTAATTCCTCAACGTCTTCAGAGAGGTGACGGTTCCCGACAACCAAACACTCTACGGACTGTGGGGTCCTTAAGCCCACGGACTATGACGTCCTTAACCTTGACTATGAGGTCTTTAAACTCACGGACTATGACGTCCTTAACCTTGATGTGAGGTCTTTAAACTCACGAACTACGTTGTCCTTAGCCTGGACTGTGGGGTCCTTAAACCCATGGACGATGATGTCCTTAACCTTGGACCACCATGTCCTTAAACTGGTAATGGGCCACTATGTTCTTAAACTGGTAATCGACCGCAATGTCCCTAAACTAAACAATTGAGTCCAAATGCTCTCTTGTTGGATCTAAACGATCCCGTTAAGTTGATCTTAGTCTGGAATGAGACTAACGTATCCTTAACAAATGTTTGAGTTGATCTTAGTTTCGAATGAGACTAACGTATCCTTAAACCCAACCCCAAACCCGAATCTAAGAAAGTACGGATTTGGACTAATCCACGTCCTACGGGCGACCACATAAATTAGTCTCCGTATACAATCCACGGGCAACCAAACACAAAACAAACACCCACGACACGAAGTGACCATCTGGAGAAGGAGAAAGTTGTTACCGCGATGCGGTAGCGTAATTAACTGCAGGGGCTTGCGCCTGCAGGGAAGAGCGTCCCCACAATCAAAAACCCCTCGACGAGGGGGAATCTGATGAAGTCCGCTACAACGGCCGCATCCGTCTAAACCTTCGATACACGACGCCATAAATCAACTTGGCATCTTCGGAGAGGTGGACGGATAGCACCAATTAGCATCTGCCCTCAGATTTAGGCAAGACAGTCCGTCTTCCCGGCTTCCGGCGGTAAACAGATTCTGGCACGCCCGTTGGGACCTTTTCCTCTTTCCACTCCACACTTCGTGCATCGTGTTCGCGAACGAATCGCGGTTTGCTAATGGTTGCCCTTGGGTTTGAGATACTAAGATTTGGCATTTTGCTTGGTGCAGAAAGCAAAAGATCAATAGCGTTCACTTGTGCGAAATGTTCCAACTGCAATTGCAACCCACGCTCTGCCTCATCTGGAGGCAAAGCCTATGGGCCTCAAGCGGCTTCGCTGTTCACAATGCCGGTAGAGCAGGTAACGTAGGCTACTACAGGATTGTTTTTCGGGACCATGCTCCCGCCAACGAGCTTCACCGCTCCTGTGCCAACACCGGAAGCTCCCAAGAAATCGGTCTTTCATCGGCTTGCAACTACTGCGTCCCCTCTCAATGGGTCGTCCAGCTCCAGCTCCTCGGTCTTCGCTAGATTGGGCAAAAGTCCATGTGGGCTAATGATGAAGCCTGCAATCCCGAAGAAGGTTGTTCCGAAAAGGATAACCATCCCTGCCCCTGAAGTCGTCAAGGCGGCTTCCCCTACCAAAGGGTCAGTTTTTACAAGACTGGCTGTTCCGGTTTCCACTACGGTTCCTGTCCCTGCTCAGAAGTCTTTTTTTGTCCGATTGAATACTACGCCTCGACGGACATCAGTCTTCAACAGGCTGACGCCAGCAGCAGCCCCTTACCTAGACAGGGGGCAAGACAAAGCCATCCCCACCACCAAATCAACACCAACGGCTTAACACGCTCGACGTCGCCACTGGCGCCGAGTAAGGAAGCCCGGTGGCAACTCCCCCTCTGGGTTAACTCCGCTAGCCCCAACGGTGGAAGTCAATGCTGCTGTTCCAACTGGGAACAGTTTTGAGCTGCTGAACAAGGTACGCAGGAACTCACCTACTGCCATACTGAAAAGATCTCCGCTACCGGTGGAGACTGTCACAGAAATAAAGCCAGAGCAGTCCCCTCAACGGCTGTCTTCCAAAGTTTACAAAGTCTGGCGACAAGTTAGGGACTCAGTAGTTGATCAAGATTACCCTCGCCGACAGAAAAGGGCGAAGGTCCAACAAGAAGAGAACCATCTTGCTAAGCCACAAAAGACAAAAGCCGTTTGGGTGTCCACTGCAACAGCCCCCTCAACTTCGACCACTCATAAGAGGAGAAGGCCGGAGAAAATCCCCATACTTGCGACAAATGTCAAAGGCACTGAGCCTAAACGCCCTAAGTCTGGGGGAATAACGGTCCATACTATTTACATGGCATCTGGGAAAGAGGATAGCCGCGCTTCTACGGGCCACCGACCACTCACCCGATCCATCACAAGAGCTCAGGAACAACAACAACAGAAGCTTCAGGAGATGCTGACTGCGATGGCCGCACTCACCGGGCCAAAAGAAAACCCGGAGGCATCATCAGAACAGCGTCACGAACAAGAAACTGATGCTGAATTCCTTCGGAGAATGCTCAAAAAGAAGGACAAAGAGGCTGCGGAACAAGCGGCCAATATAAAGCAAATGGCTCTTCTATTCCAGGATGTGGTGGGCATGATGATCCAGCCGGACCCTTCAGCCGAAGATCCTCCAGTAATAATTGAAGATGATAGAGGAGAAACATTAAATCCACCTCCGGCTCTTTCAGCAGCCAAGGAGGAAACTATTTCCAAGTCCGCCCTGGATGATTACATCGCTCAGCAGATACGAGTTTACCAGGCGAATGAAGCGGCTGGGCAAATTGTTAGAACAGGGCGACCGTATCCAGGCTGGTATGATCAGATAAAGTACCCGCCGAGCTACACGATCCCTAAATTCCACGTGTACAAGGGGACAGGCAATCCCCATCAACATGTTGCTCAGTTCAGGGCCCTCTGTGGCAATACCGGTGGCGATGATAAACTTTTTCTTCGCCAATTCGTCGGCAGCTTGTTGGAGACGGCGTTTGAGTGGTACTCCAAACTTCCAAACGACTCCGTCAAAACTTTCGTAGAAATGGAGTTGTTGTTCACCCAGCGATTCGCAAGTGCTAGTGAACTCACCCCAATAACAGCATTGATCAATGCCAGAGTGAAGCCGGGCGAGACGTGGGTTCACTACGCGATCCGATGGCGGAATCTGTGGTCGAAGTGCGAACAGCACATCGAAAAAGCACCAGCGGTGGGCATGTTCGTGGGCACCCTAGACCCTCATGCAAATATTTCATAGTTCATGGTGTTTTTCAAACTGACGCCGTTCCAGGCTTTAATCGACAAGCTAGCCCAGATGGATCAGATGGGCCATAGACCGTCTCTTCCGAAGCCGGAGCCGCGGAACGAAAAGGGAAAAGGGAAGGCGATCTTCGTTGCGAACACCCAACAGCAGCCCACTGCCCCAAACCTAGCGGATCAACTGGAAGAGAGACGACGCTATTATAATTAGAAGATAAAGCGTCCTTACTCGTTCCCACGGGACAAAACGAAGAGACTGTTTCCTGATTTAAAATCATGAAAGCCCACGGAAGAGGCTTCAGAAAAGGGTCACGTGCTTACACGTGACCAGCAGTCACGTGTTGGCACGTGACATCTAAAAGCATCGGCAAGGCGAATTCAGCTTCCCGACTGCATCAAGGAAAAGGGCTTCAGAAAGGGTCACGTGCTCCCACGTGACCAGGGTCACGTGTTGGCACGTGACATTTGAAAGTGGCTTCAAAAGTAAACCGGTTCCCTGATCAAATCAAGGAAAAGGCTTCAGAAGAGGTCACGTGCTCCCACGTGACCAGGGTCACGTGTCGGCACGTGATACTCAAAAGCAGCAGACTTGTTCTCCGGTTAAATCAAGAAAAAGAGTCTAGACGAAGATCACGTGCTCACACGTGACCAGGGGTCACGTGATGGCACGTGACGGTTAAGCAGCAACCAGAAGACAGAGTGCAAAAAGAAAGAAGAAGGCTCGTTCTAAGGGGGTCACGTGACCGAGAGTCACGTGGACACACGTGACCGACTTCAAAGCCCATTTGTTAACAGAATTAAATTCTGAGAAAAGACCTCTCAAATCTTTCCAAAAGCAACCGATTGAATTAAAGATGATTAAATATCATCTATCTATGGGAAAATCTCGAATTTGGAAAGATTTCCCCGTAAAATCTAACCAAAATAACAGAGGAGAATCTCTGGATTTAAAATCCAATGGTGAGTAAAATTCACTTAATAATCCAAAGGTCCAAAACGAATGATGGATACAAATCAAATCTCCTAATGAAAGATCCACTAAAACTAATTGACTCGGCTGCTTCTCCTATAAATAGGAGCCAAGAGACACACAAGAAAGAGATATATGCAGAGGGAAGAAAAGAGAGAGAGCCTTGATACTTTAGAGGAATTTGGATCTTCTGCAAAAGAAAACCCTAGGTAAGAAAGGGAAGGTTTCATTGAAAGAAAAGAGAATTTAATTCTCAACAGAGTTTAACTCTGATATAAAACAGAATGACATATTTCTTCTCTCTTTGATGGAGGATCTGTAAAGTGCACATCTCCTCTTGAGTTGAGAATTTAATTCTCAATGGGTTGAGATCCTGCCATGCAGATCCAAAACATAGAGAGGAAACGGAAGCACGAGAATTTAATTCTCACAGAACTATAGGAATTTAATTCCTTCAAAATAAAATTAGGGTTTGACCCTGTGTTATGGGAATTCAATTCCTTCAGAATGAAAAGAATCAGGGTTTAACCCTAATTAAGAACTTAGTTATGTTAAAACAACAAGAATTTAATTCCCTTAATCTTATTCCCCAGAATAATTCTCTAACAGAGAGTGGGGGTTTAATTCCTTAAAACTTTTATTAGGGTTTAACCCTATTCAGTTCTTCACATAAATGAGGAATTTAATTCCTACAGAAAATTCAGAGTTCAACTCTTCAAAAGGAACTAGGAATTTAATTCCTCTGAAATTATTGTTAGGGTTCAACCCTACGAGGAATTTGATTCCTGGAAGGGATTAACAGATCTTCTAAGCAACTACAGAAAAGCAGGGTCACGTGTCACCACGTGACCCCCCCAAAAGATCTACAGAAAGCCCTTTGAGGCAGTGCATCACGTGCTCCACGTGACCCCCGAAACACAGAAAGAAAAAGCAAAAGAAATAAAGGCCTTGGGCGCTCTCACGTGCTCCCACGTGACCCCTTGGCTGATGCTTTAACAATCAGCGCACTAATCCTCCTCATGTGGCGGCACGTGATGCTCCAAAGAAAACATAAAAAGTGTTTAACGCTTATTTACAGAACGAAGAAAAGGAGATCTGGCTCCACATTTAGGGCGCCCTTACGTGTCACCACGTGACCCCTAATGAGCATTCTAACAGACAAGAGCGAGGGCCTTCATCACGTGCTCACACGTGATGGCCGCCAGAATTAAAAGAGTTAAACACTGATCTGCAGAATAAAATAAAGGGAATCAGGGCGCTCTCACGTGTCCACACGTGACCCCTCTCTCCTTAGTGTTTAACACTAATCTGAAGACTTTGTCCTCGGTGTTTAACATTGATTTTCTTAGTGTTTAACACTAATTTGGAAAACTCTATTGGCAGTGTTTAACACTGATTTGCTTAGTGTTTAACACTAATTTGGAAACTCTGTTCCCAGTGTTTAACACTGATTATCTTTTAGTGTTTAACACTAACTTGCTAATCTTATTCCCAGTGTTCAACACTGTTGGTCTTTAGTGTTTAACACTAGCTTTAGCCCAATTGGCTAAGTTTCTAGAGGCAAAGCCTCTCCTTCAATGGACCAACAGAGGGCCAATATTTCAAACATAATTAGACTTAGCCCAAACTGGCCATAAGTCCTCAAATCATCTTGAACTGAGCACATCTGCTTTTTCAACCAACTTATTGGTTTAGGGTACATCTCTGAACTCCTCTGACATTTGTCGTTATAATCCTTCAACGTCTTCAGAGAGGTGACGGGTCCCGACAACCACACATCAACACGGACTGTGGGGTCCTTAAACCCGCGGACTTATGCGTCCCTAAACCAAGATACGGACTGTGGGGTCCTTAAACCCGCGGACTTATGCGTCCTTAAACTAACGGACTAATGCGTCCTTAAACACGCCCATATGGACTGTGGGGTCCTTAAACCCATGGACTTATGCGTCCTTAAACTACCAATGGACCACCATGTACCTAAACTGGTATTGGACCACCATGTCCCTAAACTGGTATTGGACCACCATGTCCCTAAACTGGAACAATAGAGCCCCAAATGCTCTTTTGTCGGATCTAAACGATCCTGTTTAAGTTGATCTTAGCCTCAAATATAGCTAACGTATCCTTAAACCTTCAAACAGACTTTAGTCCCAAATTGGACTATAGATCCCCCCAATCAACTTTGGTTCAAGGGTACATCTCTGAACTCCTCTGACATCTGTCGTTGTAATCCTTCAACGTCGTCAGAGAGATGACGGGTCCCGACGACCATATGTTTAATGGACCACCATGTCCCTAAACTGGAACATTAGAGCCAATTGCTCTTTTGTCGGATCTAAACGATCCCGTTAAGTTGATCTTAGTCTCAAACTGGACTAACGTATCCTTAACAAACGTTTAAGTTGATCTTATCCTCAAATATGGCTAACGTATCCTCAAACCAAAACCCCAAACCCAAATCTAAGAAAACACGGATTTGGACTAATCCACGTCCTACGGGCGACGACATAAATTGGTCTCCGTATACAATCCACGGGCAACCACAAACAAAACAAACACCCACGACACGAAGTGACCAGCTGGAGAAGGAGAAAGTTGTTACCGCAATGCGGTAGTGTAATTAACTACAGGGGCTTGCGCCTGCAGGGAAGAGCGTCCCCACAATCAAAAACCCCTCAAGCGAGGGGGAATCTGACGAAGTCTGCTACATCGGCCGCATCCGTCTAAACCTCCGATACACGGTGCCATAAATCAATTTGGCATCTTCGGAGAGGTGGACGGATAGCACCTATTAGCATCTGCCCCGAACCTCAGGCGAGACGTCCCGTGTCTCGGCCGCCGTTCGGAGGGGAACAGATTCTGGCACGCCCGGTGGGACCTCTTTCTCTTTCCACTCAACACTTCGTGTGTCGTGATTCGCGAACCAATCGCGGTTCGCTAATGGTTGCCCTTGGGTTTCGAGATACTAAGACTTGGCGTCTTGCTCATTGCAGAAAGCAAAGGATCGATGGCTTCTACTTCTGCGAAATGCTCCAACTGCTCGGACTGCAATTGCGACCAACGCTCTGCCTCGCCAGGAGGTATAGCCTACGGACCCCAAGCCGCTTCGTTATTCACAATACCGGTGGACCAGGTGACTCAGGCCACTACCGGATTGTTCTTTGGGACTATGCTCCCACCGACAAGCTTTACGGCGCCGGTGCTGACAAAGGAAGCTCCCAAGAAGTCGGTCTTTGATCGTCTTACCCCTGCTGCGGCTCCTCTCAACGGGTCGCCCAACATCAGCGCCTCGGTCTTCTCTAGATTGGGCCAGAAATCCTGTGGATCCATCATGGGGCCTACAATCCCAGAGAAGGCTGCTTCTAAGAAAGTGACCGGTCCTGCTCCTGAAGTCGCCAAGGCGGCTTCCCCGGCCAAAAAGTCGGTCTTTACAAGATTGACGGCTTCAGCTCCCGCTCCTGCTACCCAAAGGACATCGGTTTTTAACAGGCTAACACCAGCAACGACCCCCCACCTACACAGGGGGCAAGACGAAGCCATTCTCACCGCTGAACCAACGTCGTCCGCTCGACACGCTCGACGTCGCCATTGGCGCCGAGTAAGGAAGGCTGGGGGCAACTTCCCCTCTGGGCTAACTCCATCAGCCCCGATGGCGGAAGTTAATGCTGCTGTTCCAACGGGGAACAGCTTCGAGATGCTAAATAAGGTGCGAAGGAATTCTCCTACTGCGGTGCTAAAGAGGTCTCCTCCCCTACTAAAAAAGGTTGTGGAGATAAAGTCAGACCAGCCCCGATCCCCTCAACGGCTGTCTTCCAAAATCTATAAGGTTTGGCGGCAGGCCCGAGATTCGATGATCGATCCAAACTTCTCCCGCCAGCACAAGAAGCTGAAAATCCAATCGGAAGCCGGTCACCAGGCTAAACCACGAAAGGCTGTCTGGACGCCCACCTCAATGGCCCCCTCAACCTCCACTGCTCATAAAAGGAGGAAACCAGAGAAGATCCCCCAGCCTGCAACGACAGCCAAAGGCACTAAGCCCAGACGCCCTAAGTCTGAGGGCATGATGGTCCACACTGTATACATGGCGTCAGGAAAAGAAGACAGCCGTGCGTCTACATGTCATAGACCGCTCACACGGTCGGTGACCAAAGCTCAGGAGCAACAGCAAAAGCTCCAGGAAATGATGAATGCTATGGCCGCACTTACCGGGCCAAAAGAAAACCCAGAAACGTTTTCGGACGAACGCCAGGAGGAAGAAACCGACGCCGAATTCCTTCGCCGAAAATTGGAGAAGAAGGAAAAAGAGGCTGCTGAACAAGCAGCCAACATACAGCGTATGGGCCTCCTCTTCCAAGATATGATAGGAATGATGATCCAACAGGATCCACCCGCTGAGGATCCCCCGATCGTCCTTGAAGACGACAGGGGAGAAACGTCAAATCCACCACCGGCCCTCTCAATGGCCAAGGAGGAGACAATCTCTAAGGCTGACTTGGTCGACTATATAGCCCAGCAAATCCGGGTTCATCATGCGACTGAGGCAGCTGGTCAAGTCGTAAAAACGAGGCGGCCATATCCAAGCTGGTACGACCAAATCAAGTACCCGCCGGGTTACACAATTCCCAAGTTCCATGTTTACAAGGGGACCGGCAATCCCCACCAACATGTCGCCCAGTTCAGGGCCCTTTGCGGTAACACCGGCGGAGATGATAAACTGTTGCTTCGCCAGTTCGTGGGCAGCTTATCAGAAACAGCGTTCGAATGGTATTCGGAACTCCCGAACGATTCTATCAAGACGTTCGCTGAAATGGAGTTGCTATTCACTCAGCGATTCGCAGGCGCCAGCGAACGCACTCCAATAACGGCACTAATTAACGCCAGGGTAAAACCAGGCGAAACTTGGGTCCAGTATGCTATACGATGGCGGAATTTGTGGTCGAAATGCGAGCAACGCATTGAGGAAGCGCCCGCGGTGGGCATGTTCGTGGGAACCCTAGACCCTCACGCTACTATCTCCCAGTTTATGATGTTCTTTAAGCCAACCACATTCCAGGCTTTAATTGACAAGTTGGCTCAGATGGACCAAATGGGTCATAGACCGTCTCCCCCGAAGCCAGAACCTCGGAATGACAAGGGTAAAGGAAAGGCCACCTTCATCGCGAATGCCCAGCAGCAACCCAATGCCCCAAAGCTGACGGATCAACTGGAAGAAAGACGCCGGTATTATAATGAGAAGATGAAGCATCCCTACTCGTTCCCACGGGACAAGACGAAACGGCTATTCGAACTGGCAGTACGCAACAGACTTATAAACCTGCCAAATCCAAGACGACCGCCATAACCCACTGAGGTGAACAACCCCAACTATTGCCCTTACCATCAAACGGTAAGCCATCCGATTGAGGATTGCTTCATCTTCAAAGGATGGATTGAAGATCAATACCTCCAGGAAAAGTTTGCGCTGTCCGAAAAGTGGAAGGTGAACCCGCCACAGCCGCATACTCCTAAGAAGACGGACGCACCGGGGGCGACTTGTTCCTTTATTGAAGAAGCTCCATGGGAAATCGTGCTATCAGCTAAAACCAAAAGGATGCTGAGTGACCTTCATGCGTGCCCAGCGGTTGAATGGAAGAACCCGCTTGAACCTCAAATCATCGAAGGGATGTTGAAGCCGCGCCCAACTACAAAGATTCGTGGTGATAGCCCAAGTACTCACACCCAACCGTCAGAATCTTCGAAGAAAAAGAAGAGGAAATCCAAAAGGCCCGTGAAGCCGGGAAACAAGCGTACGGATTTGCAGAAACAGATTGACGCGCTGGAGGAGTACAATCAAAAGGCACGGACTCCCGTCACACTGCAAGAGTTCCTCAACCACGTCTTTCAGAAGGAAGATGAGGAAGAGAGCTCATCGGATGAATCCGAGGGACATGTAGCGAGTTGTCATGTGATTTCCCACTCGGAAGATGAGAAAACTCCTGGCACCGAGAAACTGGGGGCACACCCTGAGCCAGGACTTGTGTGGCCAACAGATGAAATGATCGACGCCTTTCTGGACGAGATTCGTCTAAAGAGCAAAGCAGATCAGGAGCGTGAGATGGCCGCATCGGAAGGAGCCGAACGCAGGCGACTAAATGAAAGAGTTGAAGTACTCCCACCAGATCGAAAGGCATCCGAGGCAGACAAGAAGATATTTAAGACGAGGAAACGGTTTGCCAAAGCCATGTCGATAGGAATGAAGCTACCACCCTCGGAAGAAAACACGCTCAATGGGGTGGAGAGGCACCCTGATTATTGCGCATATCATCGGAAAATTTCACACCCCACGGAAGAGTGCGACGCCTTTAAGATATGGTGGCAAGGATATGTTGCTCATCGGCAACATTTTAAGCGCATGAAACGCAAGACTCGTCGAGAACAAAGAAGTACTGCCGACAAGCACAACAAGACCACTGGCAACTGTTACATGGTTAACGCCGGAGGGTCATAAATTCTCACCTTTGGGAGCGACTCCGATGAAGAAATGGCTCTGGGCCCTCTCTTTAAAGAATCCGTTTTAGGGAAAGAGGAGAAATCGGAGGCCTGCGAGAACATTCAGCTGCGCAATCGCACACTCCCAGAAAAGAATCTCGGGCCCGCGAGTAGAAAAGATAAGGGAAAGGAAAAGGTCACTGAAGATATCACTTTAGATGACCAAGTCATGAAAGAGCTGGCTGCCAAAGACCCTCCTAGGAAGGGTAAGGTGGACTATAACATCCTAGCGCACCTAAGGAAGCTACCTTCTCAGCTTAGCATTCTCGATGCCCTCCTATTATCAAAAGAAGCGCGAGACTCACTAATTAAGGCGTTACAAGAACCTGAGCAATTCCAAGCCTTCCTCGCCACTGAAAGGATGAAGGATGAATTGGAGGAAGTGCATACGGCCGACATCACTTTCGGTGACGAAGACCTCCTTCTCGGGACGTGCGACCATAACCGTCCCCTATATGTCTCTGGATACTGCCATGATATCAAGATAGGCAAGATCCTGATGGATAATGGATCCTCCGTCAATCTCCTTAGTGTTCGGGTGTTGAAGGAAATCTGCATGAGTATGCAACACCTCGCTCGTGACAAAATTACTATCTCCGGTTTCGATTCACAATCGTCACGGACTCTCGGATTCGTGATACTAACATTTCGCTTTGGACTCCTCGTCACAGACATCAAATTCCATGTCATTGACGCCAAGACCTGCTACAACGCCTTGCTCGGTCGTCCTTGGCTACACGAGTACAACATCATCCCTTCTACACAACATCAGTGTATGAAGTACTTTAAGGATGGTTTCGAGTATACCGTAACAGGTGAGTTGAACCCATTTTCCGTGAACGAAGTCCGCAAATACGAAGATGCGAAGTACTTTTTGCCAGATTTCGAGGATACAGAAAGGTGTCGCAAGCCGGAGAACAAAGTCGCTCCACCATCCCTGTTTTCGGGAGCGATACCGAAGAAGAAGAAGAGATAGTTTATGCTGGGCCATCTCAACGCAACAACCCGGGGACGCCCGCCCCCATATTGGTCTTCGAAAGTGACTCGGAAGATGAGGTTAATGCCGTGTTCTCCAATCGGCTGTCAATACAAGCACCCCCTAGCGATGATCAGAGTTTGCAAATCACCATGGTGCTGCGGGAACACTACAAGGATCTCGACACACTTCAAGCTCACAATGTGCAGGACCTGCAAACATTTTACGTCCCTCCCAGGCAAAGGGGTGAGAAGTTAATTCTATTCTACCGATCCTCAGAGTCGAAAATAGAGAAAGAGATCTGGCATGGCACGGATGTTACACTCGACAGGCTCCAACCTATCCGTTTGCCCAGATACTACACAAATAGACTAAAGAGGCTATTGAAGCGCCAAGGAGTACCCTTAAAACAGACTGTTCGACAAGCTCGGTTCTACAACAGGATTTGGGATGTCCCTGGGACCCAACGCAAATTGCCCAACGGGAAAATGGAAACACTTGGGCTTGGATACGCGAGAACCGGAAAACGGGAACGGGCCCACAGTAGCTACGCCACATATACTTTTGATGAAGAAGAGGACGCCCCGTCAGGAAATGCCAACCCCTCATCAAAACTAGATCCCGCGATTGAAATGCCGAGTCCGTCGTTTGAAGAACGAATGGACAAGCCTATCAGGAAAGTGGGTCAAAAAGTTCGGGAAGACCACAACCGCGAGATGGCCATCTACGAGAAGGCCAGGACGCAACGTCTATTTCAACGGGCTGCAAAAGACAAAGATGCTCATCCTTGTCAACCCGTTGTACGAAAGGCCCGACGCAGAGACGGAAATAAATCAAGAAGCGGAGAGAGGAGCCGACAACAACGACGCAGGATTAGAGAGTCACGTGAGCGTGCATTGCGCGGTCCGGATTTATCCCTCGCGAAGAAGATGAGTCGAGCGTATTCCTTCCCTCGAGACAAGACGGAGAAGTTACTCGAGCTCACTATAAAACATCAAATGATCGCGCTTCCAGAGTCTAGACACCCTGAGCAAGCTAACAGGACTTCTCATCTGAGCTATTGCTCTTATCACCGAGCCATAGGACATCCTACCGAAGACTGCTTCACCTTCAAGAACTGGATCGAGGACCAGTACCAACAGGGCAGATTCGCTTTATCCAACGGCTGGAGGGTAACGCCGCCACAAAAGCACGAACCCAAAGCCGCAAGAGCAGAACCGGATCCACCTCAGTCCTGGAAGCGGATTCGCATCTGTTATTCGATTACGATATTAAAAGAAGAGCCCGAGAACATGGATGACCTTCCGTGGTGCTTTGAGAACAGCGATGATGAGGTGGTCTCAGAATTTCCGCCAGCTCCGAAAGAACTGGAAGATGGCATACATACTACTGCAGATAACCTCAAGAAGATTGAGCTGGGATCGGCAGATGATCCGCGATCGACATTCGTCAGCGAGCTACTATCTGAAGAAAGGGTGGCCGCATTAAAGAACGTGCTTCTACAGCATAAAGACTGCTTCGCGTGGAACTATTCCGAGATGCCAGCATTAGATCCGGAGATTGCTGTGCATAAATTAGCAATATCCCCAGATATCAAGCCAGTCAAGCAGGCGCCAAGAAGGATGCGACTCGAGCTTGAAATGAGCATCAACGCCGAAGTCAAGAAGCTGATTGATTCTGGATTTATCCAAGAAGTCCAGTATCCCGACTGGATCGCCAATATCGTCCCGGTAATGAAGAAGAATGGGACGGTACGCATATGCGTGGATTTCAGGGATCTCAATAAAGCCTGTCCAAAGGACGATTTCCCAGTACCAGTAACCGAGCTAATGATAGATAACACGTCCACTCACGAGGTTTTCTCCTTTATGGACGGTTCGTCAGGATACAATCAGATAAAGATGCATCCCAAAGACCAGAAGCATACTGCTTCCCGGACCCCTTTGGGTATATTCTGCTACAGGGTTATGCCCTTTGGTCTAAAGAACGCCGGCGCTACCTATCAAAGGGCCATGACAAAAATCTTCGACGACCTCATACATGACATCGTCGAGTGCTATATCGATGACCTTGTAATAAAGAGCATGTCATACGAAGAGCATTTAAAGCATCTGGAGACTGTATTTCAACGCCTTCGGCAATATAATTTGAAGATGAATCCCCTCAAATGCGCGTTTGGAGTCTCCTCAGGTAAATTCCTGGGATTCATCATCCGACATCGAGGTATCGAAATAGATCCATCTAAGATCAAGGCGATCATGGAAATGCCTCCGCCAAGAACCCTCAAACAGTTGCGGTCTCTCCAAGGGAAGCTCGCATACATCCGGCGATTTATCGCCAATCTTTCAGGCAAATGCCGTCCTTACAGCCACCTGATGAAGAAGGGAACTCCATTCGTTTGGGATCACAAATGCCAAGGTGCACTAGACGAGATCAAGCAGTACCTACAGAACCCTCCGGTGTTGGCTGCGCCGGTCAAGGGAAAACCCCTTATTCTTTATACAACCGCCCTCGAAGGTTCCTTAGGCGCATTATGGGCACAAGAGAACGATCAAGGGAAAGAGAGAGCACTCTACTACTTAAGTCGAGTTCTGCTGGGGGCAGAAAACAACTACTCGCCCATTGAAAAACACTGTTTGGCGTTAATCTTCGCGATAACAAAACTCAGACACTATGCGTTGGCGCACGAAGTCCGTCTCATCTCGAAGGTGGACCCTCTTAAATATTTAATGTCGAAGGCTATACTGACGGGTCGACTCGCTAAATGGGCTCTACTCCTGATGGAGTTCTCGATAACGTATCGACCTCTTAAGGCAGTGAAAGGCCAGGCCATTGCCGACTTCCTCGCTGAGCATCCAGTACCTACCGGTTCTCCTCTGAACTGCGATTTGCCGGATGAACATGCATTCGACGCGATCGGCGGCGGTGATACCCGATGGGAACTCTATTTTGACGGGGCATCTTCCATGAAGAAGCGCAAACAATGTACCCCCATAATCAAATCGGGAGTAGGCCTCATCTTCGTAACCCCACAAGGAGGGATAATGCGCTTTGCTTTCTCCTTAACGGAATCGAGGACGAACAATGAAGCCGAATACGAAGCTTTGATAGCGGGCCTTGAGATCGCTATTAACATGGGAATTGAAGACCTCTCTATATACGGGGATTCTCAATTGGTTGTTAGTCAAGTAAATGGTGACTACCAAACGTGCAAACCGGAGTTGGTGAAATACGGCGAAAAGGTGCAACAACTATTGACCCAAATTCTCTCCTACACTTTGGAAAGTATACCACGTGCGGAAAATAGCAAAGCAGATGCGTTAGCTAAGCTCGCTAAAGAACTGGCTGACGAGAACTTCGATGACGTCAGAATTATGGTACAAAGCCGTCGAGTGCTCGCCCCGGCAGAAATATCTCCGGAATTATACGAAGAAAAGGGGGCGACTGAGCAGACGACCCTACAAATAAAAGAGCATGAGAAGGCCGAGGACTGGAGGGAAATCTTCATAGACTACTTTAAGTCCCACCGAATGCCCGAAGAAGCGACCTCAAGACATCAGCTCATGAAACGAGCTCTATTTTTTGCTTTTGTCAACGACACTCTATACAAGAGATCGTTTGATTCTCTGTGGCTGAGATGCTTAGGACCTGACGAAGCAGAAAGAGTCGTTCAGGAAGTTCACGACGGACTCTGCGGTTCTCACCAGGCAGGCCCGAAAATGAAATTGAAGATCAAACGGATGAGCTATTATTGGCCCACGATGGTCCAAGACTGCCTCGAGTATGCGAAGCAATGCCACTCGTGCCAGATTCATGGAGACTTTATCCACCAACATCCGAACCCACTACACCCAACGGTGGCTAGCTGGCCATTCGAAATGTGGGGGACTGACATAGTCGGCCCCATCGAGCCAGCATCGTCCCGGGGACATCGTTTCATCCTGGCGACAACTGATTACTTCTCCAAATGGGCAGAAGCAGTACCGCTGAGGGAAGTGAAGACGGAGAATATCCTCCACTTCTTCAAGACGCACGTCATCTATCGGTTTGGAACCCCACGGCGGATTATCTCCGATAATGGGCCAGCCTACAGAAGCCATAAGATTAGCCGCTTCGCGCAGCAGCACAATATAGACTGGAGATATTCTTCAGTTTACAATCCACGAGCTAACGGTCTGGCCGAGGCCTTCAATAAGACCTTGACGAAGATCATAAAAAAGACGGTATCCCGAAATAAGAAAGACTGGCACGAGAGGCTGCAAGAGGCCTTTTGGGCCTATCGAACTACATTCAAGACGGTCACGAACACAACGCCGTACGCGTTGGTATTTGGGACGGAAGCAGTGCTCCCCCTCGAGATAGAGTTACCCTCTCTACGAGTGGCAGTCCACTACGAGCTGACAGACGAAGAAAATGCTCACCTTCGGCTTGAAGAGCTCGATGCCCTCGACGAAACCCGGCTCATAGCGCAACAAAATCTGGAAGCTTATAAAGCAAAGATGACGCGCTCATATGAAAGATTGACCCGACCGAGGACATTCCGCCAAGGCGAACTCGTGTTAGTGGTCAAAAGGCCTATGATCCCCAATCGAGCCAAGAGGGGAAAATTCGAGCCAAACTATGAAGGCCCATACATCATAGATAAGGTCTACCAGGGTGGGGCCTATCTACTCATGGACATGCACGGTGAAAGGACTTTCAGGCCAATAAACGGTCGCTTCCTAAAGAGATACTACGCTTAATGAGCCACGGCCTAGGTCAATGATAGATGACGACGACTATGTCCGCTCGCTATCTTCCTAAGCTCGAGCTTTATAAGCGGTAGCCGGCCTTCTCCATGTCAGACCGAAATGTCCTTAAACTAATAACGGACCGAAATGTCCTTAAACTAACGACGGACCGAAATGTCCTTAAACTAACGACGGACCGAAACGTCCCTAAACTACTACCGCAGCATCCTTAGGCTGACAAAAAAAAAGGGAGAAAAAGAAAAATAAAAAAAACAAAAAAAAAACGGTATGTTCATAAGCAAAATGGGCACGGATGAAAACCCGAAAGGGCTCCGTGAGTAAAAACAGTAGGGCTACCGGCGAGTGTTCGTGAAAACCCGAAAGGGCGCGACCTTGTAAAAAAAAGAGAAAAAGAATTAAAAAAAAACGGTATGTCCATAAGCAAAATGGGCACGGACGAAAACCCGAAAGGGCTCCGTGAGTAAAAACAGCAGGGCTACCGGCGAGCGTTTGTGAAAACCCGAAAGGGCGCAACATCGTTAAGAGACACTTATAGGGTCCTCTCGACCTTGTAAGGAGAAAACACCCAAGTGAGATCCTTACGACTCACAAAGGAGCAACACACTTAGGGATCCCCATGATTCCTAAGGAGAAAATACACTTGCGAGATCCTCATGACTCGTAAGGAGAATTCTCTTATGGGACCCTCACGGCTCATGAGATTTGAAAGTCTTAAGTTACAGAAACCTAAACCTGTTCTTAAGCAAATCCCCCACAACCTTCGATACTGCCCTACAATGGGCTCAATACTGACCCTTGTATACAATCCACGGGCGCGAATAAACATTTCCCCAGTAAAGTCACACCTGTGACTAGGGATATGTCCATATAATGAGCAACCCTTGTAGGTCCTCTCGACCCATAAGGAGAAAACCCTCTTGTAGGATCCTTACGACTTATGGAGGAACATACACTCAGGAATCCTCACGATCCCTAAGGAGAAAATACACCTGCAAGATCATCACGACTTGTAGGGAGAAATGCCTTTGTGAGACCCTTACGGCTCATGAAGTCAAAAGCCTTGGTCGACAGGACCCTTAACCCTGTTTGCTAAGCCACCTTTGTTCAACATCGACAGAGGCAGATGATGATTCGCTCCTGGCAATATTCCAGTTGTAGCGGTGCTGATGCCGAAATCGGTGTCTAAAACCCAAGCTTGCGGCGAAAAGGCTAGCAAGCCACACATGCCTACGAAATAGCCGAAATGATGGGGCAACTTGCAATAAAAAGCAGCAAGTAAAAATGTATGCATGAAAAATAGCCGAAATGATGGGGCAACTCGCAATAAAAAGCAGCGAGTAGAAAATAAATAAATAGCCGAAATGATTGGGCACCGCGAAAAATAGCCGAAATGATGGGGCAATCGCGACCTTCGCGATATAAAAGCTGAAATGATAGAGCATCGCGGAAAGAGAAATAAAATAAAAAAAAAGTTTTATTTTATGCCCTACAGGTGATGTTCCATCACACCCTGTACACAATCCAAGGGCGTAAACAAAAAAGGGAACATACCTCCCCCCAGGTTTCACCAAAGAAAGAAGCTAAATCTCGACGGGTCACAAGCGACCTAGAGATCATCCCAACACTCGTCTCGTAACGACAGACACAACTTCAAGCTAAGCGGAACAGCGGCAACTCCCAGTTCCATGGCTCGGTGGTATACATATCGCCAGCAGTCAAACCTCCATCCTGTGAAATGCGGATACAATCAGCGAAATTCCTGGTTACGTGGAACGTGGATAACGTCACTCTTTGACCCCATGGAAAACGTCCAGAGCGGATCCTGGTCCTCGCAGAGCACGGCAGTGAACCCGTGTGAAGCATCCAGAGCGGAGCCTAGTCCTCGCCGAGCACGGCAGTGAACCCGTGTGAAGCATCTAGTGCAAAATTCCTGGTTACGTGGAACGCGGATAACGTCACTCTTTGACCCCGTGGAAAACGTCCAGAGCGGATCCTGGTCCTCGCAGAGCACGGCAGTGAACCCGTGTGAAGCATCCAGAGCGGAGCCTAGTTCTCGCCGAGCACGGCAGTGAACCCGTGTGAAGCATCTAGTGCAAAATTCCTGGTTACGTGGAACGCGGATAACGTCACTCTTTGACCCCGTGGAAAACGTCCAGAGCGGATCCTGGTCCTCGCAGAGCACGGCAGTGAACCCGTGTGAAGCATCCAGAGCGGAGCCTAGTCCTCGCCGAGCACGGCAGTGAACCCGTGTGAAGCATCTAGTGCAAAATTCCTGGTTACGTGGAACGCGGATAACGTCACTCTTTGACCCCGTGGAAAACGTCCAGAGCGGATCCTGGTCCTCGCAGAGCACGGCAGTGAACCCGTGTGAAGCATCCAGAGCGGAGCCTAGTCCTCGCCGAGCACGGCAGTGAACCCGTGTGAAGCATCTAGTGCAAAATTCCTGGTTACGTGGAACGCGGATAACGTCACTCTTTGACCCCGTGGAAAACGTCCAGAGCGGATCCTGGTCCTCGCGGAGCACGGCAGTGAACCCGTGTGAAGCATCCAGAGCGGAGCCTAGTCCTCGCCGAGCACGGCAGTGAACCCGTGTGAAGCATCTAGTGCAAAATTCCTGGTTACGTGGAACGCAGATAACATCACTCTTTGACCCCGCGGAAAAAGCCCAAAGCGGAGCCTGGTCCTCGCCAAGCACGGCAGTGAACCCGTGTGAAGGATCCAGAGCAAACACCGGACTGTGGAGTCCTTAAAATCCACGGACTATGATGTCCTTAACCTCGACCGTGATGTCTTAAAACTAACGATCAACCACCCCGATTCCCTACGGATTCTGCCTTGGTTTAAGGGTACATCTCTTCACTCCTTTGATACGTGGCGTTGTAATTCCTCAACGTCTTCAAAGAGGTGACGGGTCCCTGCAACCAAACATCGGACTGTGGAGTCCCTAAATCCACGGACTATGAGGTCCTTAACCTTGACCGTGATGTCTTTAAACTACGATGCCTTGGGAAACCCCTGACTCCGTGAAACACGGACGAGGGCGACCACATCCAGCACTTGCAGGTCCTCACGACCTGTAAGGAAGAAAAACTCTCTTGTGAAGTCCTTATGACTCTCAAGGGACGACCCGCTTAAGAATCCTCACGATTCTTAAGAAGAACTTACACCTATGGGATCCTTTCGACCCATGGGGAGAAAAAACTCTTTATGAGACCCTCGTGGCTCATAAAGTGCAAAAGTCTTAGGAAGCAGATCTTAACCCTGAATCCTAAGCTATCGCTGCCCTGCAAGGAGATCAAGATAAATTGTCCGCAAACGCATTCAATGAAAGGGGACACACCATTGAGAAGAAAAATGTATCTTTTATTCATAAACCAAAATGAATACAAAGTACAATTCATGAAAGAAACAAAAAAGAAAGATACTCTCATTCATGAGTATGTACAAAAAAAAAGGAGAAAAGATACAAGTCCTCAAGCCGGCGGGCGGTGCAGTAATTTTACCAGCTCATTGTTCTGTTGCTGAGCCACGGCTTCATGACGCAAGATCTCCAGAAGAAGAGCCTCCGCCTGAGCTTGCTGAGCTTGATACGAAGCAAGCCGAGCTTCGAGCTCTTTCTCGGTGGCTTTATGAGCCTCGACCCTCTCACGAGTGAACGTGGCAGCTTTATTGAGAGCCACCACCTCTTTTATGGACTCCTGGAGCACTCGCCAGAGTTCGTATGCTTTGTTGGCCTTGGCTGTGAGGCTGGCCTGAAGCTCGCTCAGCGCCTTAGAAGCCAATTCCCTCTCCGAGAACTTGCGGCCAAGTCTCTTCTCGCATGATGTCATGTTAGCCGCACATCGTGCTATCAGACCCCGCAACTCCGCTTTTGCAGCCACGGCTTCCGAGGAAAGGCGAGAACATTCAAGAGCGTGCAAACAAGCCTCCATCTTCCTACAGAACTCCACCCAGACCCGCACCACCTCCTCGCTATGATAGGTGGCGAGAAAAGGAAGAGAACCGTTAGCTTCAGCGGCAAACGCTTCGGCCGTGGTCGCGCTACCAGCACGGAGCTCCTTGACGAAAGATGATAGGGAGACAAGGCTCAATTGGGCCAAGCGTTCTGAAGCCCGCAAAGCATAAGGGCCGGGCGGCATCACGATGCGCGATTCCAACGCCATGGAGACTGGCAGGGATGTTCAAATTTGACAAATGATTAGTAAAATTCTTAAACACAGAACGAACGGGATTATAATAAAATTTCACTCACCGACAGTCATGCAAGTAGGAGCCGAAGGTTCCCCTGGCCCTTCAACGACCTCGACCTTATCGTCAGCTTCCAAAACTATAAGAGACATCAACGTCATTTCGCAAGATAGTAACAATGCTATGGTAAAAGAAAAAATGGCGAATGACACTAACCTTGCCCAGAGGAAAGGACAATACGCTGAGGGGAGATCGCCTGCGGAGCCGCCATCTCCAATAAACGCTGAAATGACTGTCGAGGCGACAGATCAGCGATAGTGGCCGCCAAACCGCGCAATTCTGGGAAAGATAAAAGAGTTTAGACTATGAAAGGGTTGCTAAATTAAAACACAGAGGGTTACCTTCAACGCTCCTCCCATTCTGAGCTGGGGGGATAGCAGCTTCAACGGTCTCCGCCGTAACGTCAGGATTCAACAAAGGAAGAGTAGTCCCGACTACCTCTCTTCCAGCCTCTGAGCCGCCCTCAGTAAGGGTCATTGGGGCGGCGACCTCCAAAGGAGCTTCCCCCAAAGGAGCAAGCGCTCCCTGATCAAGAACCGTCACTGGAGGCTCTACCATGAGAGGAGCAGCCTCATCAGCTCCCTCCACATCAAGCAAGGCCTCATTGAGAATTCCGACGGGCTTTAGCTTTAATGGGCCCGTAGAGAGCTCCCCCAGCGTCGAAGATTCTGCACGATTCGAACAAAAATAATGATACATATGCACGGGCATAAATAATCGGAAAGACTACAAAAGGAGCACAACGTACCTATACGCAAAGAAGCCCTCAATATGGCTTTTTCAAGCCGCTGCTCCTTCTCAAGGAGGTGGGCTCGCCGGGGTTCAAGGGTAGACTCATGACCACCGGTCCATAAAGAAAGTGCGTCAGCTGCATCTTCTGAAGCGGCCTGCTTCAAAGCCCTCTCCCCCCATTCCTCCAAAGGACCGATAAATCACCGCCGAATCTACGAAGGGTCTTCGTAAAAGATTATAGCGGGATAGGACTTCTTCGGAACCCTGGCATTATGAGACACGTCTTTGGAACGCCGTATGGCCTCAGCCAACTGTGCGGCCTCCTCATCGGCCGAACTCGGGAAAGGAAGTCCAGCGTCTGACTCTTGCAGGGCCAACGGTTCGTCTTCAAGAGTAGGCTCAGACTCCGCCAAAGAATCGAGCAAATTGTTGGCCGCTTTCCTCCGCCGCTTAGACCCAGAGCCGGTCGCCGAGGATGACCGTTTCCTCCCTCACGAAGCCTTACGGCGGCGCTGACCCACATCGCCTACGACGCCCTCATCCCTGTTACTCTCGCTCGGTGCCACAACCGAGGATGACATCGCCATTGTCGACGCCACAGAGGGCGGTACCGCCACCGGCAGGGGTGCTACTACTGGGGCCCGTTTACCCCGCGATCGGGAACCCAAGGGCGTACCAGCTGTTGGAGTAAGGTCTACCCCTGACTCCCCCGGAATGAGCGCGGTGCCAATCTCCCTCAAAGGGAAGCGGACCGGAACCCTCGGTCGCAGCTTAGCCCCCGAAACCTGAGGAGGGGCGTCGTGACCAAGAAGCACCCTTCTTTCCTTAAGAATGATTGGGCTGACCCGATGAAGATACCAACCCGTAAACGCGCCCACGCACCCGGGCAGGTATTCAGCTTCAGGTACAATGAAGTGGGAGCCGGTGTTTAGCCTCATGAAATGATGAGCGGCATCGCGAACGGCATCGAGCGAAGGGATTGGGGCGACTATAAAAGCCTCGAAAGGAACACCCTGGTCGTATCCAAGTTGTCGGGCGAATCGATGCGGATTGTACCGCATGAAAAGAGCTGCACTGTCCTGGCGAAACACCAAGTAGCCCGGTCTAATTGTATACAAGTGCGCGGCCTCCCGGGGCTTCAAAGAAGGTGCGTTGTCTTTTGACAGATCCCAGAGTTGTTGAACTGGACCTGAGGGAGTAGACAAGACCCGATCATTAAAAACCATCCCGCCAGCGGCAGCGTAAGGAGAAATCAGCACCCGAATATCCCCGAACTGAGTCGGGTCGGCGGCAGAAGCATCCACTAATCGCATAAGTCGTGGAAAGGGGTAGGCATCGTAAAATGAGGGCCTCTGATGCATGGCAAAAGCCCCCAACACGTGCATTTCGATCCAGGACGTGAAATAATGAAGCGAAAAGTTTACCACATCCACGCCAGGAGTAGAGGTATTAGCTGCGGTGCCCAACCCATGATAAAGATGCGCCAACGCCGGGATGTCGATAGCCAACCGCGTCCCCTCAGCAATACGATGAGCCGGATAGATAACCGAGGCTCTCACGAAGCGGCGATGCATGGGGATAACGAACCAACTGAGCCAGACACTGACAAACCCCACGAAGAACGTCTCCTCATCCATACCGGGTGCTGCAATGGACTCAAAAGACATCGGCGACATGATGGGGATATAATATTGAGGTAGATCCGATTCAGTGGTCGGCAGCTTCTTCGGACCAAACCCAAAAGGGTCTTTAATGTTGGCGAACTTCGGAGCTGTCTTCGACACGACATCTTCGCGAAGGAAGCAGGCAATGAAACTCTTGAAAGTAACACCCTGCTCTTCGGATTCGGTGAATAATCGGTCGAAGATACCTAGCGCCTTGATTAAACTGGGACGCTTGTGGCGGACGGCATTTTCAGCAGACAGGCCGTCAACTGGGGCGGGCTCGGGTTCAAAAACATACTCGTCAGAAGGCAACAACTCCTCATTCAGTGCACCCCTGATTGGAGTCCCGAGATTTCATAAAATTCTGCCAGAGAAATCGAAACCTCGCGATCTCCTAAAATGAAAGTGTTAGTAGGGAGATTCCATTGATTCAAGAACGCCTTGACCCACCAGGCATGCAGGGACTTATAATGGAAGAGTGACGCGTATATTGCCTGATAAAGCCCGACTTTCTGCAGCCGCGCACGATGGGCAGAAAGAATGTAGCGAGCCCAGAGAGGGTAGCCCGTAGGGTGTCGAGAAGTAAGCCCTATCTTATAAATTTGCCCCCACGGGTGGGCCTCACCCTGGCAGATACGCCGCCCCAAGATGTCTATGGCCGGGATCGGATGGTTCGGAATACCGGTCGTCGAAGGCTCGAGCCTTCCCGTTGGAGTCCAGTTGGGCATTTCCACAGAAAAAACCGTCCTCGGAGGATCCATCGGTAAGAATGGGAAAGTGGGCTCCGTCGGTACCGCGCAAAGAAAACTCCGGCGACCCTGAATAATCTGACTATACCAAGATCCCCATTGAAGAAGGTTGGTACAGTTCGGGTCATGGGCCCGGATCATCGCCATCACTTCCTCATCAGATGGCGACCGAGGAAAAGCAGCCTCCGAGCGAGAAAAGGGAAAGCACGGAACAGAAGCCATCGCACCTGAAATCCAATAAAAGGAGACCGTTAAAAGCAAAGTCAGCGATATATATCCATGCATGAACATGAAGACTAGTTAAAGAAAGCAACAGCGAAGTTTTCTGGGACTATTGGCTACAAAACACATGGGCCCCACAGAATCCGGATGACGGCTCATTAATAATGAGACCAAATAGTTACAATAAAACAAAGGGAATATCCTCATTTAATAAAGAATGGTAACCCTACACATTCCCCCCAACAGGATCTGCCTCGGGCTCTACGATGGATCCAACAAGATCAAAGGAATTAAATTCCCACAGAAGACATCATTACAAATCTCCTGTTGCATTAATTGCAGAAGGACAACCTCGGGTCAAGAGACCCCAAGAAGCCTCCGTGTGAAGAAACTGAGTTCTTCATTGGAATTAAATTCCTTATTAAGAGAAGGGAATTGAATTCCCAGAAACATTTTTGGATGGAATTAAGTTCCATGGAGTTGAAACGCCATCATCATCTCCACAAAGATCATCTAAACCCTAAGAGATCTACAATCCGAAGGTTAGGTGGTTTCCTGTTCTTATGGAAAAACTTGAAGAAAAATGGGTTCCTTGTTAAAAAAGAGTAAAAACCCTTGTTTTGGATTTAAAATCCAAAGGAATGTGGAAGTTTGCTGTTTGTCCAAGAACATTACCTGAGGAGGAAGAGTCCTTTTAAATAGAGTTAAACTCTGAAAATGTTTCAAGGCAGAGAACAAAGCTCTGGAAGAAGAGAATTAAATTCTCAGAAAAAGTTTGCAAGGAAGAAGATGAACAAAGTGGAGGCGTCTCTGAAATGACCCCAGTATTTATGGGGGGTGATGGAAACGTTTCATCTTCCCAAATCCCTAAAGGAATCCAACGGTCGCAAAAGGTGACAGCGTTGCACTCACGTGCGGACATATGAGAACAACGCTGTGGGGGCATTTGTTTCCTGATTTAAAATCATGAAAGCCCACGGAAGAGGCTTCAGAAAAGGGTCACGTGCTTACACGTGACCAGCAGTCACGTGTTGGCACGTGACATCTGAAAGCATCGGCAAGGTGAATTCAGCTTCCCGACTGCATCAAGGAAAAGGGCTTCAGAAAGGGTCACGTGCTCCCACGTGACCAGGGTCACGTGTTGGCATGTGACATTTGAAAGCGGCTTCAAAAGTAAACCGGTTCCCTGATCAAATCAAGGAAAAGGCTTCAGAAGAGGTCACGTGCTCCCACGTGACCAGGGTCACGTGATGGCACGTGATACTCAAAAGCAGCAGACTTGTTCTCCGGTTAAATCAAGAAAAAGAGTCTAGACGAGGGTCACGTGCTCACACGTGACCAGGGGTCACGTGATGGCACGTGACGGTTAAGCAGCAACCAGAAGACAGAGCGCAAAAAGAAAGAAGAAGGCTCGTTCCAAGGGGGTCACGTGCCCACACGTGACCGAGGGTCACGTGGCCACACGTGACCGACTTCAAAGCCCATTTGTTAACAGAATTAAATTCTGAGAAAAGTCCTCTCAAATCTTTCCAAAAGCAACCGATTGAATTAAAGATGATTAAATATCATCTATCTATGGGAAAATCTCGAATTTGGAAAGATTTCCCCGTAAAATCTAACCAAAATAACAGAGGAGAATCTCTGGATTTAAAATCCAATGGTGAGTAAAATTCACCTAATAATCCAAAGGTCCAAAACGAATGATGGATACAAATCAAATCTCCTAATGAAAGATCCACCAAAACTAATTGACTCGGCTGCTTCTCCTATAAATAGGAGCCAAGAGACACACAAGAAAGAGATATATGCAGAGGGAAGAAAAGAGAGAGAGCCTTGATACTTTAGAGGAATTTGGATCTTCTGCAAAAGAAAACCCTAGGTAAGAAAGGGAAGGTTTCATTGAAAGAAAAGAGAATTTAATTCTCAACAGAGTTTAACTCTGATAGAAAACAGAAGGACATATTTCTTCTCTCTTTGATGGAGGATCTGTAAAGTGCACATCTCCCCTTGAGTTGAGAATTTAATTCTCAATGGGTTGAGATCCTGCCATGCAGATCCAAAGCATAGAGAGGGAACGGAAGCACGAGAATTTAATTCTCACAGAACTATAGGAATTTAATTCCTTCAAAATAAAATTAGGGTTTGACCCTGTGTTATGGGAATTCAATTCCTTCAGAATGAAAAGAATCAGGGTTTAACCCTAGTTAAGAACTTAGTTCTGTTAAAACAACAAGAATTTAATTCCCTTAATCTTATTCCCCAGAATAATTCTCTAACAGAGAGTGGGGGTTTAATTCCTTAAAGCTTTTATTAGGGTTTAACCCTATTCAGTTCTTCACATATATGAGGAATTTAATTCCTATAGAAAATTCAGAGTTCAACTCTTCAAAAGGAACTAGGAATTTAATTCCTCTGAAATTATTGTTAGGGTTCAACCCTACGAGGAATTTGATTCCTGGAAGGGATTAACAGATCTTCTAAGCAACTACAGAAAAGCAGGGTCACGTGTCACCACGTGACCCCCCCCAAAAGATCTACAGAAAGCCCTTTGAGGCAGTGCATCACGTGCTCCACGTGACCCCCGAAACACAGAAAGAAAAAGCAAAAGAAATAAAGGCCTTGGGCGCTCTCACGTGCTCCCACGTGACCCCTTGGCTGATGCTTTAACAATCAGCGCACTAATCCTCCTCACGTGGCGGCACGTGATGCTCCAAAGAAAACATAAAAAGTGTTTAACGCTTATTTACAGAACGAAGAAAAGGAGATCTGGCTCCACATTTAGGGCGCCCTCACGTGTCACCACGTGGCCCCTAATGAGTATTCTAACAGACAAGAGCGAGGGCCTTCATCACGTGCTCACACGTGATGGCCGCCAGAATTAAAAGAGTTAAACACTGATCTGCAGAATAAAATAAAGGGAATCAGGGCGCTCTCACGTGTCCACACGTGACCCCTCTCTCCTTAGTGTTTAACACTAATCTGAAGACTTTGTCCTCGGTGTTTAACACTGATTTTCTTAGTGTTTAACACTAATTTGGAAAACTCTATTGGCAGTGTTTAACACTGATTTGCTTAGTGTTTAACACTAATTTGGAAACTCTGTTCCCAGTGTTTAACACTGATTATCTTTTAGTGTTTAACACTAACTTGCTAATCTTATTCCCAGTGTTCAACACTGTTGGTCTTTAGTGTTTAACACTAACTTTAGCCCAATTGGCTAAGTTTCTAGAGGCAAAGCCTCTCCTTCAATGGACCAACAGAGGGCCAATATTTCAAACATAATTGGACTTAGCCCAAACTGGCCATAAGTCCTCAAATCATCTTGAACTGAGCACATCTGCTTTTTCAACCAACTCATTGGTTTAGGGTACATCTCTGAACTCCTCTGACATTTGTCGTTGTAATCCTTCAACGTCTTCAGAGAGGTGACGGGTCCCGACAACCACACATCAACACGGACTGTGGGGTCCTTAAACTCATGGACTTATGCGTCCCTAAACCAAGATACGGACTGTGGGGTCCTTAAACCCGCGGACTTATGCGTCCTTAAACTAACGGACTAATGCGTCCTTAAACACGCCCATATGGACTGTGGGGTCCTTAAACCCATGGACTTATGCGTCCTTAAACTACCAATGGACCACCATGTCCCTAAACTGGTATTGGACCACCATGTCCCTAAACTGGTATTGGACCACCATGTCCCTAAACTGGAACAATAGAGCCCCAAATGCTCTTTTGTCGGATCTGAACGATCCTGTTTAAGTTGATCTTAGCCTCAAATATGACTAACGTATCTTTAAACCTTCAAACAGACTTTAGTCCCAAATTGGACTATAGATCCCCCCAATCAACTTTGGTTCAAGGGTACATCTCTGAACTCCTCTGACATCTGTCGTTGTAATCCTTCAACGTCGTCAGAGAGGTGACGGGTCCCGACGACCATATGTTTAATGGACCACCATGTCCCTAAACTGGAACATTAGAGCCAATTGCTCTTTTGTCGGATCTAAACGATCCCGTTAAGTTGATCTTAGTCTCAAACTAGACTAACGTATCCTTAACAAATGTTTGAGTTGATCTTAGCCTCAAATATGGCTAACGTATCCTCAAACCAAAACCCCAAACCCAAATCTAAGAAAACACGGATTTGGACTAATCCACGTCCTATGGGCGACGACATAAATTGGTCTCCGTATACAATCCACGGAAAACCACAAACAAAACAAACACCCACGACACGAAGTGACCAGCTGGAGAAGGAGAAAGTTGTTACCGCGATGCGGTAGCGTAATTAACTGCAGGGGCTTACGCCTGCAGGGAAGAGCGTCCCCACAATCAAAAACCCCTCAAGCGAGGGGGAATCTGACGAAGCCTGCTACATCGGCCGCATCCGTCTAAACCTCCGATACACGGTGCCATAAATCAATTTGGCATCTTCGGAGAGGTGGACGGATAGCACCTATTAGCATCTGCCCCGAACCTCAGGCAAGACGTCCCACGTCTCGGCCGCCGTTCGGAGGGGAACAGAGACTATTCGAACTAGCGATGTGCAATAGGATTATTTATTTGCCTAATCCAAGGCGACCATCACAACCCGACGAAGTGAATAATCCCAATTATTACCCTTACCACCAAACGGTAAGCCATCCAATCGAAGATTGCTTCGTCTTTAAGGGATGGATCGAGGATCAATACCAAGAAGGCAAGTTCGCATTATCAGAAAACTGGAAGGTGAGCCCGCCACAACCTCATGCCCCTAAAAAGGTGGACACGCTGGGGGCATCGTGCTCATTCATAAGGGAAGCCCCATGGGAGGTCGCTCTTTCAGCCAAGACGAAAAGAATGCTGAAGGATCTCCAAACATGCTCGGCGATCAGGTGGAAAAATCCACTGGAACCCGAGATCATCGAGGGAATGCTGAAACCGCGCCCAACTCTAAAAACTGGTGGTGATAGCTAAAGCACACACACCCAGCCATCAAAATCTTCGAAAAAGAAGAAGAAGCCCGTGAAGCCTGGTGACAAGCGCACTGACCTACAAAAGCAGATTGACGCGCTGGAAGAGTATAAACAGAAGGCTCGGACTCCAGTCACACTCCAAGAGTTTCTCAGCCACGTTCTTGAGAACGAAGATGATGGAGAAGACTCGTCGAGTGAATCTGAAGATTACGTAGCATGTTGCCATGTGATCTCTCACTCGTCAATAGACAATGAGGAAGCTCCTTGCACCGAGAAACTAGGGGCAGGATCGAAGCCAAAACCCTTGGAACCGTCTGACGAGATGATTGACTTGCTACTGAACGAAGCCCGTCAGAAAAGCAAAGCCAATTGAGAGCGCGGACTGGCTATATTCGAAAAAGCCAAACGTCGATGACTGGAGGAAAAGGTCGAAACACCCCAACTGGAGCAAAGCATCCCTACCGCCAGCAAAAGCAAGCTTAAAGTAAGGAATCGATTCGCTAGGGCCCTGGCAATAGGAATGAAGTTACCCTCTTTCAAACGAAATTCCCCTGGCAATATACGTCTTGATAAAGCGGACATACATCCTAACTTCTGCCTATACCATCAGAGGATTGCACACCCTACCAAGGAGTGCATAGCCTTTAAAAACTGGTGGCAGGGATATGTTGCCCATCGACGAAACGTTCAACGAGTGAAGCGCAAGGCTCGTCGGGAATAGAAAAGCACGACAGATGAGCGTGAAAGAGCTGCTGGCAACTGTCACATAGCCGACACCAAGGGATCACAAGTTATCACCTTTGGAAGCGACTCTGACGAAGAAATCGCCCTCAGCCCTCTCTTCAAGGAATCCACCTCCGACACAAAACATGCGAACATTTGCGACAAAATCTAGCTGCGTAAGCGCATGCAGGATAATGACCGAAATGTCGTTAAACTACTACCAACCCGCGGCATCCTCAGGCCGACGTGGAAAAAAAAACAAACAAAAAAAACGGTATGTCCATAAGCAAAATGGGCACGGATGAAAACCCGAAAGGGCTCCGTGAGTAAAATGTAGGGTTCCTAGGCATCCTAATGAGGTCTCACAAGGCATCAACCATGCCAATTTCAAAAATTCTAGGTGCCGAGAAACCCGACTACGGATCGTTGGCTAGATTTCTAGGCGAAAAAGGAAACTAGTTTACAATTAAACTAAAGGAACGGAAATACAACCTTTGTAGATCCATTTCTCCACCTCCATAGCTCCATGATGAAGTCCTCTCCGCTGTCCAAAAAGAATCCGGGCTCTAGCGTCGGCTTCATCGGAGAATAGGCGAGCTAGGTCGTCGATGTCCATGCCGAAGATGATCTACGTCGAGGCATCGCTAGAACAAGCTCCAACTTCACCAAGTCATGAAAACTTGTGAAGGAAACACACTCTACTACTTGGCAAGAGGTAGAGGATGAAGAAATAGGAAGTGGGTAGACTTTAGAATTGGATTTCTCACTCATTTCATCAATCCACCATTGATGTAGTCAAGCTTTTCTTCTTGAGTTTAAGGAAGAAGAAGAAGAAAGTGTTATGATAAGTTAATTAGAAAAGAAAAGAATAATAATTCTTATCATAAAGGTAACCATGGTAAAGTGTAGAGAATTAACTTAGGTTAAATGAATGGTTAGGGTCAAGGTTTCATGAAGCTTCCACTAAACAACAAAAAAAGCCACCATTCTTTTCTCTTTTCCATTTATTTTCCAAAATGAATAAATAGATAAATAAATGAGAAAAGGAAATAAAACCCTAATCATAAGTTTAACCATGGTTTAATTCTTTATACTTAACCAAGTAAACATGTATCATCAAACATGATACAATAAAATGCACAAAAAGTATATCACATATACAACTTGTACATCCAAGTGAGAAAATCCATCTAAAGTGAACCGATACTAGTTAATACAAAGTAATATATCAAATATATAATTATACATTAAATCATTAAATCAAACACTTGATTTAACGATCCGGTCATATCACATATAACCGACTAGTATCCTATGTATCGATTTATCAAATCAACCCTTGATTCGATAACTAGGTTATATCGCATACAACCATTCGATACATTCATCGTGAGAATGAAATACGGTGTCACATACACGCATTATTCTCGGTCCCGCACATATCTCATATGCGCTCCTATTTCATTTCGCTTGAGCCAGGAAACCTCTGTGTAGGACTCTAAAGACTCGTCAATACGCCGGCAGCAGGTGATGATCATATCAAACACCCACAAGCCGCAAGCGGTCTGCCAAACGTAACGGCCACCCGGGTATTGAGCGATCAGAAGATCGACGAGCAAGCCCGCTCACACTCCTGTGAATCCAACCAGTAACACTACCGTACAGTCCGGTCTGATCGTCTGATATGTCGCATATCTCGCCTAGGGGTGGTAAACGTCAGACCCCAATAGCTCGATAAGTCGTGTCGATATGAGGTCTATAACAATTCGAGAAACTACAGGTAACACTTACCAGTAAATCTCAGCAACCCTGACCAGGGATTTCCTGTTATAGCCAATCGAACACAGCGCAACATCAACTCCCTATACCGGGAGAGACGAATCCCCTCCTATCGCTCATTGCCTCCATGTGACTCGGGACTGTACCCAAAAACCACCGTTTTGCACGCCCTCTTGGACGTGGTAAGATGGAAATCAAAGCACAGTGGGAACCACACAAGACTCTATGACGATCTCGGGTCAACAGACTACTCTGTACCAGTGTCACCAGAGAACTGCCATCTGACGTAAGGTATAATACCATCTGGGAGTTCTCGGCGAGTCCGTCCAGTGTACCCAGTCTCTACTGAGCACCCGTATATCATCTCTGATGTCAAACACCAATGGATATGGGATCATCCATCGCCCATCTGTATGGGTCGAGAAGGTATACGCTAGTCTACTCTGGTATATCGATGCCCCGTCTCGATACACCCACGACTAGGGACTTTGAAGGATGTACTTATGGACTACCATGTCCCCACTAGTATGATCCGCATCATAGTCCAGGTAGTCAAGCACACATCCTAAGGGCTTTACCAACATGTAACAGAGAGACAATCAGTGTACACGTTAAGGTAAAGATCAACCAGGTAGCATACTATCATGTCGAGCAAGAAAGTCCTCCCTATATATGTCCCAGCATCCACTACAATATACATCCAATGTACAGTAATGGCCTCTAGGGCATACATATAACTAACAATCTCCCACTTGCACTAGGGCCATCTGTAGCAGTGGTTGTAGTATCTCATACTCAACCATCCCATAAAAGTCTCTCTCTAGGAACAGGCCTTTGTGAGTGGATCCGCTGTGTTGTCCTCTGAGTCTACTCTCCAAACCTCGATCACCCTGGAGATCAACTATCTCCATGATCAGGCGACACTGCCTTAGAATATGTCTGGATCACTGATGGGACCTGCGTTCCTTGGCATAAGCCACAACTCCATTGTCACACAATGGGAGGAACATAGTTCATCTCATGAACCAATATACACCCAAACAGCCTCTTTGGTAGCATCTTTAGTAGCGATGTATCCTGCCTTTATCGTCTAGTATGCCACGATATCTAGCTTGGAACTCTTCCAACATACCGTCCCTTTACTGAGGGTAAAGACAATGCCTGCGACTGACATTCAGTCGTCTTTATCACCCTGGAACCCTTCCAGTGATTCTCCCCAGGATCGATTGATACCATCTCACTACAACTAGTGAGAATCCTAACATCCAATTAAATCTATCTCATAGATCCAAAACTCAGGATTTAGGAGGTATCATTTTGATCCTATATGGAGAATCATAGTGATAAGCGGAGATTGATCGAGCGTAGCATAGGAAACTCCTTCCCTATCAAGAGTATGTCATCCACGTACTCTACGAGGATCGTTACCATACTCCCTACTACCCTTTTTGTTTATACAAGGTTCATCCACCATTTTGATGATGTCAAACTCTTTGACTAACACATCAAAACAGATGTTCCAACTCCGCGATGCCTGCTTTAATCCTATAAAGCATCTTGCACACGTTTCCGCTGCTCCCACTGTCTACGAAGCCCTCTGGCTGTGTACTTATAGACGCACTCTTCTAAAACATCATTTAGAAAAACAGTCATGACACCCAACCACCAGATATCGTAGTCATGGTATGTAGCCGTGACAAGTAGGATCTGGATGGACTTAAGCATAGCTACTTGAAAAGGTTTTATCATTATCCACACCTGGTCAATGATGCAAACTTTTAACAAGTCTAGCTTTGAAAGTCTCAACTTTTCCATCTACACCAAGTAATCTTCTCAAGATATACTTGCTCCTGATGGGGATTTAACCCTTCAGATATAGCAACCAAAGTCCATACTTTGTTGGTGTATAAGGATTCCATCTCAGATCACTAAGCATCCAGCCATTCTTACAGAGTCTTACTCCTGATGGCCAGCTCGAAACTAGTTGGGTCATCATCTCATGATGCAATCCTTGCTCCCACTGTCATAGAGAAACAGAAGTATCTCTCAGGTGGGTGAGGAACCCTACTAGATCGGCGGAGAGGCTGAGGTTCGTTGGAATCTACTGAATCCTTTGGCTCCATCAAATCATCTACTGTAGTTTGTATAGCTGGAACCTTTCCAGTTCTACATAACAGACTTTGCCTCGAGCTTGTCCAGATTTTGCTTTTAGACATAGGCCGGACAACCCCAAATCTTAACTGGCTTAAGACATGGGCTCTTCCCATACCATATCACATATGAAGTGGTAGGCAACTGATTTGATTCGAACCTAATTCAATAGGTATGCAGCTTCTCAAGCGCATAACTCCCAAAAGGAAAAGGGTAACTCAGTAGTACTCATCATAGAGCACACCTTATCATATAGGGTGTGATTGCTCCGTCCCGATACACCAACGTGCTATGGTGTATTCGGAGGAGTAATGCTGAGAGAGAATCTCATTCTCCTTTAGAACAGTCCAGAAATTCCGTGCACAAGTATTCTACTCCTTGATCACATCAAAGGACATAATACTTATACCATTATTTTGGTTCTCTACTTCTAACTTATATTCTGTGAATATCTCAAAAGGTTCAGACTTGTGTTTCAACAGGAACATATGACTGAACCATGAGAGATTGTCAGAGAACGTAATGAAGTATAAAAAACCAGTCCTGGCATTTATAGACTGGGGACCTACATACATCAACATGTATCATGCCAAGAGTTCACTAACTCTTTCTCTGTTTCCAGTAAACGGAGCTATGGTCATCTTATCTTTGTGACATGACTGGCGAGTTTCACAAGATGTAAATTCAAACTGATTTAAATATGCATCTATATGTAACTCTAGCTAGTCGGGTCGCATTGATATGACCTAGTCTACAATACCTCAAGAAGAATTCGTTCATTTCTGAACTCTTCCCCTTGTGTGTGTTCCGTATACTAAGAACTGTAGTTTGATTTAGAACATCAATGCTTTTAGATAACGTGCCTGAACCGATCAACTTTTGATATAGGAAATGTTCAAAACATTATCCAACAATACAAAATTTTATCATTTCTTTGCTGATAAAGAGACTGATATGATTTTGTATATCAGGTTCGGTATCTAATAACATTCGTTCAGAATCAATGTATTGGTAATACAGGGTGACAGTGACCAACAGACTTGGATGCAACACTTGCCCCGTTTTCTGCCTCATGAAACTTATCACCCGTTCTCAGTTCTTTACCTATCTGTAGCCCATGTAACATATTACATATGCGGGATCCTGATCCGGTATCATATACCCAGGACGTAAAGGATACTGAGAAACAGTTCTGTATAATGAACAAACCCGAAGATGATGCATCAGCATGCACTCTCTTCGTTTGGGCGGCACGGGAATTCTGGTAATCCCCAATTTCCTGCTCTGTCTTATAACAATTATAAGTTGGAGCGGGACCAATGTTCCCCAGCTCAGTATAACAAGCGGGTTCGGTCAATAATCCGTTTTATTATCTTGATTAAGGCGTGATATGGTCGCTACCTGGAGAGAGAGAGAAGAAAACACTCAGCGTGCGCTCTTGCAAGAATAGATTGGTTATTATTTTATCTAATCAGGATGGCTCCCACTGCTTTTTATCAAATCTTCCTTCAAACCCTAAAAGGAAAGACTAGCCGGGATTACTTACACACTACAAGTTCGCCAATCTTTCAGCCAGGCCAGTGTCGGTACTTTGAGGGAGGTCCCCCGTGCTTTCGCACGAACCTAATTAATGTAAACCTCGTTTTCCCAGAGGCGTAACCTCGTTGACACCTTTCTAGACACCTACTTGATCGGCTAATTGTAATGTATAAAACTCTCCCAGGAGTAACTCTTACTCGCAGCGGGTATCGGGATCCAACTATCTCATAGAAGGTATGCAATCTCATTGCAAATTTCAACACTTGAAATTCCCGATAATGGTTTTTACCCCTAGCACCTATGACCTTGGCTAAGGTCAACAAATCATAGGTACTAGTCAAGTTCTACCCGTCATTTCGTGATTAATTAGACCCACCCACATGACCCTTGGCTAAGGTCAACAAAGCCACATGACTGTCCTAACTAATCGCATCATATGCTGTGTAGGAAGACATCACTTAGCTACCGCACACTACGCCTCGGCTATGGTCGACAAACGTAGCACGAATACTAAGTACTCTACTTCCTAAAATGACGGAGGGTTGCGAATGGTTTTTATGAAAACCTTTAACGCTTTGAACTTGATATCGTTGTAGAATCAAATGAATTTTGAAATGGAGTGTTTTTTAGGCTTTTCTAGTTTTGCTAAAGGAGTCACTCCCGGTGAAGGGATCGTCGGTCTTTTCCTCGTCGAATGAGGTGCGGGATATATCACATATATCACTGTGCAAAGCAAAAACACTTAAAAGCAATCAAAAAACAAACCGAAGGTTGTAGCATCTGCCAGTTATTGCTAAAGGAGTCACTCCCGGTGAAGGGATCTCGGTCCTTTCCTTATCGAATAAGGTGCAGGATATATCACATATACCGCTGTGCAAAGCAAGAACTGTTGCTACCTGTTTTATTTTGAAATTCGATTCTACAATATCTTAGGTTTCTTTTATTTCATTAATCACATTAATGAAGTCCCATCAATTATGTACCTAAACATCACAGATAAATACGACGTACACTTATGCCATCCGCATTCGCCTCGATGTCCCCTCGTACACCGTTAGGTTAGGTAACTAACGGCAGAGCAGGGCAGGGCTAGCGCGGGTGTAAAACATAAGTAACGTCTATATAATATATCATATATACTATATAAAGTATCTATCACAGAACATCACATGATCACATCACAGATATCGCAGCAGAAGAATCATATGAAATATTGGATATACTAGGACGTCCGTGTTTTCAATACGAGCCAGTATAAAACACGGATTCCACGGTCGTGATGAATAGCCAAACCCACACCCCTAGACCCCTACGAGAGCGGCAAGCAACCCTACCAATTCTAGAGTTAGGAGACCCGGACTCGACTCTTCGAGTTGGTCTCCCTCTGGACTCCAGAACCCGGTTACTTGTGCTCCCCTCCTTGGGTCTATCCTAGTGCGGAAAAGTAAATAATATACAAAAGGTGACTACTTCCGCAACCTGGAAGCGCCCCAATAAAAGAATATTACATACAAGTTTTTACATGAATGAAAATGAAAAACACTCATCTCACATAAAAACCCCCGGCTATTCAAACACGACGATCCAATATAACATATCCAGTAACACATAACATCACATGTCATCAACGTAAGTAAATATGTCCATCCCAATTGTCGTTGACATATAGCAACGAAACCGGCGATATCACATATTACACTTACGGTCACAGAAAAGAAAGTATAAAACTACAACAGTTGGAATCCGCAATCTTCATAGACATCGCATGCCTAATTAAATGAATACCTTAGACATCGCATGCCTAACAGTTGTAAACCCCGCATTTCAGTCTCAAAATCGAAAACAGTTTTCAATACCAAGTCGGGCAATTCAACAGGATTCTCGACATCCTGATCGAATGCTCGTCGCAAACTTCAGTAGACGGCCGCACCCCCGATACCGTCGACGAAGTGCACCAAGGCGGAACACCGCTACCGCGAGCACCCGAACGGATGCTTTCAGCGACGGGGTTCTCCTACAGTCACTTGGTCGGGGCTATGGAGTGAGGCTGTCTATTAAGTTTATCGGCGAGTATCCGCGTACGCTACGTGATTGCGACGGACTTTTGATCACATCAAAATTCCGTGGCAACCGATCAAGTGAGACTAAACTGCTATGTTTATAATATTCATTCCGTTATCTCATAACTATTTGTGAATTTCAATTATTGTATCACATTCCAGATAAACAGAAAATGTTAAACTTTTCGATCGAATAGTCAAACACCCAAGTTTTCCCGATACAGCTCAACACATGAAATAAGTCTAACAACATTCCGTTCGTGCCTCAGTACCAACGGTCTAGCCGTAGAAGGGTCAAGCCAACGCCTCACATGTGGCACGCCGTACTGCCCCCAAACCCGAAGGTTCAAAGGGCAGTTCAAGACGGTCACATAATCGAGTTAAGGTTTGTTGTCTTCTAGAGGGACCATCGCGTTACTTGCACTACTTAGAACGTCGTTAAACTACGGAAAAAATCCAACACTTAGAAATTTCCCGACAGGGGAAAAAGTGGATATTTATATCCGGTCGAACTTTTTAACATATTCTAAAATTTACCCGGAAAGCCACACAGACAAAATTTGATAATCCGATCGAATATACGAATCCCCAAAATAACCCCAGAAAATTCAACTCTTGAATTAATTTTAAAAATACCCAGAAACTCCAGCATAATATAATAGAAGTTACTGTGCAATCAATTGAGGATGACGTCATCAAAGTGCGGCGGAACCGCGGCAGAAGCCAGGCTTCCGCCGCGCTTCCGCCGCGGTTTGTACTGTTCATGGAAAAAAAATTGCACCGTAATTCTTATAATTCCCTGCTGGGTTTTCTGCATATTTTTAATGTTGAAAAACTCACTGTTTTCAAAAATGTACAGAGAGCATGGAAATTTTAGACTTTCGGGTTCGATCGGACTTCAAATTCCGTCTAGACTTCGCCTAAGGCTCTAGCTAGTCTCTGATACCACTGTAGGGTTCCTAGGCATCCTAATGAGGTCTCACAAGGCATCAATCATGCCAATTTCAAAAATTCTAGGTGCCGAGAAACCCGACTACGGATCGTTGGCTAGATTTCTAGGCGAAAAAGGAAACTAGTTTACAATTAAACTAAAGGAACGGAAATACAACCTTTGTAGATCCGTTTCTCCACCTCCATAGCTCCATGATGAAGTCCTCTCCGCTGTCCAAAAAGAATCCGGGCTCTAGCGTTGGCTTCATCGGAGAATAGGCGAGCTAGGTCGTCGATGTCCATGCCGAAGATGATCTACGTCGAGGCATCGCTAGAACAAGCTCCAACTTCACCAGGTCATGAAAACTTGTGAAGGAAACACACTCTACTACTTGGCAAGAGGTAGAGGATGAAGAAATAGGAAGTGGGTAGACTTTAGAATTGGATTTCTCACTCATTTCATCAATCCACCATTGATGTAGTCAAGCTTTTCTTCTTGAGTTTAAGGAAGAAGAAGAAGAAAGTGTTATGATAAGTTAATTATAAAAGAAAAGAATAATAATTCTTATCATAAAGGTAACCATGGTAAAGTGTAGAGAATTAACTTAGGTTAAATGAATGGTTAGGGTCAAGGTTTCATGAAGCTTTCACTAAACAACAAAAAAAGCCACCATTCTTTTCTCTTTTCCATTTATTTTCCAAAATGAATAAATAGATAAATAAATGAGAAAAGGAAATAAAACCCTAATCATAAGTTTAACCATGGTTTAATTCTTTACACTTAACCAAGTAAACATGTATCATCAAACATGATACAATAAAATGCACAAAAAGTATATCACATATACAACTTGTACATCCAAGTGAGAAAATCCATCTAAAGTGAACCGATACTAGTTAATGCAAAGTAATATATCAAATATATAATTATACATTAAATCATTAAATCAAACACTTGATTTAATGATCCGGTCATATCACATATAACCGACTAGTATCCTATGTATCGATTTATCGAATCAACCCTTGATTCGATAACTAGGTTATATCGCATACAACCATTCGATACATTCATCGCGAGAATGAAATACGGTGTCACATACACGCATTATTCTCGGTCCCGCACATATCTCATATGCGCTCCTATTTCATTTCGCTTGAGCCAGGAAACCTCTGTGTAGGACTCTAAAGACTCGTCAATACGCCGGCAGCAGGTGATGATCATATCAAACACCCACAAGCCGCAAGCGGTCTGCCAAACGTAACGGCCACCCGGGTATTGAGCGATCAGAAGATCGAAGAGCAAGCCCTCTCACACTCCTGTGAATCCAACCAGTAACACTACCGTACAGTCCGGTCTGATCGTCTGATATGTCGCATATCTCGCCTAGGGGTGGTAAACGTCAGACCCCAATAGCTCGATAAGTCGTGTCGATATGAGGTCTATAACAATTTGAGAAACTACAGGTAACACTTACCAGTAAATCTCAGCAACCCTGGCCAGGGATTTCCTGTTATAGCCAATCGAACACAGCGCAACATCAACTCCCTATACCGGGAGAGACGAATCCCCTCCTATCGCTCATTGCCTCCATGTGACTCGGGACTGTACCCAAAAACCACCGTTTTGCACGCCCTCTTGGACGTGGTAAGATGGAAATCAAAGCACAGTGGGAACCACACAAGACTCTATGACGATCTCGGGTCAACAGACTACTCTGTACCAGTGTCACCAGAGAACTGCCATCTGACGTAAGGTATAATACCATCTGGGAGTTCTCGGCGAGTCCGTCCAGTGTACCCAGTCTCTACTGAGCACCCGTATATCATCTCTGATGTCAAACACCAATGGATATGGGATCATCCATCGCCCATCTGTATGGGTCGAGAAGGTATACGCTAGTCTACTCTGGTATATCGATGCCCCGTCTCGATACACCCACGACTAGGGACTTTGAAGGATGTACTTATGGACTACCATGTCCCCACTAGTATGATCCGCATCATAGTCCAGGTAGTCAAGCACACATCCTAAGGGCTTTACCAACATGTAACAGAGAGACAATCAGTGTACACGTTAAGGTAAAGATCAACCAGATAGCATACTATCATGTCGAGCAAGAAAGTCCTCCCTATATATGTTCCAGCATCCACTACAATATACATCCAATGTACAGTAATGGCCTCTAGGGCATACATATAACTAACATAAAAACAGCAGGGCTACCGGTGAGTTTTGTGAAAACCCGAAAGGGCGCAATCTCATTAAAAAACACTTACAAGGTCATCTCGACCTTGTGAGGAGAAACCACCTGCGTGAGATCCTTACGACTCACAAGGGAGCAACACACTTAGGGATCCTCAAGATCCCTAAGGAGAAACCATACTTACGAGATCCTCACGACTCGTAGGGAGAATCCTCTTATGAGGCCCTCACGGCTCATAAGATTCAAAAGTCTTAATCTACAAGGATCTGAACCTGTTCTTAAGCAGCCCCCACAACCTTCGATATTGCCCTACAAGCGGCTCAATACTGACCCTTGTATACAATCCAAGGGCGCGAATAAACATTTCCCTAAAAAAGTCCCATCCGTGACTAGGGATATGTCTACATGGTGAACAACCCTTGTAGGTCCTCTCGACTTATAAGGAGAAAACACTCTTGTAAGATCCTTACGACTTATAAGGGAACATGCACTTAGGAATCCTCATGATTCCTAAGGAGAAAACGCGCCTAAGAGATCCTCACGACTCGCAGGGAGAAATACCTTTATGCGACCCTTACGGCTCATGAAGTCAAAAGCCTTAGTCGACAGGATCCTAACCCTGTTCGCTAAGCCACCTTTGTCCGAAATCGACAAAGGCAAATGATGATTCTCTCCTGTCAATATCCCAGTTGTAGCGGTGCTGATGCCGAAATCGGTGTCTAATCCCAAGCTTGCAGCGAAAAGCCAGCAAGCCACACATGCGTACGAAATAGCCGAAATGATGGGGCAGCTTGCAAGAAAATCAGCAAGTAAAAAATGTATGCATGTAAAAGAGCCGAAATGATTGGGCAACTCGCAATAAAAAGTAGCGAGTAAAAATAAAACAAATAGCCGAAATGATTGGGCGCCACGAAAAATAGCCGAAATGATTGGGCAATCGCGACCTTCGCGATATAAAAGCCGAAATGATAGAGCATCGCGGAATAAAAAAAATGATGAAATTCAAGCCCTACAGGTGATATTATGTCAATCCCTGTATACAATCCAGGGACGCAAACAAAGAGAGAATCACACCTTTCCTCCCCAGGTTTTCATCAGAAGAAGAAGCCAAATCTCGACAGCTCACAGATAGCCTGGAGATCATCTCAACATTCGTCTCATTACAACAGACACAACATCAAGCAAAGCGGAATAGCGGCAACCTCCAGTTCCATGACTCGTCGGTGCACAGATAACCAAGAGTCAAACCCCGACTCCGTAAAATACGGAAAAAATCAACCCTTCCTGGCTACGTGGAACGCGGCAATGACCCCGTGGGAAACGTCCAGAGCGGATCCTGGTCCTCGCAGAGCACGGCAATGACCCCGTGCGAAGCATCCAGAGCGGAGCCTGGTCCTCGCCGAACACGGCAATGAACCCGTGGGAAGCATCCAGAGCAAAATTCTTGGTTACGTGGAACGCGGATAATGTCAACTCTGACCCCGTGTGAAGCATCCAGAGCGGAGCCTGGTCCTCGCCGAGCACGGCAGTGAACCCGTGGGAAGCATCCAGAGCAAAATTCCTAGTTACGTGGAACGCGGATTATGTCACTCCTGACCTCGTGGAAAACGTCCAGAGCGGATCCTGGTCCTCGCAGAGCACGACAGTGAACCCGTATGAAGCATCCAGAGCGGAGCCTGGTCCTCGCCGAACACGGCATTGAACCCGTGGGAAACGTCCAGAGCGGATCTTGGTCCTCGCAGAGCACGGCAATGAATCCGTGTGAAGCATCCAGAGCGGAGCCTGGTCCTCGCCGAATACGGCAGTGAACCCGCGGGAAGCATCCAGAGCAAAAATCCTGGTCCTCGCAGAGCACGGTAATGAACCCGTATGAAGCATCCAGAGCGGAGCCTAGTCCTCCCCGAACACGGCAGTGAACCCGTAGGAAGCATCTAGAGCAAAATTTCTGGCTATGTGGAACGCGGATTATGTCACTCCTGACCCCGTGGGAAACGTCCAGAGCGGATCCTGGTCCTCGTAGAGCACGGCAATGACCCTGTGCGAAGCATCCAGAGCGAAGCCTGGTCCTCACCGAACATGGCAGTGAACCCGTGGGAAGCATCCAGAGCAAAATTTCTGGTTACGTGGAACGCGGCTTATGTCAATCCTGACCCCGTGGGAAACGTCCAGAGCGGATCCTGGTCCTCGCAGAGCACGGCAATGACCCCGTGCGAAGCATCCAGAGCAGAGCCTGGTCCTCGCCGAACACGGCAGTGAACCCATGGGAAGCATCCAGAGCAAAATTCCTGGTTACGTGGAACGCGGCAATGACCCCGTGAGAAACGTCCAGAGCGGATCCTAGTCCTCGCAGAGCACGGCAATGACCCCGTACGAAGCATTCAGAGCGGAGCTTAGTCCTCGCCGAACACGGCAGTGAAACCGTGGGAAGCATCTAGAGCAAAATTCCTGGTCACGTGGAACGCGGCTTATGTCAATCCTGGCCCCGTGTGAAGCATCCAGAGCGGAGCCTGGTCCTCGCCGAACACGGCAGTGAACCCGTGGGAAGCATCCAGAGCAAAAATTGGACCGTGAGGTCCTTAAACTCACGGACTATGATGTCCTTAACCTCGACCGTGATGTCTTAAAACTAATATTGGACTGTGAGGTCCTTAAACTCATGGACTATGATGTCCTTAACCTCGACCGTGATGTCATAAAACTAACATTGGACTGTGAGGTCCTTAAACTCATGGACTATAATGTCCTTAACCTCGACCGTGATGTCTTAAAACTAAACAACGGACTGTGGAGTCCTTAAATCCACGGACTATGATGTCGTTAACCTCGACCGTGAGGTCTTTAAACTACGGTATCCTGGAAAACGTCCAGAGCGGAGTCTGGTCCTCGCGGAATACGGCAGAGAACCCGTGGGAAGCATCCAGAGCAACTCCTGACTCCGTGAAATACGGATAAGAACAACTTCATCCATCACTTGCGGGTCCTCACGACTCGTAAGGGAGTAAATTCTCTTGTGAGATCCTTACGACTTTCAAGAGAAAACACACTTAGGAATCCTCACGATTCTTAAGGAGAAATTACACCTACGGGATCCTCTCGACCGGTAGGGAGAAAATTCTTTATGAGACCCTCACGGCTCATAAAGTTGAAAAGTCTTAGGTGACAGATCCTAACCCTGTTTTCTAAGCCAGCATCTACCTTACAAAGAGCACAAGATTGACAGCTATATACTATCTACAGACCGCACTTACTAAAATCACATAGTAAACGACACAGCATGAAAGAAGAAAGCAGAGAGATGACACAAGACATTACAAAGAACGTGTATCTTTTATTCATGAATTCGATTGGGTACAAAATACATCATATGAAAGAATAAAAGAACAAATACATTTTATCCAAAATTACAAATGGTACAAAAAATTTTATTGAGAGGAAAGCGCTTTCAATAATCCAATCAGCCGCTCGCGCACTTCCCTCAGCCCCTCTTCCTGATCAGCTGCCGTGGCCAACTCCGCTTCGATCTGGGCTCGCTGCTGCAAGTAAGACGAAAGTTGTTCCTCGACGGCCCGCTGAGCTGCTTCACGATCTTGTGCATCCCGCTCGACGACGTCGAGCTTCTGCCTCAATGTTAACCCATCAGAAATATATCGCAGAAGGCCTTCGAAGATAACTTTCAACTAGGCAGCATTCGCATTAACCTCAGCATGCAGTCGAACAGACTCGCTTGAAGTTTCTTTACATTCCCTCTGCTTTAAAGCCACTTCTTGTTCAAGATGGCGGAAGTAAGAAGTGCTCTGCTCGATCCACGCAGCCCGTTGAATGCTCATAGCCAGAATCTCAGGTGCAGGACGCCTAAGCTCAAGCTCATGCAAGCAAGCCTCGATTTCTCTGCAGCGATTAACCCAAGACTCAACGACGCCCTCACCATGAAAGTTCATGAGCGTCGCCAGCATAGGGTTAACCTCTTCGGCAAAATCCGCAGCAGATGTAGGAGTCTCCACATCAAACTCCTCGATATATTCGCTCAGCATGCGTAGACTGGTCACAACACCTTTGGATGATGGACGTCTGGAAAAAGGCCCTACCGGCATTATAATGCGAGACTCGAACGGGGCTGGAGTCGATGTGATTGCTGCAAAATAGATCATAATCAGATGTCGGCTCAGGAAATAAAGAAAATACGCGAAAAGTAGAGTCTACTATACCGGCTGCAACAGGGGGCAGAACTGGGAGTACTGGTGGCGCAATGACAAAAGGAACAACTGGAGAGTTGGGAAGGAAGAAACTCTTCTGATTTACCTCCGTTGCTGGCAAGTTGTCCAAACCTAAGCCAAAAGGGTCGTCAAGCGTGGAGAATTTAACGGCCTCCTTCGAGAAGACTTCTGGATGAAGGAAGCGAGCGATGAAATCCTCGAAACTAACCTCGCGGCTCCCAGATTCGAGTAAAAGGCCCTCGTAGATATCCAACACTTTGATCAAACTGAGAAACTGGTGTTGAACAGCATTCACCGGAGTAAGGCCCATTATCACTGGCTTGTCACCGAAGACATATTCGTCTGTGGGAAGCAGCTCCTCATAATGCTCCCCTATGACCGGTAAGCCAGAAACTTCTGTAAACTCCTCTAAGGAGATTGACACTTCCCGGTCCAGTGAAAAGAAGGTATGAGTAGGGATATTCCACTGTTCCAAAAAGTCCTTAACCCACCAGGTGGGAAGCGTAGGATACTGGAAAAGAGAAACATAAACGGCGGTATACAACCCAAGCCTCATTAACTGCGACTTCTTCGCTGACAGAATGTAGCGGGCCCATTGCAGATAACCAGTCGGATGACGAAGAATCAGACCTATGTTATATGGTTGCCCCCACGGCTGCGCCTCGCCTTGACAAATACGGCGTCCCAAGGTGTCTAAAACCATGGGAGGCTGAATGGGAATCGAAGCTATAGCGGGCTAAAGAAGGCCTTCTGAAGTCCAATTGACCATCTCCACGGTATAGTTCACCGGGGGGAGTTGGCGTAATGGATCGCCGTGATGGGCTCCGAGGGTACCGCGCATGAAAAGCTTTGTCGACCTCTGATAATCTGATTGTACCATGACCCCCAAAGGTGAAGATTCTTATGTTCCGGATCATAGTCTCTGATCAAAGCTAGGACCTCCCGGTCTACGGGTGCTCCAGGAAATCCTCCCTCTGAACGAACGAACGGGAACAAAGTATCGAAAGACATGTTTCCTGCAAAAGGGGAGACAGAAATCAACTGTCAGTGTTGTAATTTAATTTTTTAATTTCTGACACTCGGTACTTTAAAAGTTGTACTACACTGCAATGCAGTAGAAATATGGACCCACAAAATCCGGATGACAATGCATCAATTAATAAAACAGCCTCATCATTGGATGGGACTGTCAATTAATGAGGAAATCCTCAAAGAATATTCTCATTAAATGAGAAATCCCTTAGGAAAAACAGAAAATCTCTCTTTGAGAGCAAAGCTCTATGACAGAGTGACACTTGTCACACCCTGATCATGAAGGAATAAAATTCCTTAAAGAGCCCAGCTCTGTAATGATGATGGAAAATCCATCAAAGATTAATTAAAATTAATTCTTGAGAATTAAAAATTCTGGGACTTTCAAGATCCATGAAAAAACTCTTAAGAGTTATTTATCAAAAATCAAAAGATCTACATATTATCAAAAGAGAAGAGCTTTGATTCATGGGTTAAGAAACCCCAAGAAAAGATCTATTTAGATCTATGGGTTCATGAGAGCAAGGCTCTGTTTATGAAACCCTAAAAGGGTTTTCTTTAGATCAAAGATCTATGAAGAGCAAGGCTCTGTTAATGGGTAAAAACCCTGATTTATTAAAAAATTTAATTTTACCTAAGATTGGAAAGAGTTCCGACTCTTGAAAGTTCTTAATTGAAGAGCAAGGCTCTGAATAAAAATTCTTAAGAAGAAGATGGTAATCACGTGTGTGCCACGTGAACAGCCTCTTCAACTTCTGAGTTGATCCAAAGGTCCTATTTATAGGCACTGAACAGCCTCTTCAACTTCTGAGTTGATCCAAAGGCTCAAATGTTGCCACCGCTGCACTCACGTGTGCGCCACGTGAGCGCAACGGTGGGGGGGGCATTTGTTTCCCCCAATCAAAGTAAAGCTCTGTTTTGAATTTCAAAATTCAAAAATTGAAGCAACGCTTCAGATTCTGTGCGCTGCGCGCCATGTGTCAGACACAGGTGCGCTAGCGCAGTTGCGCTGCGCTCTGCGCGCTGCGCGCCACGTGTCAGACACAGGTGGGCTAGCGCAGTTGCGCTGCGCTCTGCGCTGCGCGCCACGTGTCAGACACGGGTGCGCAAGCGCAGTTGCGCTGACCTCTGCGCTGCGCGCCACGTGTCGAACGTATGTGGGCTAGCGCAAGGTGCGCCAGCGCTGGAATTAAAAATTACCCACCGTCAGATCAAAATATCTACTAATAATAAATTATTAAGTAATCAGAATTAAAATTCTGTTATGGAAAGATTTTTCAATTTTATTAAAACAAGAAGATTATCTTCTTTAAAGCAGAAGCCTTAGGATCAAAGATCCAACGGTGGGAAATATTCCCTAATAAATCAGAGAAAGATCTCTTAAAACTGATTTAACAAATCAATTGGCCCTATATAAAGGCCTCTAGACTTCAAATCTAAAAGAGACAGAAAAAAGAGAAAGATACAGAAAAAAGAGAAAGATATAGAAAAAAAAAGAGAATACAGAAAAAGGTAGAGAATACAGAGAAGAAAAGAGAGAGAGAAACCCTCTGCAAAAAAAAAGAGCAAGCTCTTAGAAAAGAGAAGATTTTTTCTTCATCTTCAAGGTAAAAAGAACTATGTTCTTGAATAATAGAGATAAAACCATCTCGTAAAAAGAAGAACCATCTTCTAAAAAGATCAGAGATCTAAGAAAAAGACCAAGGTCTTTAATAAAGAAAAGATCAAAAAGATCTAATCATAAAAAGACTAAAAGAAGTATTTTACTTCATTCACAGATCTTTTGATCTATAAAGGCAGAGCCTTTTATAAAAACAAGAACTTTTGTTCTTGGATCTTGAGGAAGAGGCCTCTTTTGAAGAACATAAATTTGTTCTTTGATCTTAAAATTGATCAGATGCGCCTCGCGCTATTAAAAAGTACCTTGCACTCATGAACTGCGATTTTGCGCTTTTTGGACCGGCGCTCAGCGCCAAAACGTGCCACGTGTCAACCACATAGGCAACTTGCGCTCTTGAAATAGCGCACTGCGCTCATGGACTGGCGCAAAGCGCCAAACGCGCCAAGTGTCATTCATGTGTGAGCCACTGAACCAATAGCGCAATGAGCTCATAATTTAGCGCAATGCGCTCATCATGGACTGGCGCAAAGTGCCAAACGCGCCACGTGTCATTCACGTGTGCGCTACTCAGCAGAAGCGCAATGCGCTCATCATCTAGCACTTAGCGCTAAGCGCAACACTTCTGTTCGTGTGCGCTACTTGGCAGAAGCGCAATGCGCTCTTTAATTGGCGCAAAGTGCCTGGTGCGCCATGTGGCGCACTGTCAGAACACACATTATTCTGATGAATGCTATGCATTCAATACAAGACAAAAAATGTCAGGATCTAATGCTCAGCATTATTAAAAGGGACAAGCCCAAGTAAAGGCTCAACTGCCCAAAACAATAAAATGTTAAAACATTTTAATTGGACTTAGCCCAATTCTGGCCATAAGTCCTCAAATTATCTTGAACTGAGCACATCTTCTCTTTCAACCAACTCATTCTTGTTCAAGGGTACATCTCTTCACTCCTTTAATATTTGTCATTGTAATTCCTCAATGTCTTCAGAGAGGTGACGGGTCTCGACAACCAAACACTCTACGGACTGTGGGGTTCTTAAGCCCATGGACTATGACGTCCTTAACCTTGACTGTGAGTTCTTTAAACTCACGGACTATGACGTCTTTAACCTTGACTGTGAGGTCTTTAAACTCACGGACTATGACGTCCTTAACCTTGACTGGGAGGTCTTTAAACCCACGGACTATGACGTCCTTAACCTTGACTGGGAGGTTTTTAAACTCACGGACTACGATGTCCTTAACCTGGACTGTGGGGTCCTTAAACCCCTGGACTATGATGTCCTTAACCTTGGACCACCATGTCCTTAAACTGGTAATGGACCACTATGTCCTTAAACTGGTAATCGGCCGCAATGTCCCTAAACTAAACAATTGAGTCTAAATGCTCTCTTGTTGGATCTAAACGATCCTGTTAAGTTGATCTTAGTCTGAAATGAGACTAACGTATCCTTAACAAACGTTTGAGTTGATCTTAGTTTCGAATGAGACTAACGTATCCTTAAACCCAACCCCCAAACCCGAATCTAAGAAAGTACGGATTTGGACTAATCCACGTCCTACGGGCGATCACATAAATTAATCTCCGTATACAAACACAAAACAAACAACCACGACACGAAGTGACCATCTGGAGAAGGAGAAACTTGTTACCGCGATGCGGTAGCGTAATTAACTGCAGGTGCTTGTGCCTGCAGGGAAGAGCGTCCCCACAATCAAAAATCCTCGACGAGGGGGAATCTGATGAAGTCTGCTACAACAGCCGCATCCGTCTAAACCTTCGATACACGGCGCCATAAATCAACTTGGTATCTTCGGAGAGGTGGACGGATAACACCAATTAGCATTTGCCCCCAGATTCAGGCAAGACAGTCCGTCTTCCCGGCTTCCAGCGGTAAACAGCGCCGTCCGTGGGAAACAGAAACTCCACAAAAAAAAAAGTCGGCCTTCCGATCTCCATCCACATGGCAAGCGATCATCCTGAAGATCCAGATACCAGCCGCCGCCTCCCCCTCACCGGAGGCACGGATGAACCTCCTCCGGCGACCGTCACCAACGCCCTCGCCGGCCGAATAGACCGACTACAGTCCATCACGGAGGCGCTCGCCCACGTCCAAATGGCCGGGCCAGGGCCCCAGATCGCCGCTTCTCCGTCTCCAGAAGACTCTACCCTCATCGGCGCGGCTGACCACCGGCAGGCTGCGTCCCATGGCCACGGGTCTCACGGGCCAATACTCTCTGATATCCGTTGGGTGCCCCACAGCTCCACGCCAAGATCCTCCGCCAAGGCGCCTCGCCTCGAGCTACCTCACGACCCTCACCCCCTTGAGGAGATGCCAGTCACTTCGCCTGTCCCCGGGCATGACCGACACCCCCTCCCTTGACGGGGTCGCACAGAAAGGGCTCGCTACGGCCGCTCGAGGGCCATCTCGCCCAAGGATCTAAGCTCTTACTAAAGGGCAGCCCAGCAGCTACCCTGCTCGGTTATCCCTGGCGGGTAGCTTCCCTACCACAACGCCATGGATCAGAAAGTCCTCCCAGAGGCAGTCGAGCCCGAGGATCCCTCGCTCGGCTATCCCTGGCGGGTAGCTTCCCTACCTCAACGCCAGGGATCAGAAAGTCCTCCCAGAGGTAATCGAACCCGAGGATCCCTCGCTCGGCTATCCCTGGCTAGTAGCTTCCCTACCGCAACGCCAGGGATCAGAAAGTCCTCCCAGAGGCAGTCGAGCCCGAGGATCCCTCGCTCGCCTATCCCTGGCGGGTAGCTTCCCTACCGCAACGCCAAGGATCAGAAATCCCTCCCAGAGGCAGTCGAGCCCAAGGATCCCTCGCTCGGCTATCCCTGGCGGGTAGCTTCCCTACCGCAACGCCAGGGATCAGAAAGCCCTCCCAGAGGCAGTCGAGCCCGAGGATCCCTCGCTCGGCTATCCCTGGCGGGTAGCTTCCCTACTGCAACGCCAGGGATCAGAAAGCCCTCCCAAAGGCAGTCGAGCCCGAGGATCCCTCGCTCGGCTATCCTTCAGGACAAAAGCCCTCGCCATGAGGCACCGGGCAGTAACCCTGCCCGGCCAAGGGTCCTTGGTAGGCTTCTTACAGCCCCTCCCGCGCTAAGGACCAAAGTTCTCCCAGAGGCAGTCGAGTCCTTGCTCGGCTATCCCCGGCTGGTAGCTTCCTACCACAACCGACAGGGATCAAAGTCCTCGCCAAGAGGCACTGGGCAGTAACCCTGCTCGGTCCCCATCCTGAAGGATCAAAAGCCCTCACAAGAGGCAACCGAGCCCGACCCTTGCTCGGTCATCTCCGGCTGGTAGCTCCCTACCCATGACGCTAGGGATCAAAGCCCTCACAAGAGGCATCCGAGCAGCTACCCCGCTCGATCATCCCAGGCTGGTAGTGTAGGGTTACTAGGCACACTAACAAGGCTCTACAAGGCATCGACCATGCCAAAATTAAATTTTTATGTGCCGAATAACACTAAGCAAGATCGTATACTAGAGTTTAGACGAAACTAATAGCAAGTAAACAACTTTACTTTAAAGGGAATACGAAATACAACCTTTGTAGATCGGTCCTTCACTTCTTTAGCTCCTTGTTGAAGTCCCTTCGCTGCGATCAAGGTACTCCCGGGCTCTTGCATGGCTTCACGAGGCGAAAGATGCGACCTTGCTTGAAGTCTCCGAGGCCGAAGATGATCTACGTCGAGGGAATTCCGACTCAAGCTCCTACTTCACTAACTAGAGAATTAGTGAAGTAAACACCCTAAACTAAAGTGCTAGTCTAGTAGAGGATGGAGAAATAGGAAGTGGGTTCTCTTTAGAATTTTATTTCTCACAAGCTTTCTCACTTTTGATCAAACCCTAGCAAGCTTTTTCTTTTTCCAAATGAAGAAGAAGATGAACTAAAGAAAGAAAAGAGGATAATGATCAAATGAGAAGTGTAACCATGGTGAATGAGTATCATATACTAACTCTTGTAGAGGCATAACCATAGCTAATTGATTATGGTTGGGTTAAAAGGAATCTAAGGTAAAGACAAAGCTAGTAGACTTTGTCAAAGCAAAGTAAGCTTCTACAAGCTTCATGCTCTTTCCAAATATCCACTAAATTTGTAATTATCTTAAATAATCATAACCCACCATAATACATAGAATGGTGTATGTCTTACACACCCAAGTCAAGTGAATCATCAACCATGATACAAAAAGAAAACACTTTTTAATATATATCACACACATATATATCAAAGTATGCACATGTGAGAAAAACCCTAAAGTGAACAAGTGTTAGTAAATGTAAACTAGTATATCTAATATACAATTATACACGTAATTATTAAATCAACATTTGACTTAATAATCCGGTCATATCTCATATAACCGACTAACATTCATCGTATCGACTTATCGAATCAACACCTGATTCGATAACCCGGTTATATCATATATAACCGACCGATACTAAAAGTCACGAGAATAGAATACGGTATCACATACACGCATTATTCTCGGTCCCGCACATATCACATATGCGCTCCTATTTCGTTTTGCCTGAGCCAGTAAGACCTCTATGTAGGACTCTAAAGACTCGTTAATACGCCGGCAGTAGGTGATGATCACATCACGCACCCACAAGCCGTCAGCGGTACTAGCTGGACGTAACGGCTACCTGGGTATTGAGCGATCAGAAGATCAGCAAGCAAGCCCGCTCCAACTCCTGTAAAAGCCTGCCGGTAACACTTCCCGTACAGTCCGGTCTCTTCGTCTGATATGTCGCATATCAAGTCTAGGGGTGGTAAACGTCAAACCCCAATAACCGATAAGTCGTGCCGATGTGAGGCTCATAACGGGTCAAGAAACTACTGGTAACACTTACCAGTAAATCTCTAAATCAGCCCTGGCCAGGGACTTTCCTGTTACGGCCAATCGAGCACAGCGCAACATCAACCCCCAATACCAGGAGAGACGAAACCCCTCCTATCGCTCATTGCCTCCATGCGACTCAGGACTGTACCCAAAAACCACCGTTTTGCACGCCCTCATGGACGTGGTAAGGTGGAAATCAAAGCACAGTGGGAATCACACAAGACTCTATGACGATCTCGGGTCTACAGACTAACCTGCACAAGTGTCACCAGAGAACTGCCATCTGACGTGAGGTATAATACCATCTGGGAGTTCTCGGCGAGTCCGTCCAGTATACCCAGTCTCCACTGAACACCCGTATACCATCTCTGATGTCAAACACCAATGGATATGGGATCGTCCATCGCCCATTTCATGGGTCGAGAAGCGTATACGCTAGTCTACACTGGTATATCGATGCCCTATCTCGATACACCCACGACTAGAGACCTTGAAGGATGTACTTATAGACTACACTGTTCCCACTAGTATGATCTGCATCATAGTCCAGGTAGTCAAGTACACATCCTAAGGGCTTTACCAACATGTAACTATAAGACAGAATCAAGAGACAAGTATACATGTTAAGATAAAGAGCAACCATATAGCATACTATCATATCGAGCAAGAAAGTCCTCTCTATATATGTCCAAGCATCGAATATAATGTACATCATCTGTACAATACTGGCCTCTAGGGCATACATACAACTTACAGGTAGTTGCCTACCCACGACGCCAGAGATCAAAACCCTCACCAAGAGGCAACCGCGCAGCTTCACTGTAACAACCGAGTCCAGTTCTACAAATTTCAGTTACCGTATGTGTAGTATGTGGTATTTATTTCATTTATCTTGCTTGACTGTTGCCAGTTATAGTTTGCACCGACATGTCATATTCTACATATAACAATTTAAGTCATCTAAAATTAAATTTAAAAAATACTTGTCATGGCCTGTTCGACACCCCTAACCCTGTGGTAGCGTCCTTGCATCGTATTCTCGTCCCGTTCAGTGAAACAGACGTGTTTGGATGGCTACGCGCACGTACGTGCATCCGTTCCTGGGGGTATGCTTTTTAATTATAAAATCCTTCATTTTGATTTTTGGAATCAGTCAATAATTTTCATTTTTCGAATTCAAATTTTTGGACCCGTCCCGGGTGCAACTCTGAAATATTTTGTATTTTCGCCAAATCCTATTTTCTAATATTTTTTAAACCTGCGAAATTAAAATTCATACAACCAGAAAATATTTTCCCATTTTTTTAAAATCCTTTTTAAAGTTTTCCCCTAACCAATCAACCCCATAAATCTTTCTCAAAATTTCTCCCCTAGCTCCCTTAGCCAATCACAATCCATCATTTTTCTCCCCTGGCCCCACACGTCGCTCTCCCTCTCTCCTTTCTCCTTCTCTTTCTCTCTCTCTCTCTTCCTCTCTCACCGCTAGCGTCCAACTTCATCTCTCCTCTTCTTTCTCTCTCCTCTCTTTTCTCTCTATCTCTCTCCTCTCGCGACAAGTCTCTCTCCTCTCGCGAGGATCCCGTCACCCCCCACGAGATATCCTCACCTTCCTCTATCTTCTTCTCCCTCTGCAATATTAGAACCCATGCACGAGAACCTCTAAGCGAAACCCTAACTCTTTTTCCCCACTCCTCGGCCTCGTCAACATCCCTCTCGCCTCCTCGTCGCCCATCTCCTCCTCCTCACCATCTTAGTCTTCTTCTTTCCTCTTTCCCGATCACCTGCAGCCGTGCCCCTGCACTCCTGCACGCTGCTGCACCGCCGGAGGATTGCCGCCGGTGACTCATCCCCGTGCCCTTAGCCTTGTGCACCCCCAGTATGCGCCTTCTCCATCTCATCCTTTTCTTCTTCTTCTTTCTCTTTTTCTGCAGCTTAAAATCATTGATGTTCACTGTTGGGTTTCTGTAGATCGTCGGAGCATGTCGTTCTCACCGTGGGCGATCTCGCCGCCACCCCAGCACTTCCTCGGCAAACCCTATATGCGTTGGTACCTCTTTCCTCCTCTGTTCTTTCCTGGTTATCTTTTCTTCTCATGTTAAAATTTATTGTTTTCTGTTGTCGTTGTTCGCCGGAATCCGACTGTGCCGGCGACGTTTCCCGATGACCCAGCGAGTACCTCCGACCAGTGTGACTCCACTGTTCGTCGTTTGGGTTCATCCGTGTAACGTGCGCACGTCGTGATTTTTTCCCCGCCAACGCGTAACGTTCCGTTTTCCGTTTCGCGACCCGTCGATGCAAGTGAAACTTGCTACATGCTATTTTAAACTATTCGTATGCTATAATATTTATTTCCTGTTAAATCTCTAAATAGAATCGAAAGAATTAGATTTCAAGTTAACCGTATAAGTTCCATTACACGTTTTATGATCCCGAACTTGAAACTTAATTTTGCATCTAATTATTTATATCTAGTAATCACCTGTAAGTGATAGACAACATGATCACATTGTTTATAGCCATGATACCTTTTTTTTCCAGTTTTAACCTATCGAACATCCATATGCAACTTTAACCGGTTTAATTACAACTGCATCCATTGAACAAATTATACATGTTGTCGCATCCATGGATCACTCAATACTTATTAACCTGGTATTTAGTATTCACATCTATTATACTGTATTCGTATAGTGCTAACATCATCCGATAAACACAACTGATAACTGTACAGCTAATTAATTAAATCTGCTTTATTGCTTAACTTACTGCTTAGATTGTGTTGTTGATAACCATACTTGATTACTTATAACCATGATTATACTAGCTGTTTATGAGTACCCACATGTTATCTTTTACACCATGGCCTGACTTGCTACACACATATCGATTGACCCGACATGGTACCGTACACTACTTGACTTGACCTGTTGTACCATGGATTGACCCGTTACCTGATCTTGTGTTTAATACCAACAAACCTGACATGTAGTCCTCACGGACCGTTCCTGTTGTCTATCCAGACAAACCTGCTCTTACCTGATCCTGTGTTGGCATTAGTTCTTGATTACGGAATACCTGACTTGACATATATAACTTGGGGGCATGGAGAAATCAATGATGAAATCCTAACTTGTAACTCGACAGTTGCTCGCTTATACTGATCAGTTTTAGAGGCTAAGCCCGCCTCGTGACGATGCTGCTGACACCGTTGGTCTGTACTCCTTTCCTGTTAGTGCCTAGTGGCACGTCTCGGTTTCAGCCCGAGAGTCTGTAGACCATGGTCCCGGGCATGCACGGGATACTATTGAGTTATATCGATGATTCATTAAATTGATTTCAAAGACTTTAGAATAGAAAACCCAATAGAACAGTTTATTTTACTCACTGCACGCTACCCTTCACTGCCCTGATTTATATTACTGTTACACCTGCTTTTCTTTCATGTTTATATTTGCATTGCATGTTACCCTGTGTATATTTTATTACCTGATGACATGACGCGCTGACGTCTGGGTTTTGCATGGCCCAGATTCCGTACCTTTGCTGCAGTCCGGGCAGGAGTACTTCAGCCAGCAGGCTGAGCAGTGAGGTTTCCGTATTAGTTAGTTCTTTTATTTCTGCATTTTATTCCTGATGTGAGCCCGCATTATGGGACATACATTCCAGTTATTTTGTATTGAATATTTTGCTTCCGCACTTTTATTATTCTTGACTCATGTTATCTTGGCTTATGGACATGTTTTAGATAGTTTTATTTTATTCTTGATATCTCTACAGCCGTAATGTGACTGTGGATGGATACTTCCTACCTACAGGTAGCATGGTTGGCTATGTCACGTGCCCAATTTAGCGTACTCTGGGAAGCGGGGCGTGACTTGGTTCTTTTGGTATCAGAGCCATAGGATAGTCGGGTTGATTCTTTTATAGTTGGGTATTGTACTCAATACACGAATCAGAATACCCGTGTTTAGGAAACATGTCCTGGCACCTTGCTGTTTTACCATTCTTGAATCAAGTTCTTCCTGATTATATCTTTTACGATGTGCAAACTTCCTTTGCATATCGACTCGAAAACCTGATTTCTTATTATCTCTAGGACTTAGGCGACTTGGGTGGAGTTATGTAATTGTAGCTACGATACCGCGGCATAGTTACAATGCAGTACTCTATTTAAGTAACTTGGAGTTCTAGCCTTGATCTATAATTTGAATCTGTTATCATGCTAATTTTGGGTGTTTTGATTTCAGGGATATGGCAGACAAGAATCTGAAGACGTACCAGAGGCGTGTTGACGGAGCCGCCATGCTTGGAGTGATACGGGGAATGCTGGAGAATCAAAAGAGGCAGACCGAGCTGATCCAGCAGCAAGCTGAATCATTTCAGGAAGGTTTGCGGACCGTTCAGCAGTCCGTGAACAATGTTGGAGCTAAACCAGTTGATCGAGTGGGGACCGTAGCAGATTTCAGGTGTTTGGGTCCGTCTGTCTTTACTGGTTTGGAGGAGCCATTGCCAGCGGAACAGTGGCTAGTTGACACGGAGAACTTACTTATTGCGGCGTGGATCCCAGAAGATAAAAGGGTGGATGTGGTGCGCATTCAGTTAGTGGACTACCCCGTGAATGGTGGCTTGTGGAGGAGACCCGCTTGCCCAAGCCGATCAAGTGGGCGGATTTTTCGAAGAGTTTCCTGGAGAAGTTCTTCCCACGGACTGCACGGGAGGAAATGGAAGAGAAGTTCATCGGTTTGAAGCAGAATGGAGCACCCGTAGATGTACATGCAGCAGAATGGACACGGCTCAGTAGATTCGCTGGACCTTTAGTTGCCAACAATGCAGACAGGGCAAGGAGGTTCATGCGCAGCTTGGATGTGGACATCCAGAGGCAGATTGTCTCCCTGGGTTTGACCACCTTCTCACAGGTTCTTACAGCAGCTCGAGAACAGCAGAGCCTATCGGGGAAGACTGGGGGTTCACAGCAGTTGCGGTAAGGAAGCTGGCATTTGTACCAAACCGAGCTCATGGACGTAGAGGTGTTCCAGTGGACCGTCGTGGTGTAACACCGATGAAGAAGCCTGCTGTCGTTGATCAGAGGAAGCGCGTGGTTTGTAGCTATTGCCACTTACCCGGACATTTGCAAAAGGAGTGTCGCAGGATGCAGGGACTTTGTCTGGTTTGTGGATCGGCGGATCATACTGTTAGTTCTTGTCCGTCGAAGTTACGCACAAGGGATGATATTCCGAAGCCTCCGCAGAAACCATTTCAGGGACAGAAGCAGCTGACTCAAGAACCTAATCAGGCTCGAGCTTTTACCTTGACGGCTGAGGAAGCTAAGGCGTCAGGAGAAGTTGTTTCAGGTATTCTACTCGTTCATGGTTTTCCCGCATTAGCATTATTTGATTCTGGTGCATCCCATTGTTTTATGTCGTCCAAGTTTATAGCTACACACTCGATTACCTGCACGACCCTGTCTAGTTTCTGGGACATACACACTGGGAATGGGAAAATCATATCTAGTAGGGAATGTAAAGATTGTACAGTTGTTGTGTACGGACGGGAGCTGTTTGCAGATTTCTTGGTGATTGATACGGGCGGCTACGAAGTCGTCTTGGGGATGGATTTTCTAGGCACTTTCCACGCTCACATTGATTGTAGGGCAAAGAAAGTAATTTTCCAGATTCCCGGACATCCCGAGTTTACCTTCACTGGAGGAAGCAGTTCTGTCGGGTCAGTCGAGTTTAGGGCTAGGCCGAAAACTAATATTCTTGCATCAATGGAGGTTGATGAAAGTGAAGAGCCAGCTGTTGTTCGCGATTTTATGGACGTGTTTGAAGATATATCGGGATTACCGCCGAAGCGAGACGTGGAGTTCGCAATTGATCTTATTCCTGGTGCAGCGCCAGTGTCTAAAGCGTATTATCCAATGGCACCTGTGGAGTTGGAAGAAGTCAAGAAACAGGTTGCTGAATTGCTTGAGAAGGGTTGGATTCGAAGCAGTAACTCACCTTGGGGAGCTCCAGTTCTTCTAGTTAAGAAGAAAGATGGCACGAGAAGGATGTGCATCGACTATCGAGAATTAAACCGGGTGACTATTAAGAACAAGTACCCGATCCCTCGCATTGGCGAACTTTTTGATCAGCTTAGTGGTGCGAGGGTATTCTCGAAGCTGGATTTGCGATCCGGATATCATCAGGTCCGAGTGAAAGAAGAAGATATTTGCAAGACGGCGTTCCGAACCCGGTATGGACATTACGAGTACTTAGTGATGCCCTTCAGAGTAACGAATGCACCAGTGATATTCATGGACTTGATGAACCGAATCTTTTCACCATTCTTGGACCAGTTTATTGTGGTGTTCATTGACGATATTCTGGTTTACTCGAAGAGTTTTGAAGAGCATGCTGAGCATTTGAAGATCGCACTGCAGACGTTGAGACAGAAGAAGTTATATGCGAAGATGAGCAAGTGTGAGTTTTGGCTGGAAGAAGTAAAGTTTTTGGGGCATGTTGTGTCTGGCGATGGAATCTCCGTCGATCCCGAAAAGATTGCAGCAGTTCGTGATTGGCCGATTCCGAAGAATGTTGCGGAGATAAGAAGTTTTCTTGGACTCGCCGGGTATTACAAAAGATTTGTGGAGAACTTTACTCGTCTGGCGGAGCCGTTGACCAAGCTTATGCGCAAGGAGGTACCTTTTGTGTGGACGGATAGATGTGCGTCAGCTTTTGAGACGCTGAAGCAGAGGTTGATAACCGCTCCTATTCTGACTGTGCCAGACAGTTCCGGAGGATTAGTGATTTACAGCGACGCATCTGGAAAAGGATTGGGATGCGTTTTGATGCAGCATGGGAAGGTTGTAGCGTACGCATCAAGACAGTTGAAGACCCATGAGAAGAATTACCCAACTCATGACTTGGAGCTTGCGGCTGTGATTTTCGCTTTGAAGATTTGGAGACATTACCTTTTGGGCGAAAGGGTCGAAGTTTTCACAGATCATAAGAGCTTGAAGTATGTGTTCACACAGAAGGAGCTTAATATGAGACAGCGTAGATGGCTAGAGCTGATGGCTGACTACGATCTTGATCTTAAGTACGATTCGGGGAAGGTTAATGTTGTGCCGGATGCGCTCAGTCGATTACCGGCAATTCAGATGTTGACTACACAGAAAGAACTCGTTGAAGACTTTCGAAGATTTGATTTGGAGGTTGTGCTACCGCATTCTTCGGGACAGTTGATGCAGCTGCAAGTACATTCGTCGTTGATCGAGAATATTAAAGCAGCGCAATCGCAGGATCCTAGATTGCAAAAGTTTCGAGAATAGGTTGAATCCGGACTACGAACAGATTTATTGATCCACGAAAATGGTTCGTTGAGGTATGGTAGCCGTTTGTGTGTGCCAAAGGGAGATGTTCGCGAAGAGCTTATGAAGGAGGCACACAGTTCAGCTTATTCCGTACATCCAGGAGGCACGAAGATATACCGAGACTTACGACAGCATTTCTGGTGGGAAGGCATGAAACGAGAGATCGCTCGCTTTGTGGAAAAGTGCTTGGTGTGTCAGCAAGTTAATCCTGAACATCAAAGGGTTGCTGGTTTATTGCAACCACTTCCGATTCCTCAGTGGAAGTGGGAACATATAACCATGGATTTCGTGACAGCTCTACCGCGGAGTCAAAAAGGCAACAATGCAGTATGGGTGATTGTTGATCGTTTGACCAAGGCAGCTCATTTTATTCCTTTTCGGGTTGGTCAATCAACAGAGACTTTGGCGGAGCGGTACATGCAGGAGATTGTAAGATTGCATGGAGTACCGGTGAGCATCGTGTCCGACCGTGACACTCGGTTTTTATCACACTTTTGGCGGAGTTTACAGGAAAGTTTAGGGACTCGATTGAAATTTAGCACAGCTTATCATTCTCAAACTGATGGTCAGTCGGAGAGAACGATCCAAACTCTTGAAGATATGTTGAGAGCGTGCATGTTGGACTTCAAGGGTTCTTGGGAGGATCATCTGCATTTGGTGGAGTTTTCTTACAACAACAGTTTCCAGGAAACTATTCAGATGGCTCCATTTAAAGCTTTGTATGGTCGCAAGTGTCGTTCACCTTTTTGTTGGGACGATGTCGGTGAACGAAGATTGTTGGGACCATATTTGGTTGTATAGACAGTTGAGAAGGTTAACGTTATCCGGAACCATATGAAAGCAGCACAAGACCGACAGAAGAGTTGGGCAGATACGTCGAGAAGACCTCTAGAGTTCGCCGTGGATGAGTTGGTATTCTTGAAGATATCACCGTCTAGAGGGGTGATTCGTTTTGGAAGTCGAGGAAAGCTCAGTCTTCGATTCGTTGGACCCTTTGAGATCTTGGAGCGTGTTGGTGAGGTAGCATACCGTTTGGCGTTACCGCAGTCCTTGGCGAATGTGCACGATGTGTTTCACGTATCTCAAATCCGTAAGTATGTTCGGGATGAAACGCATGTATTGGATCATTCGGAGCTGACGGTACGAGAAGACTTGACTTTTGAGGAGCGACCGGTTGAAATTGTGGATCGAAGGGAAAAAGTTTTTAAGAACAAAGTTATCCCTCTTGTACTTGTTTCTTGGGGTAATCGCTCGCATGGAGAGTCCACTTGGGAACGAGAAGATGAAATCCGGCAGAGGTTCCTGTTCACACCATATTATTGCATTATTATATTCCCCATTCTTATTCTTTTTATAAATAAACGGGTGCTTTTGACGCATGTCTGCTACATGTTACAGGTTACAGGTTCTTGGACAGAAAACAGTGAAAACGATATAAAGATGATGAAAAAGTGGACTTTAACCAATGAACAGAAGATCTTGATCAAGCCTACATCAAAGATAAAATTCACAAAGTACAAGGCAACGCAAGGTCCAAGATTACAAGCGAACGGTTAAAAAGCCATTGCAAATTGTTCACTGGAAATCTGGAACCAACCTAAAAGCCCAAATGGAAAATGACATATGGAAACAGGAAGACCAAGTCAATAAGAGCTAGCCCAAGAAAAATGATATTCCAAAGCCACTATTGGGTCGCGGAACCGCGGCCAAACAGGGCCTTGGGCCGCGGTTCCGCGGCCATACAGAGCAATTAGAAGCTAAACTTTTTACCATAATTTGTTGGCGGTGCTGACTAGTCAACCTAAGGGCTGTTTTTGTAATTTCAGACATGCGAGACAAATGTAACCCTAGGGTTTCCTATTCTTTATAAATAGGAACTCTGAACATTGTAATTTCTTTATGCCTCCTTTTAATAAAAATTCCAAAATTCTTTATGGAGAGCATCGGTGCCTCTCTTCAATTCTGAAATTCAGATCTGAAAACCCTGCATGGATGATTGGAGAAATGCATCTGTAAAGTAAGTAGATTTGTTTATTTTCTTGCCCTAGATAATTTCAATTCATGCCCCAGATTAAATTTATTTTCCTGCCCTAGTATAGATTTTATTTCTCTGCCCTAGTTATAACTTTCAATTAATTGCCCTAGGTAGAATAATTTAGGATTTTAGATTTAATAATCAATCCGAACACCCTTCGGAATTAACTCGTAAGAACGAATCGGAAATTCATAAAATCCCTGTGGACCGACCCGTACTCACCGGCTAGCTACCAAGCGACGCCGTTCTTGATTGCGGTTATTAGATAGTTTTGAGATCAATCAAATGGTGCCGTTGCCGGGGATGGCGTAGAACTTTCCTTTTCGCGATTTCGGGTTAATCATAAAAAAAATCATAAAAATCTGAAAAAACCCCAAAAATTATAAAAATATATCAATTGTTATTTTTGGAAGGGATACTGTGTTGTTTGAATCTTGCAGGATCTATAATAAGACGGATCTGGAAATTTCCAGAAGGCAAATCAGAAAAGGGTACATCAGAAAAGAGGGAGAGTACCACCACAGAGCCATACAATTTTTTTTCAGGACCCGATCCCGCAGAACAACCGCGGAACCGCGGCCTTGATGCGCCATAAACCGCGGAACCGCGGCTGTTTGGATTGTTCATCGCAAAATATTTGCACGGTTTGATTTCTAATTCTCCCCTATGCAAATCCCCATATATCTTTTCTGGAAATTCCTGCAAGATTCCGTGCGCTTTAAAAATATATTCCTTTCCAAAATAACAATCTTGTGCAGGATTTTTGGGCCCCGCTTGAAATGAAATTAGATTGCAAGAAATATTTTGTTGTTGCATATCTTTTCTCGAATATCTTTTTGCAACAATTCATTCCAAATAAAGATTCTTGTGATATGTTTAAAATAATAATTGATTGCAAGTAATATTTTGCTGTTGCATATCTTTTCTATAAAATATTTTGTTGTTGCATATCTTTTCTCTAAAACCTTTTTGCAACAAAATTTTTCCAAATAAAGAAAAAGAAAAAATCAATGAAAAATGAAAATAAAAAGGACAAATATTTTATAGAACTTGCAAAATTTTTTAGCCCCAAATAAATCCTTGCACCACCCAACCTTCCTGATTGTCACCATTCTTCTTCTAACATGGGTACCCCACATAATAAATCATTGGCCGAACTTTGGTATCCCGAACCTAATTTTGAGTCGTACGTTAATTTGTTCGGTCAATTTAAAGACGATCCTTCCTTGCCAAAAAAATCTTTGAAAGATCAAATAGAGGCATTTAGGAGAAACAGTTTGACTTTTCAACCCATTTTGTGTCGACCAAGTCCATCTTTACCACCTACATATGTTGACACCACTTTTCCAAGTCCTGCTGTAACTCCTAGGCCGATATCCATTGCTGAGCATATTTCTCAATCTCGCAGTCGATCTTTCACCCCTCTCCACTCATCTAGTTCTAGGGATCCGCACGATTATTCACCTTTTTATCCATATGTTGACCCTACCCCTGCCCAACCACCCACTTCCTACAAGTCATACCCGACCTTCCCACCTTCACTAGACACTGTTTCGACACAGCCATTAGGGAGTTTCACATATCCAACCAATTTTGAATCTTTTACTGAAACCCCCTCACCACCTAAGTCTAGTTTGGAAGAGTCGTTGGAAGCGTACATTGCAGCAACGAATAAAATGACTAGGAATGTGGAAGCGTCTTTAGCCGCCCTTATGCAACCTACCGAACCGGTAGCTAGTTTCCCGCTAGCTCAAAATTTTTTAATGTATAAGGAGGCGGTTGGACAGAGTGAGAATGAGAGAGGATTTACAAATCAAACCTACCCTTACGCAATTGAATCCCACAACTCCTGTTTGCCATCGATTGCCCTAAATAGTTCACCTGTTGAAAATAAAAATGAGTTGTGTGATTTTGTAGTATTTGATTTGCCAAATTGTGAGGAACCCCTTTCGAGTGAAATCGCACCTAATCCTTTCGATCTTTATACCTCCACTCTAGAACCTAAATCGATAAATATCCATGCTTTTGATAAGGTGTCTAAGAAAATTGATTTTCACTTGATTGAGGATATAGACGCCGGGAATATTTCGGATGATGAACCTGTCGATTTAATTGAAATTTTATGTTCAAATCATCATCCTGAGTTATTAAATGTTTCTCCCGAATCTCATATGCGTCTAGATTTTGATGATAATGGCATGGATGAGTTGAATATTGAGGATAGTATTAAGGAGAGACTTGAGGATAATATTGAGGTTGAATCATTTTTGTTTGATGTGTCTGATTTTCCAATTCATCCTCCTGAACCTTTGACTGTTATATCACATTCCCTCCTTCCCATCGTTCCGACCCCGCTTGAAGACTGTGAGCTTGAAACCTTTTCCTTTGAATCTGACACAATTCTCACAGACGTTGACACTTACGAGTGTTTCACTTTTTCGGAGGATATTGATGACTCACCGCCCGAGTTTGAGTCCTTTATGTTTTTAGATGAGTTAGTTGAACAATCAGACTCAGTGGCTTACAGTAGTTTCGAACCATTAATGGAATCTTTCAAGTTCGAGACAGTTTACTACGGTGAGAATGAGACTATCCCTGATTCATTCCCTTTCGTCCGTCCTATTGTTCCGACCGAACAAGAGACAGTTACGCTTTCATCTCCTATACCAAGTTCGGCGTACCCATGTTTTTTTTACGAATCTTGAAGGATTTGATCCTATTTCTCGATGGGTTGATAGGTTAGCGCAATCGCTTTTAACACATCGGTCATCACAAATTGCGCTAATTTATTCACTCAATTTACACCCTCAAGATCGCACTCCACTTCTTTCTTCTTTCCGTCTTTCTTCTCCCCCACTGAGACCATATTCTACCATTCTTCTTTCCACACGGTCTCGCGTGCTTTTCATCTCTTTTCTTTCCATCCCATTCTTGCACCAACTATACCATTACCACGATAAGATTTTTGAATGGTTGGTGCTAACATTTGGCTTGTGTAAGGCCAAGCTTAATTTTGGGAGGAACCTTGTTGTATATATGTATATATCTTTTTGTTTTCTTTTTTCTATAAAAAAAATAAAAAAAATTTCAAAACATTAAAAAATATTTTAAAAAAATTATAAATAAATAAACAGGGGAGTGCCGGTATTTTGACCCTCTTGGTTTGGCATGACAGTGAGGACACTGTCAAGTTCAAGTTTGGGGGTATGCTCGGTACGTCTTCTTCCTTCGCATTCATTTGTATATATTTTTGCATTTGCATATTTATTTGAAAATTTTCAAAAATTATAAAAATTAATGTATTCAATTTTGGCTAATTGACTAGAGTTTGACGAATAGGTTAACTAGCTAGGAACAACTAGATCTTAGACTTAGTAAATTAAAAACCCTAAAAATAATATTCCTTAAAGTTTAACGGTAGAAAGTATATGCCTTGTAGTTTATTTAGAAATAGGCAAATTTTGGGTTCACTTCTTGGGCTAAGTCGAAACAAGGGAAGAGTATTGATGTTCTTATTAGAGTATAAGTTTGAAAAATAATTCCTAGCTTAAGTCTAGATTCTGAAAATGTATACCCTACAATTTGCACAATCACACACCTTGAAACTTGGAATAGTAGAAGAGACCTTGAAATGCTCTTGTCTAAAGTCCTTAGTACGAAGAAAATAAAAGAAAAAAGTGTGAATAAAGAATAAAAAAAATGGACACTGGTTTTTGTGATTACTTAAGGCTGCAAAAATAGAAAAATATTTAGCAAGGGTGCTTCATCACCTAGTGCCTTAGACCAACTGGTTTGGGAGTCACTGCTAAAGCCTTGGGTGTTGCAAAACTAGGAATTACGCTTTAAAGTGCAAACGCATTTTGTAATCGGTCGTTGGTACCTCAAGAAGTATTAACGGTCACATGAAGGATGTGTAAGCAAAAATTCAATTAAAAATCCACCAATTAATAAGTACTTTGGACAACGGACAAGAGCATGATTGCTTGATTTGAATTTTCAAGTGTAGGGGTGATCTATACACACACGTAGGGGTATGTGATTGGAATTTAGATAAGAGAGAGGAATGAAGAATAGAACTTGTATCTTTAGTAGAGTTGATAGAAATTCCTAAGTGGAGATGGAACCCTAGAAGGAAAACTTAGGAAATGCCGAAAGCTAAGTAGATCTGCAAGATATATATAATCTTAAGTTAAATGATGAGGAAGTGTGAAGAATATGGGTGGATAATTTACAAGTAAAAGATAATAGAATTCTTAGTTAGAAAACCTAATTGGAGAATAAAAGTCGAAAAAGCCAAGTTGATAGGATTTTGTGGGTGTAATCCGCTGAAAACCCTCAGGAGACAACACTCCTCCTACTAGAGACACCTAGAGGTTTAACGGCTTGTTGCACGTGCTCAGTGCAATCGCGTTTCCCTGCGAAAGTGTGGTTAGGATTTTAGTGAATAAAAATAAGTTTGCTCGAGGACGAGCAAAAGATAAGTTTGGGGGTATTTGTTCACACCATATTATTGCATTATTATATTCCCCATTCTTATTCTTTTTATAAATAAACGGGTGCTTTTGACGCATGTCTGCTACATGTTACAGGTTACAGGTTCTTGGACAGAAAACAGTGAAAACGATATAAAGATGATGAAAAAGTGGACTTTAACCAATGAACAGAAGATCTTGATCAAGCCCACATCAAAGATAAAATTCACAAAATACAAGGCAACGCAAGGTCCAAGATTACAAGCGAACGGTTAAAAAGCCATTGCAAATTGTTCACTGGAAATCTGGAACCAACCTAAAAGCCCAAATGGAAAATGACATATGGAAACAGGAAGACCAAGTCAATAAGAGCTAGCCCAAGAAAAATGATATTCCAAAGCCACTATTGGGTCGCGGAACCGCGGCCAAACAGGGCCTTGGGCCGCGGTTCCGCGGCCATACAGAGCAATTAGAAGCTAAACTTTTTACCATAATTTGTTGGCGGTGCTGACTAGTCAACCTAAGGGCTGTTTTTGTAATTTCAGACATGCGAGACAAATGTAACCCTAGGGTTTCCTATTCTTTATAAATAGGAACTCTAAACATTGTAATTTCTTTATGCCTCCTTTTAATAAAAATTCAGAAATCCTTTTTGGAGAGCATCGGTGTTTCTTCTCCATTCTGAAATTCAGATCTGACAATCCTGCATGGATGATTGGAGGGATGCATCTGTAGGTAATTTAATTTCTTGCCATATTGTAGTTTTCAATTCCTTGCCCTAGGTAGATTTAATTTCATGCCCTAGGAACTTGTTTAGGATTTAGCTTTTGGAAAGGATTTTGAGAGATGAGATCTCTCATCCCTTTCTTACCCACCAAATATTTACAATAGGACTCCATGCATACATGCACATACCGCTCCCTACGGCACTCTATCCCTCGAGGTAGCGGTGATACCGTAGTATAAAGGCCCGGGTGTGATGTTTTCTATGGAGGTTAGGGTAAGGATCTCTAAAGGAAGGACAAGAACCTAGAGGAAGGAACACCTTCCCGAACGGATCTAATCCACTTTATTGATAATTACCATAACTCCTCACTGATCTTCATTCGGGTATTGAAAGCCGTGAGGTTTACTTGCATTTCCAAACCATCCCTAAACCTAGCCCTAGCAAGAGTAGATCTAGATAATTGCCTTAGGATAATTTAGATTTTTAGATTTAATAATCTGTCCGAACACCTTTCGGAATTAACTCGTAAGAACGAATCGGAAATTCACAACATCCCTGTGGACCGACCCGTACTCACCGGCTAGCTTCATGCGACGCCGTTCTTGATTGCGGTTACAAATATTTTTGATCTGTCTTTTAGAAAGCGCAAGCACGCTAAATCACATCAATCAGTTCCCTCATCTTTTCTTGTAGTTGTTTGTCGTCTATCTTTGTATTCTTGGAATTTTCGAGGACGAAATTCTTTTTGTAGTTGGGTATAATGTAACAACCGAGTCCAGTTCTATAAATTTCAGTTACCGTATGTATAGTGTGTGGTATTTATTTCATTTATCTTGCTTGACTGCAGCCAGTTATAGTTTGCACCGACATGTCATATTCTGCATATAACAATTTAAGTCATCTAAAATTAAATTAAAAAATACTTGTCATGGCCTGCTCGACACCCCTAACCCTGTGGTAGCGTCCTTGTATCGTGTTCTCGTCCCGTTCAGTGAAACGGACGTGTTTGGACGGCTACGCGCACGTACGTGCGTCCGTTCTTGGGGGTATGCTTTTTAATTATAAAATCCTTCATTTTGATTTTTGGAACCCGCCAATAATTTTCATTTATCGAATTCAAATTTTTGGATCCGACCCGGGCGCAATTATGAAATATTTTGTATTTTCGCCAAATCCTATTTTCTAATATTTTTTAAACCAGCGAAATTAAAATTCATACAACCAGAAAATATTTTCCCATTTTTTTAAAATCCTTTTTAAAGTTTTCCCCTAACCAATCAACCCTATAAATCTTTCTCAAAATTTCTCCCCGAGCTCCCTTAGCCAATCACAATCCATCATTTTTCTCCCCTGGCCCCACACGTCGCTCTCCCTCTCTCCTTTCTCCTTCTCTTTCTCTCTCTCTCTTCCTCTCTCACCGCTAGCGTCCAACTTCATCTCTCCTCTTCTTTCTCTCTCTTCTCTTTTCTCTCTATCTCTCTCCTCTCGCGACGAGTCTCTCTCCTCTCGCGAGGATCCCGTCACCCCCCACGAGATATCCTCACCTTCCTCTATCTTCTTCTCCCTCTGCAATATTAGAACCCATGCACGAGAACCTCTAGGCGAAACCCTAACTCTTTTTCCCCGCTCCTCGGCCTCGTCAACATCCCTCTCGCCTCCTCATCGCCCATCTCCTCCTCCTCACCATCTTAGTCTTCTTCTTTCCTCTTCCCCGATCACCTGCAGCCGCGCCCCTGCACTCCTGCACGCTGCTGCACCGCCGGAGGATTGCCGCCGGTGACTCGTCCCCGTGCCCTTAGCCTTGTGCACCCCCAGTAAGCGCCTTCTCCATCTCATCATTTTCTTCTTCTTCTTTCTCTTTTTCTGCAGCTTAAAATCATTGCTGTTCGCGGTTGGGTTTCTGTAGATCGTCGGAGCACGTCGTTCTCGCCGCGGCCGATCTCGCCGCCACCCCAGCACTTCCTCGGCAAACCCTATATGCGTTGGTACCTCTTTCCTCCTCTGTTCTTTCCTGGTTATCTTTTCTTCTCATGTTAAAATTTATTGTTTTCTGTTGTCGCTGTTCGCCGGAATCCGACCGTGCCGGCGACGTTTCCCGACGACCCAGCGAGTACCTTCGACCCGTGTGACTCCATTGTTCGTCGTTTGGGTTCATTCCGTGTAACATGCGCGCGTCGCGATTTTTTCCCCGCCGACGCGTAACGTTCCGTTTTCCGTTTCGCGACCCGTCGAGATAAGTGAAACTTGCTACATGCTATTTTAAACTATTCGTATGCTATAATATTTATTTCCTGTTAAATCTCTAAATAGAATCGAAAGAATTAGATTTCAAGTTAACCGTATAAGTTCCATTACACGTTTTATGATTCCGAACTTGAAACTTAATTTTGCATCTAATTATTTATACCTAGTAATCACCTGTAAGTGATAGACCACATGATCACATTGTTTATAGCCATGATACCTTTTTTCCAGTTTTAACTTATCGGACATCCATGTGCAACTTTAACCGGTTTAATTACAACTGCATCCATTGAACAAATTATACATGTTGTCGCATCCATGGATCACTCAATACTTATTAACCTGGTTTTTGGTATTCACATCTATCATACTGTATTCGTATAGTGCTGATATCATCTGATAAACACAACTGATTACTGTACAGCTAATTAATTAAATCTGCTTTATTGCTTAACTTACTGCTTAGATTGTGTTGTTGATAACCATGTTTGATTACTTATAACCATGATTATGCTAGCTGTTCATGAGTACCCACATGTTATCTTTTACACCCTGACCTGACTTGCTACACACATATCGACTGACCTGACATGGTACCGTACACTACTTGACTTGACCTGTTGTACCATGGATTGACCCGTTACCTGATTTTGTGTCTAATGCCAACAAACCTGACATGTAGTCCTCACGGACCGTTCCTGTTGTCTATCCAGACAAATCTGCTTTTACCTGATCCTGTGTTGGCATTAGTTCTTGATTACGGAATACCTGACTTGACACATATAACTTGGGGGCATGGGGAAATCAATGATGAAATCTTGACTTGTAACTCGACAGTTGCTCGCTTATACTGATCAGTTTTAGAGGCTAGGCCCGCCTCGTGACGATGCTGCTGACATCGTCGGTCTGTACTCCTTTCCTGTTAGTGCCTAGCGGCACGTCTCGGTTTCAGCCCGAGAGTCTGTAGACCGTGGTCTCGGGCATGCACGGGATACTATTGAGTTATATCGATGATTCATTAAATTGATTTCAAAGACTTTAGAATAGAAAACCCAATAGAACAGTTTATTTTACTCACTGCACGCTACCCTTCACTACCCTGATTTAGTTACACCTGCTTTTCTTTCATATTTATATTTGCATTGCCTGTTACTCTGTGTATATTTTATTATCTGATGACATGACGCGCTGACGTCTGGGTTTGCATGGCCCAGATTCCGTACCTTTGCTGCAGTCCGGGCAGGAGTAGTTCGGCCAGCAAGCTGAGCAGTAAGGTTTCCGTATTAGTTAGTTCTTTTATTTCTGCATTTTATTCCTGATGTGAGCCCGCATTATGGGACATACATTCCAGTTATTTTGTATTGAATCTTTTGCTTCCGCACTTTTATTATTCTTGACTCATGTTATCTTGGCTTATGAACATGTTTTAGATAGTTTTATTTTGTTCTTGATATCTCTACAGCCTTAATGTGACTGTGGATGGATACTTACTACCCACAGGTAGCATGGTTGGCTATGTCACGTGCCCAATTTAGCGTACTCTGGGAAGCGGGGCGTGACATTCACTGCCCGGTCATCCTTCGCAGGCCTCTCACGGCCCCTCCAGCGTCAAGGATCAAAGCCCTCGCCAAGAGGCAACCGCGCAGCTTCACTGCCCGGTCATCCTTCGCAGGCCTCTCACGGCCCCTCCAGCATTAAGGATCAAAGCCCTCGCCAAGAGACAACCGCGCAGCTTCACTGCCCGGTCATCCTTCGCAGGCCTCTCACGGCCCCTCCAGCGTCAAGGATCAAAGCCCTCGTCATGAGGCACCGAGCAGCTACCCTGCTAGGCCATCCTTCGCAGGCCTCAAACGACCCTTCCGGCGTCGAGGATCAAAGCCCTCGCCAAGAGGCACCGAGCAGCTACCCTGCTCGGGCATCCTCCTGCCCATCAGACGCTAATGGTCTGAAGCCCTCATCGCGAGGCCACCGAGTTCCTTTCTGCTCGGCGCATCCTCAGCGGGCATCCTCCTGCCCATCAGACGCTGAGGATCTCAAGCCCTCATCGTGAGGCTGCCGAGTTCCTTCCTGCTCGGCGCATCCCCAGCGGGCATCCTCCTGCCCATCAGACGCTGATGGTCTGAAACCCTCATCGTGAGGCCGCCGAGTTCCTTCCTGCTCGGCGCATCCCCAGCAGGCATCCTCCTGCCCATCAGACGCTGAGGATCTCAAGCCCTCATCGTGAGGCCGCCGAGTTCCTTCCTGCTCGGCGCATCCCTAGCGGGCATCCTCCTGCCCACCAGACGCTGATGGTCTGAAGCCTTCATCACGAGGCCGCCGAGTTCCTTCCTGCTCGGCGCATCCTCAGCGGGCATCCTCCTGCCCATCAGACGCTGAGGATCTTAAGCCCTCATCGTGAGGCCGTCGAGTTCCTTCCTGCTCGGTGCATCCCCAGCGGGCATTCTCCTGCTCAACAGACGCTGATGGTCTGAAGCCCTCATCGCGAGGCCGTCGAGTTCCTTTCTGCTTGGTGCATCCCCAGCAGACATCCTCCTGCCCATCAGACGCTGAGGATCTCAAGCCCCCATCGTGAGGTCGCCGAGTTCTTTCCTGCTCGGCGCATCCCCAGCGGGCATTCTCCTGCCCATCAGACGCTGAGGATCTCAAGCCCTCATCATGAGGCCGCCGAGTTCCTTCCTGCTCGGCGCATCCCCAGCGGGCATCCTCCTGCCCACCAGACGCTGATGGTCTGAAGCCCTCATCGCGAGGCCGCCGAGTTCCTTCCTGCTCGGCGCATCCCCAGTGGGCGTCCTCCTGCCCATCAGACGCTGAGGATCTGAAGCCCTCTTCGCGAGGCCGCCGAGCCCTTTCCTACTCGGCGCATCCCGGCGGGTAGCTTCATACCCAACAAAGACAAGGATCAAAGTCCTCCTTAGAGGCAGCCGAGCGGCTTTCCTGCTCGGTCATCCCAGGCTGGCGGTTGCCTACCCACGACGCCAGAGATCAAAGCCCTCGCCGAGCGGTAACCGCGCAGCTTCACTGACCGGTTATCCTTAGTAGGCTTCTTACAGCCCCTCCAACGCTAAGGATCAAAGTCCTCCCAGAGGCAGCCGAGCGGCTTCCCTGCTCGGCTATCCCTGGCCGATAGCTTCCCTACTCGCAACGCCAGGGATCAAGGCCCTCGCCAAGATCAACCGAGCAGGTTCCTTGCTCGGTCATTCCCAACAGGCATCCTCATGCCCAACAGACGCTGCGGGTTTGTAGCCCTCATAACGAGGCCACTGAGCCTATCACATGTAGCGGATCCGAAGCCCCAACAAGAGACATCAGGTCTATCCAAGTCTGAGTAATCCCCCCTCGACTTCAGGGCCATAGAGATGCCTCCTTCTCAGCAGCGCTTGGCACACTTGGCAAGTGATCGAAATCAACTCGACGACCGATCGCTCCTCTTGTCGTTCCCGCACTGGGCCGCATCCCATCAGACGCCATAGGCCTGCATACGTCGCGTCGGCCAACCGACGCTTGACATGCAGACCGTCGTTTCAGTGACAGGATGCACGAACCGGCTCACCTTCCTTAAATGCAAAGATTTCGCTCTGATTCGCTGGCAGAAAAGGCAGCTGACAGCCTGGGGACGCGTCCCGACGAAATCTTAGGAGGGAGCTCGCCCCGGGCGGCCCGGCAGTCCACTCTTGACCCGACCCGCCAGCTGGTCGGAACAAGAGTGGGGGGCTAATGATGATGCTCTATATTGGCAACCTCCCAGATCGGGACACGTGGCAGATGACGTGTCCCGGAACTCAGAAGAGAGGGCCCACAGGGGGGCGACCAGGCCATCCCTGTACCCGACCTACAAGCACAAAGCTGGCTCACCTCAGAGCCCCCTGAAAATTGGCCTCCTCGGCCTCTCAGCTCGCCTCCGAGCTACCACAGGACCAAGATATCTCGGCCCTCCCGCTCGTTCCCGAACTCTCCCGCCGATGCCATCTTCCTCGGCCCCTCCGACCGACCAACTCCACCACTCATAGGCGTAACCGCCGCTCCGCAAATCTCGCCATGTGCGGATTCTCCGCCGGCAACATCCCACGTTCCACGCCACCACGATCTCCATTAAAGGGCGATCCGCTTATTACGCGGGCATGACGTCGGGAGCATAACTGCCGGCGAGATTCTCGTACCTGCAACTGCGTGCTGCCGCCGCTAAAACCCCCCATCACAGAGGGGTCAAGTAAGCCATTTTTTATTCCACTTAGCCGTTACTCTGCTCGGATCTAGTGCTAACTTGATCGTCGGAGGGTCCTCGGTGGTACCAAACCATCCCGGGACTTCTTTGCAGGTACTCGGCGCTAAAACTTCTCAAATCGCCAATCTCTTCAAACCCATTGAGACTAATACGCAACAGGAGATCATCTCTAAAATCCACCGGGAGATCGACGGAAGACAGCATCTGACGGAGACCCGAAAAGGACCTCCATCACCTACTCCAAACACGAATAATGTTAAGCCCTTACCTTTTCCTTTCTCTTGACATCCCTTCCCAACAAAAACTTTTTTCATTGCTGCATTTTTATGACCCAAGTTGGAAGGAAATAAAATGACATGTAGTAAGAGAAAACCGTAATTAACAAGTTGAGTAAAGCGACTCGTCCTCCAAGGATAAACAGCTAACATCGCAGACATCTAAATTCTTTTACACACAACATCTGAGAAAGACCTAATCTACTCGCTTAAACAATTCCTGCCTCAATCATAGACCCAGGCATTTCACTGGGTAAGACTCTGGAAGTTAATTTTGAATGCAAAGACGTTCTCCGTACTATTATTGAAGCATGTCCTCCCAGATTAGGTTAATATTCTTTTGCACGTATACCTTTTAACTTAAATTCAAAGGATGCTCCCGGTCTTCACTTCGCTTTCAACAAAAAGAGAACATGCATTAGCACATGTGATATATAACAAATAATGGAGAAGAATATTTTTAACTATTGGCTGGATATCCTAATTTTTACAATACCTTCCAGTATCTCCAAATGCTAGAAGTTGACATATATTAGATAAATGAATATATACATGAAATAAATATAAAAGTTCTGAACATTAATAAATTTCATGTATACATCAATCTTGATCTTCAATCTAAATACAATCAATAACGCCACTAAAATAATACAAATATATATATCCATATTATCCTTTACCTCAACAAATCATTAAGTTTATTCAATACACACCCTCTATCCTACATCAATTATATAAATTGTTATAACAACATAAAACATATTAAAATACATCAAGCCATCCCCTTGTTCTTAAAAAAATTTGAAGGGTGCATTAGCTAAAAAGTTAAAGAAGCGGATCCCAAAGAGACCCTTGCGCTAAGACCTCAAATTCATTCATCTCACTGCTCAACATTTGAGGTGGTGCCAACAACATAGCCTCCGCAAGCTCCCTCCACATTTTGGGTGAGTCGGAACCCCACTCATCACCACACAAGTTATAACCCGACCCGGCCCATGAGCCAGACCCGACCCGCTCCAATGCAAGCGGACCCGACGACGGTTCGGGTCGGATGGAGTTTTGCCTGAACTTGACCTCCAACGCGGCCTCGAGCGCCGCGGAACGAATGTGGCTCGGGTCCAAGCTCGATGGCCTCGGAAGCCGATCGGTCGAATTAGGAAAGTTTAGCCTCGCATTCTGGCCTTTGAGCCAAAATGCGGCCACGTCGTGGGCCACCGCGGCCATTTCGGGTGTCTCGAAGCTCCCGAGCCATATTCGTGTTTTCTTACCCGGTTCGCGGATCTCGGAGACCCACTTCCCCCACTTCCTTTTACGGACTCCAATGTAAGTGGCCATGTGACTCTCCTTCTTTCTCCTCTGACAGCACGGAATATGTAAGCGATAATAAATTAAAAGGAGAAAAAAGGTAATCAAAAGTGAATCACTTGAGTTGGATTAGATTGCGTTTTTAAAATCAGTGCAATGAGAGGAGTGGATTGGGATATGATTTGTGCAAATGGATAAGCTTATATAGAGAGGAGGGACTAATGGCCACATGAGAGGTTGTTGGAGGGGGGAGTGAGTTTCCTAGTAGCTACATATATCGAGAGGAGACAACTTATTTCATTAGTATTTAATATACAACCTCTTTTGGTTCCATCCAATGGATAGTAATAAAAGATTGTGATATAATATAGCATTATTTTGTTTGAAGGATTTCTTTAGGAGATTTTTATGATGTGGGCTAGCTAGTGTGTTTAAGGATGTCTTAAGTTAATTAACTACAAAAGTACATTACGTGCCTTTGAAGTCGTTGAAACATACAAAATTATATGGCAAATCTCTAATTTGTTAGAATATATACATAATATATGAATTAATTTTCATCCTGAGCTTGACCTTTCCTAATTTTACTAGCAGCAACATTAAGATGGTAAAGGCAAAGGTATAATCTGGAATTAATTCTATCATACAGACATGCATCTAAATTGTAGTAAAAAAAATGTGTGGATTATGTAGTATCGGATACTACGAGAGAGTAGCCTAATGCTAAAGATTAATCAATCAACCATTACGACATGGGACTTTCTGTTTTCCACAGTATCGGAGAATATATGGGTCTACTTAGATCATTTGGATCTATTACGCTTAACCCAAGCACGCATTAAATAACTAGGACAAGTGTTACTGAATTGGCTCAAGAGTGAGCAGGATACAGCTGGTTTATAAAAGAGAAATATATATAAATCATGTCATCAAATGTCACAAGCAGCAGCATGCAGCTCTTATAAAGAGCAGCTGGCTCCCATTAATATATATATACATTGATGGTGATAGATGTAATTATATGAAAGCCCTTTTGAATGGACAAGGCGTTGAAAAGGATCTAAATGTCGCGTGGCCCCCACAATCCCGAGTTGCAGACGGACAAGCGGCGGCACTGGCCGTGCTACGGAAGGGCCAAAAGATCCGTACATTGATAAGATTGAGGGTGAGAGGGGGTTCGATGAACCTGGGCAGCTGAGCGCAAGGGGTTGCAGGATTTAGAAATTTGGATTTCAAAATAGTACTGATGATGCTTGATATCGTCGATTTCCCAGATCGTGACACATGGTAGATGACGTGTCCCGAAGCTAGAAAGAAAGGACCAAGAACGGTACGTTGGTAGAATACCCTGGGTATGGAGCCTATGGACATGGCCGACCTTCTGCGACCGACCACACCACTCATGTGCCCGTCTTACAAACAACAGTTGGCTCACCTCCGAGCCACCTGCACAACTGGCCTCCTCGGCCCTCTCAGCCCGTCTCCGGGCTTTAGCAGAACCAGGATACCTCGGCCTCCCGCTCGCCCCCGAGCCTCCCGCTGAGCTCATCCTTCTCGGTGTCATCCTGACCGACCCGCAGCATTGATCACAGGCTCCCACGACACGGCTCCGCGAATCTCGCCATGCGCGAGATATCCGCTGCCCACGATCCCACGTTCCACGCCATCACGATCTCCCATTAACGAGCCTGTCTCGCCATTAATGCGGGATCCCGCTTATCACGCGGGCGTGATGTCGGGAGCGTAACGGCCGGCGTGATTCCCGCGCATGCCTGTCCATCGCTGCCGCTAAATAAACCCCTCCCTCAGACGATCGAGGTACGCAATTCTCTCCTGATTAGGCCGTTACTCTGCTCAAAAATCCGGTCTAACTTGATCGTCGGAGGGTCCTCGGTGGTACAACCATCCCGGGACTTCCTTGCGGGTAGCTCGGCCTCAACCGCCTCAAACCCATTGAGATCCACACGCTTCAGGAGGCAACCTCCAACTCAATCTCAGCCGTCCATCGTCGCTTGCAGCAGATCTACGGAAGGTAACATCTTGACGAGATCCAACATCTGTCAGTCGACGCCATCTGTGGGAAAGTCTTGATTCCACTGAACAACGTTCACCTTCCGATCTCAACTCAACAGTGAGCGATCACCGTGACGATCCAAGCGCTAACCGCCGCCTCCCCCACAACAGAGGCGCGGACGAATCTCCTCCCCCGAACGCCATCAACGCCCTAGCCGCCCGGATAGATCGACTCGCGTCCGTCGTGGATGCGCTCGTCCATGTCCAAACGGCAGGGCAGGCTCCCCAGATCGCCGCCCCCCCACCTCGGAACCGGGACCCATAAAGAGGGAGAGAAGACTCTGGTCGCTTCGGCACGGCCGACCACCGCCTCTCTGCATCCCACGGCCGCAAATCTCCCGGACCAATATATTCTATGAACCGTTGGGCGCCCCACAGTTCAACACCGAGGTCCATCGCCAGAGCGCCTCTCCCCGAGCCCCTTCGTGCCCCCGTCCCTCTTGAGGAGATGTCGGTCAGCTTGCCTACTTCCAGGTATGATCGACACCCCCTCCCCCGATGGGGCAGCGCGGATGGGACTCGTCGCGGCAGCTCGAAGACTACCTCGCCAGGGGATTTAAGGAACCTCATCGAAAGGAACCGGGGCTACGGCCAGACACAGGTCTCCAACGGCAGAGGCCAAAGATCAGAATGTGTCGAATCGTCGGGATACCACGGCCGACTCGACGCCCTCGAGAAGAAGATCGAAGGTATGCATCGGGAGGGTCATCATTCGAGCGACGGGGCTAAGTAAGCCGCCGACTCGCTTACAAAACCCTTCACCGAGAAGCTGCTCGCCATCCCTGTCTCCTTCCGGAACAAGCCCCCGAAGGTCTCTCTCTTCGACGGTAAGTCTGACCCGAAGGACCATTTGGACGCATTCACCGCATGAATGAGCTTCCAAGATAACTCTGACGCTGCCCAATGCCGAGCTTTCCCGGCCACACTCATCCGCTCCGGATGAGATTGGTTCCGAGGACTTGCGCCACGCTCGATCTCAACCTTCGACGAGCTGGCCACCCAATTCCTCGGCCACTTCATCGGGAACAGACGGCAGAAACGGACCATCGACCATCTCTTCACAATCAAGAGCGGGGACAAAGAAACATTCAAAGGGTACGTCACCCGCTTCTACAATGCCCTTCTCGAGGTCCCAGAACATCGGGATGAGACGTTCATTACAGCACTTAGGTCTGGTCTTAGGCACAAAGAGAGGTTACGCTCTTTTGTATTAGCGCAACCTAAGACTATGGCTGAGGTAAAGGCCTGGACCGAGCATGAGATTCAGCTCGAGTCCGAGGTGAACGCAAATCTCCCCGGGGCAGAGCAAACTAACCAAAAGAAGAGGGCGAGAGAAGAAAGAAAGAGACTTGAGCGGCCAAAGCCCTACTACCCGAAGTTTCAGGAGTACACCCCGCTCAACGTTTCCCAGATGGTACTGCTTGAAGAGGCTAAGGGCGAGAGGTTCTTCAAGCTCCCCCCGATCTCGCGCATGGAGGCAAAGCGCACGCCGGCCTCCCTCCACTACGCCCTCAAGAGTCCAACAGTCGCCCGTTTCACCGACAACTGTGCCGCCACGCAGCAGACATCGAGCTTTTCTCGGTGAAATCGAAACAACGCGGCTCCGGCGCTTCGCCTCCCCCACGTGTTCATTACACGTGTCGCTTTCGACTGTCCCTATTCCCCATACTCACGCCGGGAAGGTCGCACAGAACCTCACGAATCGACCGGGCAGCAACCCTGCTCAGCTCGTCCTTAGCAGGCCCATTATGGCCCCTCCCGCGCTAAGGATCAAACCTGTAAAATTTCAGAAAATATAAAATATTATTTTTGGATGTTTCCCCCAATCAGAGCAAAGCTCTGTTTAAAATTCAAATTTTGAAATGAAGCAACGCTTCAGATGCAATGCCAAGTGCGCTGCGCCCTAAGCAGCGCGTGTGCGCTAGCGTTGGGTGCGCTGCGCGCTATGCAGCGCACCACGTGCAAAGCACGGGTGCGCTAGCGTTGGGTGCGCTGCGCTCTATGCAGCGCACCACATGCAAAGCACGGGTGCGCTAGCGCTGGAACTAAAAGCTCCCCACCGTCAGATCAAAAATCCAATAATAATGATAAATCATTAATTAATCAGAATTAAATTCTGTTAAGAAAAGATTCCTCAAAATCTTTCCAAACAATAAAATTGTGCTCTGTAAATCAGAGCACCGTTGGATCAATGATCCAATGTTGATTAAAAATCACCAAAATACAGAATAAATTCTGTATGAAAAGATTTCCCAATCTTGTTAAAAACAAGAAAAATGCCTTCTGTAAATCAGAAGCCCTTGGATCAAAAATCCAACGGTGGGGGAATCCCCAAATCAATTGGAGAAAAGATTTCCTTAACTGATTGAACAAATCAGCTCTCCCTATATAAAGGCCTCAAGACTTCAAGTCTCGGATATACAGAAGAAAATAGAGGAACCCCCTATAAGCTTTGAGAAAATTGAGAGAGAAGAGCCAAGCTCTCGATAGAAGAACAACTTTCTTCAAGGTAAAGATAAACAGAGAGATGAAATCATCTCATATTAAAAAGAAGAACTCACTTCTTTCTTTAAGATCATAGATCTATAAGACTAAGGTCTTTCTCAAAGAGATCATAGTATCTCATCATAAGAGGGGGGAGAATAATTCAATTCTCTTAGGATCACAGATCCATAAAGGCAAAACCTTTCACCAATATAAGAGATTAAAATATCTCCTACAAAATAAGAACCTTTGTTCTTAAAATCTTGAGACAAAGTCTGTCACAGACGAGAATTTATTTCTCAGACCATAAAATTGATCAGATGCGCTTCTGCGCTCTTGGATTGGCGCTCAGCGCCAAGCGCACTATGTGTCCCTCACGTGTGCGCCACTCAACAGTTAGCGCTTTGCACTCTTGAACTAGCGCTTTACGCTCATGGACTGACGCTCAGCGCCAAGCGCATCACGTGTCTCTCACGTGTGCGCCACTCTACAGTTAGCGCTCTTGAACTAGCGCTTTGCGCTTATGGACTGGCGCTCAGCGCCAAGCGCACCACGTGTCCATCACGTGTGTGCCGCTCAACAGTTAGCGCTTTGCGCTCTTGAACTAGCGCTTTGCGGTCATGGACTGGCGCTCAGCACCAAGCGCACCACGTGCTCCTTACGTGTGCGCCACTGAACTAATAGCGCTTTGCGCTCATAAATCAGCGCAATGCGCTCATAGACTGGCGCTCAGCGCCAAGCGCACCACGTGTCCCTCACGTGTGCGCTACTCGGTAAAAATGCACTGCGCTCTTTGATTGGCGCAAAGCGCCAAGCGCACCATGTACTGCGTTGATAGAACATAAATTGTTCTTTAATAAGCCCCAGAGCTATGATGAATGCTCGGCATTCAATAAAAGACAAAATATTGTCAGAATTCAAATCAATACTCAGTATTGTTAAAAGGGCCAAGCCCAAATAAATGCTCAACAGCCCCAAAATAAATGTTAAACATTTTAACTTGATTGGACTTAGCCCAAGATTGGCCATAAGTCCTCAATTCAGATTAACTGAGCCCATATGCTCATAAATCTTTTGATCTTAGTCTCAAATTGGATTACAGATCTCTCAACCAAAATTGGTTCAAGGGTACATCTCTTTACTCCTCTGATATTTGTCGTTGTAATCCTTCAACGTCTTCAGAGAGGTGGTGGGTCCCGACAACCATACATTTCATAGACTATGACGTCTTTAAACTGGACTATGGGGTCCTTACACCTATGGACTATGATGTCCTTAACCTTGGACTGTAGGGTCCTTAAACCCATGGACTATGATGTCCTTAACCTCGGACTGTGGGGTCCTTAAGCCCACGGACTATGATGTCGTTAACCTTGGACCGTAACGTTCTTAAACTAATTATGGACCGCAATATCCCTAAACTAAACAATAGATCCCAAATGCTCTTTTGTTGGATCTAAACGATCCCGTTAAGTTGATCTTAGTCTAAAATTAGACTAACGTATCCTTAACAAACGTTTAAGTTGATCTTAGTCCCAAATGAGACTAACGTATCCTTAAACCCAACCCCCAAACCTAAATCTAAGAAAATACGGATTTGGACTAATCCACGCCCTATGGGCGACAACATAAATTAGTCTCCGTATACAATCCACGGGCAACCAAAAACAAAACAAACACACACGACACGAAGTGACCATCTAGAGAAGGAGAAAGTGGTTACCGCAATGCGGTAACGTAATTAACTGCAGGGGCTTGCGCCTTTGGGAAAGAGCGTCCCCAAAATCAAAAACCCCTCAAATGAGGGGGAATCTGACGAAGTCTGCTATATCGGCCGCATCCGTTTAAACCTTCGATATACGGTGCCATAAATCAACTTGGCATTTTCGGAGAGGTGGACGGATAGCACCAATTAGTATCTGCCCCCAAATTCAGGCAAGACGGACCTACGCGGTCACGTCTTTGTGTTTGGAGGAGAACAGATTCTGCCACGCCCTGTGGGACCTTTTCCTCTTTCCACTCCACACTTCGTGTGTCGTGTTTGTGAACTAATCGCGGTTTGACATGGTTGCCCCTGGATTCGAGGTACTAAGATTTGGTGTCTTGCTCCGTGCAGAATAAAGAACAGTAATGGCCTCTAACTGCTACAGCTGCAACTGCAACTCCCGTTCCACCTCATCTGGAGGTGTAACCTACGGGCCCCAAGCGGTCTCCCTTTTCACAATGCCAGTGGAGCAGGTAACTCAAGCCACCACTGGGCTATTCTTCGGGACCATGCTCCCATCGATGAGCTTCAACGCCCCTGTACCATTGCAAGAAGCTCCGAAGAGTTCGGTCTTTAATCGGCTCACAACTACTGTGGCCCCTCTCAACGGGTCGTCCAGCTCTAATGCTTCAGTCTTTGACAGACTGGGCCAAAGCTCATTTAGGCCCATGAAGAAGCCCGCGATACCAGAAAGGGTTATCCCTAAGCGGATAGCCATTCCTGCTCATAAAGTCGTCAAGGCAACTTCTCCTGCTAAAGGGTCGGTCTTCACAAGACCGACTGTTTCAGCTCCTGTTCCAGGAGAAATCGTCAAGGCTGCTTCCCCTGCTCGGAATTCTGCCTTCGATAGGCTGGTTATCCCCACTCAGCGGACGTCAGTCTTCAATAGGATAACAACAACAACTTCTGACTAACACAAGGGGCATGAGGAATTCACCCCTACAGCTGAGACAATCTCAACGGCTCGACACGCTCGACGTCGCCACTGGCACCGAGTAAGGAAGGCTGGGGGCAACTCTCCTTCTGGACTGACTCCGCCGACTCCAACGGTGGAAATCGATGCTGCTGTTCCAACTGGGAACAGCTTTGAACAGCTAAGGAGGGTGCGCAAAAACTCTCCGACTGCCGTGCTGAAGAGATCTCCTCCACCTGCGGAGAATGCCCTAAAGGTGAAGCTAGAGCAGCCCTTTCAGCGGTTGTCCTCTAAAATTTACAAAGTTTGGCGACAGGTTCAGGAATCGGTGATTGATCAAGATTACTCTCGCCGACAGAAAAAGATGAAGGTTCAGCAAAAAGAGAATCGCCCTGTCAAGCCATAGAAGGCGACAATTACTTGGGTTCCCACTGCAGCGGCCGCCTCAACTTCGACCGCCCACAAGAGGAGAAGGCTAGAGAAAATCCTTGAGTCTACGATGAATCGCAAGGCCACTGAGCCTAAACGCCCTAAGTCTGAGGGTATGGTGGTGCAAACCATCTATATGGCATCCAGAAAAGAGGATAGCCGTATCTCCACAGGTCATCGACCGCTTACGCGATCAGTGACTAGGGCTCAGGAGCAGCAACAACAAAAGCTCCATGAAATGCTAACAGCTATGGCCGCACTTACGGGACCGAAAGCAAGCTCGGAGACATCCTCGGAGCAGCGCCGTGAGCAGGAAACTGATGCTGAATTCTTTCGGAGAATGCTTGAGAAGAAGGACAAAGAGGCTGCGGAACAAGCGGCCAATATAAAACAAATGGCCCTTCTATTCCAAGATATGGTGGGCATGATGATCCAGCCGGACCCTCCAGCTGAAGATCCTCCAGTAATAATTGAAGATGATAGAGGAGAGACATCAAATCCTCTGCCGGCTATTTCAACAGCCAAGGAGGAGACCATCTCTGAAGCCGCGTTCGATGATTATATAGCTCAGCAAATATGGGCTTATCAAGAAAATGAAGCAACTAGCCAAGTCGTCAGAACTGGTCGACCATATCCAGGATGGTACGATCAGATCAAGTATCCGCCAGGATACACGATTCCTAAGTTTCACGTATACAAAGGAACAGGCAATCCCCATCAACATGTCGCTCAGTTCAGGTCTCTTTGCGGCAAAACTGGAGGGGATGATAAACTATTGTTTCGCCAGTTTGTTGGCAGTTTATCGGAGACAGCGTTTGAATAGTATTTCGAGCTCCCGAACGACTCCGTTAAGACATTTGCAGAAATGGAGTTACTGTTCATGCAGAGGTTCGCAAGCGCAAGCGAGCGCACTCCAATCACTGCATTAATTAACGCCAGAGTAAAGCCAGACGAAACTTGGGTCCAGTACGCGATACGGTGGCGGAATCTGTGGTCGAAGTGCGAGCAGCGTATCGAAGAAGCACCTGCGGTAGGCATGTTCATAGGGACCCTCGACTCAGGCGACTATTTCACAATTCATGGTGTTTTTCAAGCCGACCACTTTCCAGGCCTTGATTGACAAGCTAGCCCAAATGGACCAGATGGGCAACAGGCCTTCCTCTTCGAAGCCAGAGCCACAGAATGAAAAAGGGAAAGGAAAAGCGACCTTCGTTGCCAATACTCAACAACAGCCAAGCAACTTAAAACTGGTTGTTCGCCAAAACAACGTGCGTCCACGCCCATCCCTCGAGGAGAGACTGGGACGTCCTTACTCATTTCCCCGGGATAAAACGAGGAGACTGTTCGAGCTGGCAGTGTGCAACAGACTCATCAATCTGCTGGATCCAAAACGTCCGTTGCAGCCAGGCGATGTCGATAATTCTAATTACTGCCCTTACCACCAAGCAGTAAGCCATCCAATCAAAAATTGCTTCATCTTTAAAGGCTGAATTGACGACCAATACCAACTAGGCAAATTCGCGCTGTCTGAAAACTGAAAGATGAACCCGCCACAACCACATAATCCGAAAAAGATGGACATGCCGGGGGCATCGTTCTCATTCATAGATAAAGCCCCATGGACCGAAAAGTTCGTAAACTAGAAATTTGCCTCAAAATACGGCAACGACGGACCGAGATGTCCTTAAACTAACGACGGACCGAAACAACCTTAAACTAACGATGGACCACTATGTCCTAAAACTGGCTGATGACCGAAACGTCTTTAAACTACTACAAACCCGTGGCATCCCCAGGCTGACGTGGTAAAAAAAAAAGGTACGTCCACAAGCAAGACGTGCACGGATGAAAAACCCGGCTCCGTGAGTAAAAACAGCAGGACTACCGACGAGCTTTGTGAAAACCTGAGAGGGCGCAATCTCGTTAAAGGACACTTGCGAGGTCCTCTTGACCCTGCAAGGAGAAACCACCTGCGTAAGATCCTTACGACTCACAAGGGAGCAACACACTTAGGGATCCCCACGATTCCTAAGGAGAAAACACACTTACGAGATCCTCACGACTCGTAAGGAGAATTCCCCTATGAGACCCTCACGGCTCAGAATCCAAAAGCTTAAGTTATATGGATCTGAACCTGTTCTTAAGCCATCATAACCTCTAATGCTGCCCTACAAGTATCTTGACACTTGTATACAATCCACTGGCGTGAATAAACATTTCCCTGACAAAGTCCCACCAGCGATTAGGGATATGTTTACACAATGGACAGCCCTTGTAAGTCCTCTCGACTTATAAGAAGAAAACACTCTTGTAAGATCCTTACGACTTATACGAGACCATACACTTAGGAATCCTCACGATCCCTAAGGAGAAAACGCACTTACGAGATTCTCACGACTCGTAGGGAGAAATACCTTCATGAGATCCTTACGGCTCATGAAGTCAAAAGCCTCAGTCGACAGGATCTTAACCCTGTTTACTAAGCCACCTTTGTTCGAACCGACAAAGGCAAATGATGATTCGCTCCTGGCAATATCCCAGTTGTAGCGATACTGATGCCTAAATCATCAAATCCCAAACTCGCAGCGTAGCAAATGCATATAAAATAGCCGAAATAATGGGACAACTTGCAATAAAATCAGCAAGTAAAAATGTATGCATACAAAATAGCCGAAATGGTTGGGCAACTCACAATAAAAAGCAGCGAGTAAATAAAATAAACAGCCGAAATGATTGGGCACCGCGAAAAATAGCCGAAATGATTGGGCAATTGCGACTTTCGCGATATAAAAGCTGAAACGATAAAGTATCACGGAAAGAAAAAATATATAAAATTAAACTTTTTACCCTACAGGTAAGATCACATCGATCCCTGTATACAATTCAGGGGTACAAACATAAAGGGAACCATACCTTCCCACCAGGCTCCATCAGAAGAAGAGCCAAGTCTCGACGGCCACATCTACAGCCTGGAGACCCATAACAACGTTCCTCCTCACTCCAGTAGGATGCAGATGTAACGTCAACGAAAGACCTCATGGTCGAAACAAAGCAGAGTGATGGAAAAATCACAGCTCTACCTCAGCATTCATCTCATTACAGCAGACGCGATGTCACCCTAGCGTTCTTCCTCCAACAGGATTCGGACGCACCAAAACAATGAAGCGAAGGAAATATTCCTAGCTTCAGGGTCTTGACGGTAACTCATATAAAACCTGAAAGACTATCAGAGATCATCCCACACCAGCACGGAGTGGTCACCACCTCGACGTTCGTCTCAATACAGCAGACGAGATGTCACCCCAGCGTTCTTCCCCTAACAGGATTCAGACGCGCCAAAACAACGAAGCGAAGGCAATATTTCTAGCTTCAGGGTCTTGACAGCAACTCATATAAAACCTGAAAGACTATTGGAGATCATCCCACACCAGCGCGGAGTGGTCACCACCTCGACGTTCGTCTCGATACAGCAGACGAGATGTCACTACAGCATTCTTCCTCCAACAGGATTCGGACACTCCAAAACAAACGAAGCGAAAGCCAAATTCCTAGCTTCAGGGTCTTGACGGCAACTCATATAAAACCTAAAAGACTATCGGAGATCATCCCATACCAGCGCAGAGTGGTCACCACCTCGACATTCGTCTCGATACAGCAGACGCGATGTCACCCCAGCTTTCTTCCTCCAACAGGATTCGGACGCGCCAAAACAACGAAGTGAAGGCAATATTCCTAGTTTCAGGGTCTTGACGACAACTCATATAAAACATGAAAGACTATCGGAGATCATCCCACACCAGCATGGAGTGGTGACACCACCTCTACGTTCGTCTCGATACAGCAGACGCGATGTCACCCCAGCACCCTTCCTCCAACAGGATTCGGACGCGCCAAAACAACGAAGCGAAGGCAATATTCCTAACTTTAGGGTCTTGAAGGCAACTCATATAAACCTGAAAGACTATCGGAGATCATCCCACACCAGCGCGGAGTGGTCACCACCTCGACGTTCGTCTCTATACAGCAGACGAGATGTCACCCCAGCGTTCTTCCTCCAACAGGATTCGGACGCGCCAAAACAAACGAAGCGAAAGCCAAATTCCTAGCTTCAGGGTCTTGACGACAACTCATATAAAACCTGAAAGACTATCGGAGATCATCCCACACCAGCACGGAGTGGTCACCACCTCGACGTTCGTCTCGATACAGTAGACGAGATGTCACTACAACGTTCTTCCTCCAACAGGATTTGGACGCGTAAACGCAAACGAAGCGAAGGCCAAATTCCTAGTTTCAGGGTCTTGACGGCAACTCATATAAAACCTAAAAGACTATCGGAGATCATCCCACACCAGCACGGAGTGGTCACCACCTCGACGTTCGTCTCAATACAGTAGATGCAATGTCACCCCAGCGTTCTTCCTCCAACAGGATTCGGACACGCCAAAGCAAACGAAGCGAAGGCCAAATTCCTAACTTCAGGGTCTTAACGGCAGCTCATATAAGGCCAAATTCCTAGCTTCAGAGTCTTAACGGCAACTCATATAAAACCTGAAAGACTATCGGTGATCATCCCACACTAGCGCGGAGTGGTCACCACCTCGACATTCGTCTCGATACAGTAGACGAGATGTCACTACAGCGTTCTTCCTCCAACAGGATTCGGACACGCCAAAACAAACGAAGCGAAAGCCAAATTCCTAGCTTTAGGGTCTTGACAGCAACTTATATAAAACCTGAAAGACTATCGAAGATCATCCCATACCAGCGCGGAGTGGTCACCACCTCAACGTTCATCTCGATACAGCAGACGAGATATCACCACAGCATTCTTCCTCCAACAGGATTCGGACACGCCAAAACAAACGAAGCGAAAGCCAAATTCCTAGCTTCAGGGTCTTGTCGGCAACTCATATAAAACCTAAAAGACTATCGGAGATCATCCCATACCAGCACGGAGTGGTCACCACCTCAACGTTCTTCTCGATACAGCAGACGAGATGTCACCACGACATTCTTCCTCCAGCAGGATTCAGACACGACAATCAAACAACGGAGCCACGGCAAAATCCCTAGTTCCAAACCTCGACGGTTCACCAACAACCTAGAGACAACCGCGACATTCGTCTCGATACAGCAGACGCAATGCCAGCAAACGAAGCAAAGGCCAAATTCTTAACTTCAGGGTCTTAACGGCAACTCATATAAAACCTGAAAGACTATCGGAGATCATCCCACACCAGCGCGGAGTGGTTATGACTCATCGGGGCTCCCCAAACTGAGCCTAACCTCAAGTAAAAAGCGGCATGGCAAAATTCCTAACGCTTGCTCTTCGGACAGTCAAACTACCTAGGAAGATTGCTTGAAGACGTCTTGTCCAGCCCCCAAAGGGATCAGAGACATGACAGTCGCAAGGCTACTCGAACATCAAGATTGCCTATCGAGGAATATATCAGCCAACGCGATGGTACGACGGACAAAACCCTAGTACCACAAACCCTAACGGACCTCTGTCGTAAACAGCAAAAGTTAACTATGACGTTAAGACATTCTTGCGAGAACTTCTTGATTCGTCTCGACTCGTGAGGAAATTAGTGTTTTTGCGAGAATTTCTCGATTCATCTCGACTCGTAGGGAAAAGCCTTAGGCAATGGGGATAAGGACCTATTTCCTAAGCACTGGGGCCCTGCAAGTCGGTCCAAAATGGACTCTTGCATACTATTCACGGACCACACTCTCCAAAGTCGAATCTCGATAAGGAGGGAAACAACCACTTACGAGTTCTCTCGACTTGTAAGAGGGAAAATTCTCTTGTGAGATCCTTACGACTCTCAAGAGAAAGCACACTTAGGAATCCTTATGATTCCTAAGGAGAAAATACACCTACGGGATCCTCTCGACCTGTAAGGAGAAAATTCTTTATGAGACCCTCACGGCTCATAAAGTTGAAAAGCCTTAGGCAGCAGATTTGAACCTGCTTCCTAAGCCGTCGCTACCTCTCAAAGAGTTCAAGATGGAATGTTCTCTCTATCATCTACAGGTTACACTTGCTAAAAGTAACATGCCAGCAACAAAGAAAAAGAGAAGAAAGCGACAGTTAAGAGAATATTTGATTCGCGTTCAGTTAAGCATTCAAAGTGCACCCATTCATGCATGAGCGAAAAGTTTTAATGCATAAGATAAATACATGGAAATGGAAAATCTTGCTATTCATACTTCAGAAAATTCTTACATTGATGAAAACGGTAAACAAAAACGCCATTAAAATGTTTACAAAGGCAAAACATAAATCCAGGGCATGGATTGAGAAATTCAAAAGTGAGGCCATCCAAAAATTTTCGGGCCTCTCGGACCATCTACGTGTGCATCCTTTCACGATCACAAGCGTCACGATCCCCACTGATGTCCTCCACCCTTCAATAGGCAGCGAGTATTTCAGCCTGCTGAAAAGCTTGATGCAGTATATCAACAAGGTTGTCTCGCCTTTTCTTTGAGATTAGGCCCATCAGATACATCAAGTGCACCTTATCTTCGGCGTCGTCCAATGCTTTAAGCAGCATGCCAGCATAGAATAGAGGAAGTGCTCCCAAGATCGCTTCCACAATAAGTTTCAAGAGAGAGGAACGGCGAGGAAGCAGTCGGCCATTGTATGCATCAAAGCGACCCATAATTTCAGCATACTGGGCGTTTGTGAATTCCTGGTTCTGAGAACGGCCGAGTGCACGAATGTTTCCATAAGAAATAATCTCGTCGAGATCATACATATGAGCGTCCATAACGTCTGAAAAGGAAAATCAATGAGAGTTGGTGGACAGACTGACTAAGAAAAAGCTTATTGAAACAGACGCGGGGTTTAAAAAACTCTTGATATCCCCAAGGAGAAAATAAGTGCTAATTAAATCCCCCAATGAATTTAATTCTGTGCAATTAAGAAAGTAATCCTAAAAACGATTTCGCATTTAATAAAAAGGTTTCTCGAGCAAAGGAGTAAAATTCCTCGATAGCAATGCTCTGCGGACGGAAATGATACCTGTCAAATTCAATTATGAGGAGAATTAAAAAATTCTCCGGGAATTCTAAGAGCCTTGCTCTGCAGAAATGATGGAATAACCCATCAGAAAAATTGAAATAAATCAATTTTTAATGAATTAAAATTCTGAGATCTTCAAGATCCATGAACAAACTCCTAAGAGTTCTTCATAAGAGATTAACAAATCTCCACTATTCAAGAGAGCAAAGCTTTGTTGATGGGTAAAACCTTAAAAAAAACATTTTGAGATTTATGATCTGAGGAAGAGCAAAGCTCTATGGATAAAGTTCAAATCTTACAAAAATTTGGCAGAGTTTTAGCTCTTGAAGGTTCTTAAAATGAAGAGCTATGCTCTGCAAGAGAATAATAATTCTCAGAAGAAAGAAGATGAACAGAAATCTTCTCAAGGGCCAAGGGTCCTATTTATAGGCAATGAGATGTCGTTTCAACTTCTGAGTTGATCCAAGGGCGTAGATGTTGCCACCGCGGCACTCACATGTGGGCCACGTGAGCGCAACGGTGGGGGCATTTGTTTCCCCCAATCAGAGCAAAACTCTGTTTAAAATTCAAATTTTGAAATGAAGTAACGCTTCAGATACAGCGCCAAGTGCGCTGGCCCTAAGCAGCGCACCATGTGCAAAGCACGTATGCGCTAGCGCTGGGTGCGCTGCGCTCTAAGCAGCGCACCACAAGCAAAGCACGGGTGCGCTAGCGCTAAGTGCGATACGCTCTAAGCAGCGCACCGCGTGCAAAGCACGGGTGCGCTAGCGCTGGAACTAAAATCTCCCCACCATCAGATCAAAGATCCAATAATAATGATAAATCATTAATTAATCAGAATTAAATTTTGTTAAGGAAAAATTCCTCAAAATCTTTCCAAACAACAAGATTGTGCTCTGTAAATCAGAGCACCGTTGGATCAAATGATCCAATGGTGATTAAAAATCACCAAAGTACAGAATAAATTCTGTATGAAAAGATTTCCCAATCTTGTTAAAAATAAGAAAATTGCCTTCTGTAAATCAGAAGCCCTTGGATCAAAGATCCAACGGTGGGGAATCCCCAAATCAATTGGAGAAAAGATCTCCTTAACTGATTGAACAAATCAGCTCACCCTATATAAAGGCCTCAAGACTTCAAGTCTCGGATATATAGAAGAAAATAGAGGAACCCTCCCATAAGCTTTGAGAAAATTGAGAGAGAAGAGCCAAGCTCTTGATAGAAGAACAACATTCTTCAAGGTAAAGATAAACAGAGAGATGAAATCATCTCATATTAAAAAGAAGAATTCACTTCTTTCTTTAAGATCATAGATCTATAAGACTAAGGTCTTTCTCAAAGAGATCATAATATCTCATCATAAGAGGGGGAGAATAATTCAATTCTCTTAGGGTCACAGATCCATAAAGGCAAAGCCTTTCACCAACATAAGAGATTAAAATATCTCCTACAAAGTAAGAACTTTTGTTCTTAGAATCTTGAGATAAAGTCTCTCGCAGACGAGAATTTTTTTTCTCAGATCATAAAATTGATCAGATGCGCTTCTGCGCTCTTGGACTTGCGCTCAGCGCCAAGCGCACCACGTGTCCCTCATGTGTGCGCCACTCAACAGTTAGCGCTTTGCACTATTGAACTAGCGCTTTGCGATCATGGACTGGCGCTCAGCGCCAAGCGCACCACGTGTCCCTCACGTGTGCGCCACTCAATAGTTAGCGCTTTGCGCTCTTGAACTAGCGCTTTGCGCTCATGGACTGGCGCTCAGCGCCAAGCACACCACGTGTCCCTCACGTGTGCGCCGCTCAACAGTTAGCGCTTTGCGCTCTTAAACTAGCGCTTTGCGCTCATGTACTGGCGCTCAACGCCAAGCGCACCACGTGCTCCTCATGTGTGCGCCACTGAACTAATAGCGCTTTGCGCTCAAAATCAGCGCAATGCGCTCATAGACTGGCGCTCAGCGCCAAGCGCACCACGTGTCCCTCACGTGTGCGCTACTCGGCAAAAGCGCACTGCGCTCTTTGATTGGCACAAAGCGCCAAGCGCACCATATGCTGCGTTGATAGAACATAAATTGTTCTTTAATAAGCCCCAGAGCTATGATGAATGCTCAGCATTCAATAAAAGACAAAATATTATCAGAATTCAAATCAATACTCAGCATTGTTAAAAGGGCCAAGCCCAAATAAATGCTCAACAGCCCCAAAATAAATGTTAAACATTTTAACTTGATTGGACTTAGTCCAAGATTGGCCATAAGTTCTCAATTCAGATTAACTGAGCTCATATGCTCACAAATCTTTTGATCTTAGTCTCAAATTGGACTACATATCTCTCAACCAAAATTGGTTCAAGGGTACATCTCTTTACTCCTCTGATATTTGTCGCTGTAATCCTTCAACGTTTTCAGAGAGGTGACTGGTCCCGACAACCATACATTTCATAGACTATGACGTCTTTAAACTGGACTGTGGGGTCCTTAAACCCATAGACTATGATGTCCTTAAACTTGGACTGTAGGAACCTTAAACCCATGGACTATGATGTCCTTAACCTCGGACTGTGGAGTCCTTAAGCCCACGGACTATGATGTCCTTAACCTTGGATCGTAAAGTCTTTAAACTAATTATGGACCGCAATGTCCCTAAACTAAACAATAGAGCCCAAATGCTCTTTTGTTGGATCTAAACGATCCCGTTAAGTTGATCTTAGTCTAAAATTAGACTAATGTATCCTTAACAAATGTTTAAGTTGATCTTAGTCCCAAATGAGACTAACGTATCCTTAAACCCAACCCCCAAACCCAAATCTAAGAAAATACGGATTTGGACTAATCCACGCCCTACGGATGAGAACATAAATTAGTCTCCGTATACAATCCACGGGCTACCAAAAACAAAACAAACACACACGACATGAAGTGACCATCTGGAGAAGGAGAAAGTGGTTACCGCAATGCGGTAGCGTAATTAACTGCAGAGGCTTGCGCCTACAGAGAAGAGCGTCCCCACAATCAAAAATCCCTCAAATGAGGGGGAATCTGACGAAGTCTGCTACATCGGCCGCATCCGTTTAAACTTTCGATATACGGTGCCATAAATCAACTTGGCATCTTTGGAGAGGTGGACGGATATCACCAATTAGCATCTGCCCCCGAATTCAGGCAAGACGGACCTACGCGGTCGCGTCTCTGTGTTCGGAAGAGAACATTGGAATTTAATATTAAAATAATATATTTCCCGAAAACTGCCCGATTTGCGGAATTGGGGTTTTCGAAAAGGGGTATAAATATATACCAATAATTGTGAAATAATTGGAAATTAAATGATTTATGCGTCTAAAAATATATTTAACGGATTTGGTATTTTTAAAATCAATTATATGCAGTTTAAATGAAAACCCGATTAGTGCACTGCTAATCGCGATTAGGCCAAATCCGTATTTCTACAGGTTTCCACCATGTCATGTTGCATTTTGGTTACATTTTGTTTTATTGTGTTGTTTTGGGGTATTATATGGTTTGATTTTTAAAAAGAAAAAAGAATAGAAAAGGGATAAAGAAATGGGGTATGGGCATGAGAGAGAGTGTGAAGGGTCTTCATTGACCATGGGCCTTTGATAATCATTCATCCTCTTCATCATTTCCCCTCTCCTTTCCCTGATGGCTGCCTCCTCTTTCCCTCTTCCTCTTCATCCTTACAAACACCATAAAAAAACAACTCAAAATCTCATATTGCCTTCACAAAAAACATGCACAAACTTCTCACAAACACTTTGGACCAAGAAAAATTGGATTTTGGAGACTTGGGGAAACTCAAGAATTTTCTTGAGTTGCCAAATGAGGTAATACCTTCACCATTAGTATAGTATTTCATTCCATTAGCTTCTACGTTTAGTTTAGAATCGATATATTAAGGTTTAGTGGACTTTGAAATTTCCAAGTTAGGGTTTTGATGAAAACTTGAGTAGTGAAGTGTAATTGATGTTAGTAGAGGCCATACAACCCCTGTAGTGATGGTATATTGGACTAAACCTGAGAGTAAACCCCCAATTCACAAACTTAGAAACCCCGATATGGTATTTTTGTGGAAATTGTGATGGAAATTGGAGATCTGCTAACACCCGGGTGACTTGAAAATTATTTAGCGAAGCTTGAGAGATGTGTAGGCAACCTAGAAACTACTCTAGAAACCCGAGACCATATGCTCATGTTTAGGCCGCCATTTTCCTCATTTTGGCCGCAATTTACGGCTTGTGATATGATGATTTGATGATATGTTGGTATACGGATGCGAGTCGATTGAGATGATCGATACCTTACCGGTCTCCTGATATGAGATTGTTATGGATGTGACCTGGGACATAGATATATAAATATATTTATATATGTTGAGAACCTTGTTTGATATGCTGTACGAGATGTTAGGTTCGTACCCTCATTGTCGTAAAGGTTGATAGGATCCCTATTGGCTTAATGCCACCGTACAATGATTTTCCGTACGTGATGAGTTTGACTTGATGATTGATCTATACCCTTGACTTGAGAATGCCGTACGATGGGTTATACCGTACGTGATATTGTGAGGCTGGATGCTGATTGATAGATTCACCGACTAGATCATGTTAGATGCGTATACCTTATAGTTTTTAGCTGATGATTTACCTTATGCTGCATTCATATTATTCTCATTGCATTCCTTATACCTGTGCTAGTACACTTACACCATTATCGATGATACGTATATTACACTTACACAGATTTTGTCAGCTCACACACTTCATCATCGATAATTGCCACGTCACTACACAGTAGAATTGCTGCATCAGGATATAACTCCTTGCATGATAGACTTGCTATATTCGCGTCATTTGGATATGTCGCATAATATACTGATATTGTCACATAACCGCTCCATGTTGTATGATATACGGATATGCTTACAGTTCTGTTATATGTCTCATACATCATGCTTTATGATTATACGCATTGAGATATGCTGTTTTCATGAGATTTCTGGATTTGAGAACCGGGGGTATTTCAAAGAAAGTTAGTATTGTTTTAAAAACCCGGTTTCTCTTGATATGATATTTCAGTGTATCCACCATGCGTTTTCTTGGTGCTAAGACGTATGATATGTGAAACCCGATTCGAGGAGTGGACGATTCCGTTTGCGGGTTCATGGTGGACCCGGTATGGTATCCCGGGACAAGAAAGGGATGTTGTGCAGTAGACGATGAGCCTGGCAGAGGGACTACTACCTACCGGTGATAGTATTTGGGCTCGGCGGATATCCGGAGGATACCGACCGGAGTCAAGAGATGATATGGGCCGATCCGGACTGACGGAGCCCGAGGGCCGATCCGGACTGACGGAGCCCGAGATGTGAGGATTTACGTGTCGATGCTGGACACGGGTTTCATGATGTTTAGAGTGTTGATGCTGGGCACTCAGGTTCCATGATTTTGATATGTCGCAAGGGGCACACGTTGATTTATATCCTCATACTTTCATGCATATGCTTTTATGATATTTACATGCATGATGTTATGGTGTCATTGGTTGACACGTGGACGAGATCCGCATGCATACAGGCATTGACTATGGGTGGACGAGATCTACATGCATGCATACATTGATTATATTTTTGGATGATATCCACATGCTGCTATGCATTTATTTATTTTGTTGGCACAGATACAGTTATGGTCACCCTGGATATCATAGTGTTGCCTTTATGATATAGTTGACCTAGGAAATCGTTGTTTATTCGATTTCTACCTGATGATATTTTCTACTAACGAGCTGGAAACTCACCCCCGTTGTGCCACAGTTTCTTGCAGGTTTTGCCGTACAGGTTTCTCCTTGATGGCTTTGCTGGCACACTACTTCATTTCGGGTAATTGCTTCAGTTGGTGGGTTCACTCGCATCGTGACCACCATTGTACTTTATTTACATTTAGTTGTATCTAGTAAACTCCATCAACCGGACATGTATATTTATTGACTTAGCAGACCAGTTGTTTATTCTTTCGACCTTAGAGTCGCGCGATGTATTATTATGGGTTTTCTTGATAATTTTGAGTTTCCTTTTGAGTTTTGATCCTCGCCCTTCGACATTGTATATTATATTGCTTGCGTGGTTGTGACTGCCTTTGGGCGAAGAGCTAGCTCCCGCTTGGGGATGCCTTTTATTCTTCATATATATTATTCATGTTGTACCCTTTTGGGGCCAGTATTTACAAAGGAAACTCTGCCGAAATTTTCAGAAAAGACTTGAGATTTTAAAAATGCATATTTCGGCTTATGTTATTAAAACCACTTGCTTTAAAATAAGTTTTCTTCACTCATTCCTAAAAATGGTTTAGATTTCTGGGTTTTTGGCTTACTTGAATTAGATGGGGTCCTATAGACTTCATATGATTTAAGGGCCAGTCACGTGCTATTTCGGGTCGTGACAAAGTTGGTATCAAAGCACTAGGTTAACCTTGGTTCGAGTCTATGTTTGATTATGCGGAGTCTAGGGCGTATATATATATATTTGGAGCCTAGGCTTGACCTTACGGAACTTAGACTTGGTCGAGCGGGTATTAGACCCGAACTTTTGTTGCATAGGTTGACCTTGATTGATGGAGTAGGTGACTTAAATAGAGTGACGTAGTGTGTGTATGTTCCGCGGCATACTTACGATATGCTACTCCGCTTAAGAAGTCTTAGGATATACATTTCCTTGCACAGTATTATATTCATTCCTAACCTATCATCATCGATATCGGTTGGTGGTTTTGTTACCACGATTGCATAGGCAGAGAGAGCTGCGGCTAGAGTTGCGGTCAGCATGAGCTCGTCGTGGACGAGGACTGACCAGGGCGTAATTCCGGTGACACACGATTGTATAGATGTGTCGTTTTATTATGTTTTTCGCGCCATGAGCATTTGATGGATTGTTTTTACTAAAATTTCTCGAACGTGCAGATCAACAACATAGGATTGGGCCACTGCTAGAGGCCAGCCAGAATGTGATGACTGTCGATGCACCGTTTATACTTGATGATTGAGGCACTGTTTAGCGTGCGGACGAATGATTCAGTTGTTGCCGCGACTGACAAGATATCGCCCCAGAGGTTTGAAGCTATTGCAATACGAGTTGTACTTAGAGATATGATAGAAGATCGCTAGTCACCCATGGATGAATGACTAGGACATATGGTTCGTTGCATACCCAGATGTGTGGTGAGTTGATCGAGAATGGACGAGTAGAGAGTATTCCTCCGATGGTTGGGACGAGTTCCCGAGAACGTATTCCGCTAGATATTTTCTACAAAGAGATGAAGATACCGAGTTCGTGATTTCGAGTCCGTATGAGAGACTCCGGATTGACTATAGCCGAGAACATTGCAGTACGCAGATAGCATAGCGTGACATCGAAGTGGACGATGATAAAGACGAGTGGAACCAGAGGTTCGAGCGAGATGCTGACGAGCTGTTGTTACTCCCCGTCGAGATTAGAGATCTGATGTGTATACAGAGGCATTGGGATGAGGCCAGTTTCCAAGGTAATGTTATGCTGAGAACGCAGATGTCCTGAAAACAAGAAAGGATTATGCAAGAGTATCAGCCTCCGTATAGTTCGGCATAAGCAAGATCGAAAGAGACCTTGAGCAGGTTTCTTCCAGGACACTGCTGCAATGAGATTTGCACCCAGGATCGGTTGTGTCATATGTATTCAGAGGGCCAGAGGTCGACGCCAGTGACGTGCTGCTTTACGAGTGGTCGTGATAATTGGCCGAGAGATGACCAGAGAAGTGTCAGAGCGAAATCGTTTCCGTTAGCACGCCTGACCGCGCCGATGAGCCAATGGATTGCGAGATTGCTAATCCGAAGAGAAAATGAGGGCCCAGAGACAGAGGACGCCAGACCGTGAGCAGGAGGCAAGCGAATGTACTTGCTCTGCCAGTTTTGGGCGCACCGATATTATTCGACATTCTAGGAGGTGTACCTCAATGTCATTTGTTGTGATTTGCGTTTGTGATCCGAGTATCATACTTATATCGCCTGGATTTTGAGTTTTGATGATTGAGTTTCATGATATTAGTTTTCGTGCACTATGGCTGCACCTACTGGGTATTTATATTTTGTGTATAGTATTGCACTTGATACATGTTTTGTGCACGCAGTTGCACGCGTTTTTGGATTTTATACACCTTGGTACCCTCGGTGTTGTTTTTATATGCATTTGAGTTGATGATGAGTTTTGTGCATTTATTGTACCAGGTTTGTGTTCTCGTGCGCGTTGGCACTTGATGTTCGTTTTCGTGCATGCTACTGCACTAGATGTTTTATATGTGCATGCTACTGCACTTGATTTTGGATTTTTGTGCGCATCGGATGCACTTGATTTCGATTTTCATTCGTGCATATTGGATGCACTTGATTTAGATTTTTATTCGTGTATGTGGGATGCACTCGATTTCGATTTTCATTCGTGCATGACGGATGCACTTGATTTGGATTTTCGCGCATGTTGGGGGCATGGTATGGGATGTGATTTTGTGCGCATCGGATGCACTCGATTGGGATTTTCATTCGGGCATGTTAGTTGCACCGGATTAAGATTTTCGTGCACTCTAGATGCACTTGATGTTGTTGTCATGCACATCCGTTGCACTGGACAGATGCTTTCGTGCACACCCGTTGCACTTAGTTTTGGTTTTGTGCACATTCATAGCACCTGTATTTGGATTTGATCTCTATGCGCACCAGATGCACGTGATTTTTGGAAACGCCTTTCGAGGCTGATTTTGCTTTTGAGCGCTTTGTTTTCATGAAGGGTACTATATTATGTAGTAGCCGAATATGACTGATCTGAGGACGGTACCTGAGTACTTAGCATGCATTAAAAAGTTTAACTAGGGGTTTTCAAAAAGGAGCTATAGTCTCACAGTTTCCTACGTGTCCATAAGCGACACGAACGTTTATAAAGAAAAGCCTTTTTGGGATATTTCAAATGGACGGGACGTATATTTGAGCAAAATCTATATGAACATATGTTTATTACTTTACAAATGAGCGTCCATCACTTATGCCATGAGCTACGCATCACATGGTGATTCAGAAAAGATTTTTGCATGTGTTTTATTCAGTTTAAAGGATTTTTCCAAAGATGCGTATTATATATGTATTATAGTATTTGACTAGTGCATATTAGATTTCAGTAGTGGATTTCGATATCTGTATCTCCATTGTAACTCCGAGGATATGTGTGCAAATCCGATGATTTGCGTGATGATTGACACGAAAAATCGTGTTTGTAGTTTAACCGCAATCAGAACGGTGTCGCGCGTAGCTAGACCGAGATGAGTACGGGTCGTCCTCTGGGAAACGTTGAACCTTTTACTTTTACTTTAGATGTGTTGAGAAAGAGAGGAGGAATAAAGAATTTTGTGAAAAGTTTCTAGATCTACTTTAATGTAAAATATAGATCTAGATTATTTTAAAGATTTAAATAATATAATAATAGGGCTTGTAGGGTTCGTTAGGATTTAGTAGTTATGGAAGATTAATTAAAAGTTACCCTTTTTATCCATTAATAGATTTAGAACTAGAACGACGGTGATGCGTGTAGATTAGGGTTTCTGGAGGGAAAAGGAATCCCACTCGTAATCCTTATCTCGACACGGAACTCCGTTCATTATCTAGCCTTTACCAAAACAATCATTAATCTAATCTCTAATCGTGGTCGGAACTAGCAAAGAATTGCTAGCGCGCCCGATTAGGATGTTAATGATTCTTTTGATAAAGTTCCTAAACTTTATAGGACTTAAAAAGAGTTTAATTATTTTCATCGTCCATTAGCCTACCCTAATCCTACGAACCCTAACAAGCGGAGAATTACTCGCGCATGTTGGGAGAAAAAGAGATGGAGAGAAAATGCATAATTAAACTACGAAGAAATAGAATAAGAAAAAGAACTACCTTTATTAATCAACAAGATCAAGTACACTTTGATTCCTTAGAAAATGATTACAAAAACCTAGTTTGCTTCTCGATCTCTTCTAAGGAGGTAGATGAACAGTTGATGATCAGCCTGGATGCGTGAGCCGTCTTGGACTTCGTGATCTCTTCGGCTTGATACCTTTTCCAAGAGGCTCTCGGTGCCTTTTTATAGTGAAAACCCAGAATCTTATTGTTGAAAACTTGGTAAAATTCAGCAAAGAATAATGCCCCAAAATCTTGCACTCTAACCTCCTCAAATTGCGGCGGATCCGCGGCCCCAGGGTGGGTTTGGCCGCGGATCCGCGCTCAAGGGTAGGGATCATTTGATTCTTTTTCTTGGGCTTTCATCTGGTGACATGTGGCAATCCTAGGCATCTTCAGAATCTGAAAATCTTTTCTCTGTTGCTTCCAGACTTGGTCTCCAAGTTTGCTTCTTAATTTGGCAAGATTTCTTCAACAAATTGATTTGTTTGTTAAATCCTTCATAACAACTTGGAAATATTCTGCACAACAACTCAAATAAGATTTTAGTAGACTTTGTTCTACTAGGATTAGATCAATAATATTATTTGCATACATTTTCCTACCAAATGATAATTAAAATATATTAACACATGGAAAATAATGTTTTTACACATAAACCCTCATATGTATAATATATTATAATAAAGTCCTTTTTTAATATAAAAATGGTAGGAAAAATGTACTACAAATGTGCAGTTTTATCGACTGAACAAATACCCCCAAACTTATCTTTGATCGTCCCGAGCAAACTAGTTTATTTAAGAGGAGAAAAAGAAAGGAGAAAACTAAGCACACTTTCGTAGGCAGACACGATTGCACTGAGCGCGTGCAACAAGCCGTTAAACCTCTAGGTGTCCCTAGTAGGAGGAGTGTTGTCTCCTGAGGGTTTTCAGCGGATTACACCCACAAAATCCTATAACAAAAGAAAGATGGTGAAATTTACATATAAAGACAAGAACCATAAAAGAAATACTTTGAAAAGAAGAGTTTCCAACTATACTAGCTTTTCAGTTGTCATGAGCCCTATCTTAATAGTCATGAAAAAATGTTAGAAATCACATCATCCCTCAATAAAACATCGTCTTTATTCTTCATTCCTACCTTTCATCCAAACATTGATCATATAACCCCACGTGTGTGTAAAGAACATCCCTACACTCGGAGAATTCAATTCAAGCTATCATACTCTTGTCCATCTACCTCGGTACTTTTTAATTTTATGAATACTAAGATTCGCTCACACATTTTCATGCGACCGTTAATACTTCTTGAGGTACTAACCAACCGATTACTCCTGTGCTTGCAGATTAGGTGATAATATTTTCCTCGTCTTGCACCACCTAAGGCTTAGCAGTGACTCCCAGACCAGTTGGCCTTAGGGCACTAGGTGAAGAGGCACCCTCGCTATATTTTTTTATTGCTGCCTTGGCGATAACAAAACCAGTGTTCATTTTTTCTTTTCACCATTTTTATATTTTCTTCATTTTTTTTCACTTCCTTCATACTTTGGCTTTTAGACAAGAGCATTTCAAGGTATCCTCTACTATCCCGAGTTTCAAGACGTGTGTAAGTGCATATAGTAGGGTATCAACATTCAAATGTTCGGCTTCCAGAATAGAAACTATTTTTCAGACTTATTTTTATCCTCAGATTAGTGACTTCCTTCATCTTACTAACCCTTGGGACAACAGCTCATAACTACTTATTACTAGTTCGTTTAAGAAAACTTCTAATTTTCTTGGTTTTCTTAAACTATTCCTATCTTTTGGATGTAATTTTTCACTTTCTACTCTTTTGTTATAAAGGAAATTTTTTTTTTTTTTTTTTGAAAATGTTGTGCTTATGCAAAATATGATGCAAATTGATGTGTAAATAAGCACAAACCTCCCCCAAACCTGTTTACAGCAGTGTCCTCACTGATGTCATCCGTTAAGCTCAAAAACCTGTAGACTTGGGAGGAAATTATTAATGGGGGCAAGAATATATGAAAGTGAAAATCCTCCCCCAAACTTATTTTTGGCTCACAAATTTGAGGACAAAAGTTATGTTCAAGAGCCAAAAATATACCCCCCTCAAACATGAGTTAGACAATACGAAACATTTTAAGAGGGGGTGAGTCATTTGGTCAAAGTAAGGCTTTACAAAGACCAAAAGTTAACACCAACCATTCAAAGATTTTATCAGTATATCGTATAGGTTGGTGGAAGAATGTGTTGTATCGACTCAAGAAAAAGTGGGGAAGGCATAAGAGGTGGTCTGGAGAGGGTTTGAAATTAGAGAAAAGAAAGAATGAGGATGAATGTGAATGATTAGAAAGAAGGAATGGTGACGGTTCAACCTCTAGAGGTGGAGATTGATCAATCACAAAATCCGTATTGTTTAAAAATTCAAGTTCGTCAGCAAAAAGTTCTTCAAAACTTTTATCAATGGTGTGATTGAACATTTTGCTGTCAAAGAGTTTTGTGCCAGAATTTATTCTACTTGATTCATAAAAAATCACTGAGGTAGAGGACTCGAAAAACTCATCTACCTCTTTTTCAAAAATATCCAAATCAAGTTGAATTTCCGGTATTACTGAACTTGAATTAACGGATTGTGATTTATCAAAACTCACTGAAACTATAGGAACAGAAGAAGAACCGGAGAAAGTAGAAGGTGAAATGGGTAAACAAATTGGTATGTCGAGTGTTGCTGAACCAGATGTGGAAGATGGAGGTTGTATTTCGGTCTGATCTTCGGGTATACCATTATCATCAACTTCAAGACATATTTGGGATTCGGGAAGAATTAAAGGCTCAAGATGATGACCATAAGGAAGTGAAAGGATTTGATGAATTGGTGGGCCAAAATCATCTAAAATTTCGGGTTCATCAATCAAAATATCCCCAACGTCAATCACCTCATTCAAGTGAAGGTTAAAATTCTCAAACTCCTCATCAAAAGTATGGTTTTCAATCAGTTTTGGTTCAAGAGTGGAGGTGTAGAGATCACAAGGGTTGGGTATGGTTTCACTTGAAAGGGACCCTTCACAGTTGGGTAAATCAAACACTACAAAGTCACACAACTTATCAGTCATTCTATTTGGTGTACTTGATGAATCTATGAAACTGGAGTTGTGGATTTCAGTTTGGAGGTACAGTTCTGTCTTACTACCCAAATCCTTCATAATTTGGTTCGACATTTCCATAAATTTTTCTAATGTCTGCTCCAGACTAGTCTTGGGCTGATAAGGGGTTTCAGTATAAGATTGAAATTCCTGTGGATAATTAAAACTTCCAAATGACTGATTAGAAGAACTGTCTAGAGTAGGTGGAAAAGTCGGATTGGATTGATAGGAACAGAATGGTTGCTGAACTTGGGTAGGAGTAGGATCAATATTATGATAAGAAGAATATTGATATGGGTTGGTTGGTTGGCTATATACAAACCGCATATCAAACTCTTCTCCAGACAGTGGTGGTGATGGTTGATATTGGTCCGGGTTGAAACTTTGGCCTCTAGACCTAGCTATGTGCTCAGCAATGGACATTCGTCTAGGGGCTTCCTCACTCTGGGTATGAACTGAAACAGGTGTAGGATTAGGATATGGTTGATAAGACCTAGACTGAGGTGGCCAACTGTTTCTTCCTGCTTGTTCTATATGATCTCTTAAGGACATGGAAGAGCCGGACGGTATACCGAAGGGATTTCGAAAACAAGAGATATCTGGTTGTGGACAGCAAAGCTCGGCAAGTGTTCTTCTGTTTAGGTCACCCATTATAAGAAGAGAAGAAGGGGGAAGGGGTAAAAAGAAGAGAAATTAATTGGTTTGTTTTAAAAAAAAAGACGGATTTAGACAAATCACAAAAATGCACAACCCGAGAACTATGGTTACCTAGGTCCAGTCTCTAGACCGCTCCTAGACTTCCAAAGGACAAGCCGCAGGATAAATCCTCTACCGCCTCCGTACTACCCTTGTAGCCAGGTAAGTGCCAGGTAAGTGGGAAGGAACCACGTCGTGGGCCTAATTAAAAACCACTAGCCTTCGTCACACTTGCCTAGGCACTACAAAAGTAATGCGGATAAACGATAGATTACCCACGACCTTCCTCTGTCCTTATTGAGCGCGACAGTCCTTAGAGTCTGGTCTAGATATTTTTTAAATTAATGAAGGGTTGATCTATATGCTTGGTTTGTGATTTGTGGGGCTTAGGAAGGGTGATGAAATCCCCACCTAATCTTGATTTGGTCTTTGCCCCTTAAAGTCCGTATTAAAATATGCAAAACAAACCGAAAAACAAAACTTTGCAAAAAGATTTTTGAGCGGCGATATTTTGCAAAGAATCCTGCAGAAAATAGATTTTATTGGATTTTAGAGGAGAGAGAAGGGAGTTAGAATCTTACCAGAGAAGTGTGAACCCTAGATCTCCTGTTTCCTCAAGTCCGTGACTCCAGATTTCCTCGCAAAAATTCACACAATAATCGTTAAATATACAATTTGCAGTTTTGTTTTAATAATGATATGACTCGTCTAAGAATTCAACACAAATAGTAAAAATAAAAAATTACGCACGGATCCCCGGCAACGGCGCCATTTGATTGACACGAAAAATCGTGTTTGTAGTTTAACCGCAATCAGAACGGTGTCGCGCGTAGCTAGACCGAGATGAGTACGGGTCGTCCTCTGGGAAACGTTGAACCTTTTACTTTTACTTTAGATGTGTTGAGAAAGAGAGGAGGAATAAAGAATTTTGTGAAAAGTTTCTAGATCTACTTTAATGTAAAATATAGATCTAGATTATTTTAAAGATTTAAATAATATAATAATAGGGCTTGTAGGGTTCGTTAGGATTTAGTAGTTATGGAAGATTAATTAAAAGTTACCCTTTTTATCCATTAATAGATTTAGAACTAGAACGACGGTGATGCGTGTAGATTAGGGTTTCTGGAGGGAAAAGGAATCCCACTCGTAATCCTTATCTCGACACGGAACTCCGTTCATTATCTAGCCTTTACCAAAACAATCATTAATCTAATCTCTAATCGTGGTCGGAACTAGCAAAGAATTGCTAGCGCGCCCGATTAGGATGTTAATGATTCTTTTGATAAAGTTCCTAAACTTTATAGGACTTAAAAAGAGTTTAATTATTTTCATCGTCCATTAGCCTACCCTAATCCTACGAACCCTAACAAGCGGAGAATTACTCGCGCATGTTGGGAGAAAAAGAGATGGAGAGAAAATGCATAATTAAACTACGAAGAAATAGAATAAGAAAAAGAACTACCTTTATTAATCAACAAGATCAAGTACACTTTGATTCCTTAGAAAATGATTACAAAAACCTAGTTTGCTTCTCGATCTCTTCTAAGGAGGTAGATGAACAGTTGATGATCAGCCTGGATGCGTGAGCCGTCTTGGACTTCGTGATCTCTTCGGCTTGATACCTTTTCCAAGAGGCTCTCGGTGCCTTTTTATAGTGAAAACCCAGAATCTTATTGTTGAAAACTTGGTAAAATTCAGCAAAGAATAATGCCCCAAAATCTTGCACTCTAACCTCCTCAAATTGCGGCGGATCCGCGGCCCCAGGGTGGGTTTGGCCGCGGATCCGCGCTCAAGGGTAGGGATCATTTGATTCTTTTTCTTGGGCTTTCATCTGGTGACATGTGGCAATCCTAGGCATCTTCAGAATCTGAAAATCTTTTCTCTGTTGCTTCCAGACTTGGTCTCCAAGTTTGCTTCTTAATTTGGCAAGATTTCTTCAACAAATTGATTTGTTTGTTAAATCCTTCATAACAACTTGGAAATATTCTGCACAACAACTCAAATAAGATTTTAGTAGACTTTGTTCTACTAGGATTAGATCAATAATATTATTTGCATACATTTTCCTACCAAATGATAATTAAAATATATTAACACATGGAAAATAATGTTTTTACACATAAACCCTCATATGTATAATATATTATAATAAAGTCCTTTTTTAATATAAAAATGGTAGGAAAAATGTACTACAAATGTGCAGTTTTATCGACTGAACACGTGACGCTTGACGGAGTTCGATTTTGAGTTGTACTCGTTTTCATGCGCACTTGACGCGCTGTGTTATTCCTGTATCTTCCGTGATTTTGGAGCCCCGTTGATTAAAGTTGATTATTGAAATGATTTAGTATATGGGGGTTTAAATTTAAATTCGGGGACAAAATTTATTTAAGGGGAGAAGATTGTAACATTTCAGAAAATATAAAATATTATTTTTGGAATTTAATATTAAAATAATATATTTTCTGAAAACTGCCCGATTTGCGGAATTGGGGTTTTCGAAAAAGGGTATAAATATATACCAATAATTGTGAAATAATTGGGAATTAAAATGATTTAAGCGTCTAAAAATATATTTAAAAGATTTGGCATTTTTAAAATCAATTATATGCAGTTTAAATGAAAACCCGATTAGTGCACTGTTAATCGCGATTAGTCCAAATCCGTGTTTCTACAGTTTTCCACCATATCATGTGGCATTTTGGTTACATGTTGTTTTATTGTGTTATTTTTGGGTATTATATGGTTTGAGTTTTAAAAAGAAAAAAGAATAGAAAAGGGATAAAGAAATGGCGTATGGGCATGAGAGAGAGTGTGATGGGTCTTCATTGACCATGGGCATTTGATAATCATTCATCCTCTTCATCATTTCCCCTCTCCCTTCCCTCATGGCTGCCTCCTCTTTTCCCCCTCCTCTTCATCCTCACAAATACCATAAAAAACAACTCAAAATCTCATATTGCCTTCACAAAAAACATGCACAAGCTTCTCACAAACACTTTGGACCAAGAAAAATTAGATTTTGGAGACTTGGGGCAACTCAAGAATTTTCTTGAGTTGCCAAATGAGATAATCCCTTCAACATTAGTATAGTATTTCATTCCATTAGCTTCTATGTTTAGTTTAGAATCGATATATTGAGGTTTAGTGGACTTTGAAATTTCCAAGTTAGGGTTTTGATGAAAACTTGAGTAGTGAAGTGTAAATGATGTTAGTAGAGCCTATACAACCCATGTAGTGATGGTATATTGGACTAAACCTGAGCGTAAACCCCCAATTCACAAACTTAGAAATCCCGATATCGTATTTTTGTGGAAATTGTGATGGAAATTGGAGATCTGCTAACACCTAGGTGGCCTGAAAATTATTTAGCGAAGCCTAGGAGATGTGCAGGCAACCTAGAAGCTACCCTAGAAATCCGAGACCATATGTTCATGTTTACGCTGCCATTTTCCTCATTTTGGCCGCAATTTACGGTCTTGGTACGTTAGAATCATCCCGTGCATGGTCCATGGCTTTATCATAGGCAAATTAGACCTGCCCCATATGCAGAATTAGCTAATTTCACTTGAAACAAAATCTGGGACCATTTCCTTGAGTTGCTATTTTGAAATGTGACTTTTAAATGACTTGAACTTGTGATATTTCATTTTGTCTCGATCGATTGGCGTTTGTACGTCGATATCGAGGGTTATTGGTTCTTCTTGCATGTGTAGACCATAGGTTTAAACCTATGTGTGATACGTGCACTTTGTTGGTTTTGTGCGAGATTTCTGTTTACGATGCAATATGTGTATATATGTAGGTACCCTTAAGTGGACTTCAGACGATGAGTAAGAGAAAGGAGACATCGACTTCGGTAAGCGTGGATTAAGGTGAGTAGAACTATATCTACGGGGGAAGTCGGGTGGATGGCGTATAGCACCACCAAAAACTTTGATGGAAACCGATTTATATATAGAATATGGTTAAATGAACCTTTAGTAGAAAACTATGGATAGAGTTAAAAAATAGTTAAAGAAACAATATTATAAACTAAAGGATAGTTAGAAGTGATATGATTCGATTAATGCGGGATGACGAGATTTGAGGATGATGTTCGATGATATTGCTGTATTAGATACTATAAGACTAGATAGCCGACGTAAATGTGTCATGCGAACCATACCTTTTTCCAAACTGAATCGTATGCATCTTTTAAACAGATATCTTGAGGGACGTTACAGATTTCCAAATGATGTCTTTTTCTTAAAAACACCGTAGCCCCTACTTTCAAAACTACGATTCACATCATTTAAAAACTGATCGTATGGTTCGTGTGTGAATGTATATATGGAAATGACTTGATGTGGGGGTATAAATGCGATTAAAAGAATATACAAGGTGGTATGATGATTAGATGATATGTTGGTATACGGATGCGAGTCGATTGAGATGATCGATACCTTGCTGGTCCCCTGATATGAGATTGTTATGGATGTGACCTGGGACATAGGTATATAGATATATTTATATATGTTGACAACCTTGATTGATATGTTTGTTTGTTATATATATGCCCTAAAGGCCATTGTTGTACATATGATGTATATTATAATGGATGCTTGGATATATATAGAGAGGACTTCCTTGCTCGACATGATAGTATGCTATTTGGTTTCACTTTATCTTAACATGTTGACTTATATTAGTTTACTGTCTTGCTCTCACATGTTGATAAAACCCTTAGGATATGTACTCGACTACTGGGACTATGATGAGATCATACTAGTGGGGCCAGGGTAGTCAACGAGTATATCCTATAACTGCTCCTAGTTGAGGGTGTGTCGAGACAGGGCATCGATACACTAGAGTAGACTAGCGTATACGCATCTTGACCTATATGATGGGTGATGGATGATACCCATATCCATCGGTGTTTGACATCAAAGATGGTGTACGGGTGCTCAGTGGAGACTGGGTACACTGAACGGATTCGCCGAGAACTCCCAGATGGTATTATACCTCACGTCAGATGGCTGTTCTCTGGTGACACTGGTACAGGTTAGTCTGTAGACCCGAGATCGTCATAGAGTCTTGTGTGATTCCCACTGTGTTTTGATTTCCACCTTACCACGTCCAAGAGGGCATGCAAAACGGTGGCTTTTGGGTACAGTCCCGAATCACATGGAGGCAATGAGCGATAGGAGGGGATTCGTCTCTCCCGGTATAGGGAGTTGATGTTGTGTTGTGTTCGATTGGCTATAACTGGAAGTCCCTGGCCAGGGTTGATTTAGAGTACTACTGGTAAGTGTTATCAGTAGGTTCTCGACCTGTTATGAGCCTCACATCGACACGACTTATCGGTTATTGGGGTGTGACGTATCCCACCCCTAGACTATATATGCAACATATCAGACGAAGAGACCGGACTGTACGGTAGTGTTACTGATTTGATTCACAGGAGAATGTACAGGCTTGCTTGTTGATCTTCTGATCGCTCAATACCTGGATGGCTGTTACGTTTAGCTGACAGCTTGCAGCTTGTGGGTGTTTGATATGATCATCACCTGCTACCGGCGTATTGACGATTCTTTAGAGTCCTACACAGAGGTTTCTTGACTCAGGCAAAAAGGAGTAGGAGCACATATGTGATTTGTGTGGGATCGAGAATATTACGATATGAGATACCGTATTCTATTCTTGCGATATTAGATATCGGCCGGGTATATGTGATATAGCCGGGTCATCGGATCAAGTGTTGATTCGATGAACTGATACGGACTATATTAGTCGGTTATTTGAGAAATAGCCGGATTGTCGGATCAAGTGTTGATTCGATAATTTAATGTATAATTATATATGTGATATATTACGTTACATTAACTAATATTGGCTCGCTTTTTTGATTCATTTTCTCACCGGATAATACATTAATATATATGCGATATATGTTAATTGTATTATTTTCTTTTGTTACAAAAATATATTATATATGTGATATATAATATTGTAACAAGTTATGATTACTAATGCAACATGATTAGTGGAGATTAAACATGGTTAGGGTTTGATTTGGGTTAGCACTTTCATGAAGTTTCTAGAAGCTTTTGTTTTGTTTTAACCTTAGATATTATGTGTTGATATTTCCTAACCCAACCCAAACCCTTTACCCTAGTTAAATCTCTACAATGGTTAGCCCTTTCATTATTAACCATGGGTTGCATTTGTAATTAAAATAACTTTTCATTATTAATCACAAAAGACTTCATCTTCTTCTTCCTCCTTGAAAAGCTTTCTAGCTTTTGGTTTTGTGATGAATTAGTGTGAAATTTTGAAAATAAAAGAGAGCTAAATTCCTACTTCATCATCCTCATCTATTCTAGCCACTTAGACTAGGGTGTTCACTTCTCTAATACTTGATTAGAGAAGTGAGAGCTTGAGTTAAAGAATTTTCAAGGTAGATCATCTTCGAAAAGGAAGACTTCAAGCAACTATGGATCGTTCGGCATATGGAGCCTCTCTTGAGTCTGGGAGTTCATGGATCGCGGTGAAGGGACCACTACTCGGAGCTTATCAAGCAAAGCAACGGACTACAAAGGTTGTAATCCCTTTCTCTTAGATGTAAAGATGTTTACATGCTTTGTTAACCCTAATTATCTAGCAAAGATCCTCGCTTTAGGTTGTTCGGCACTTCTAAATTTTAAATCGGGCATGGTTGATGCCTTATAGACCCTTGTGACAGTGCCAAGTAACCCCACAGTGGTATCAGAGCCTAGCTAGAGTATTAGGCGACGTGTATACGAAGTTAAAAGTCCGATCGAACCCCGAAACGTCAATTTTGACCCCTCTCTGGAATTTTTTTTAAAATATGATTTTTTCCGTATTAAAAATACTCAGAAAATTCAGCAGGGAATTCTAAGGATTACTGTAAAATACGAACCACTAATACCCTCAAGTCGCCGGAACATGCTTTGCGCGGCGGTTCCGCGGCCATACTTCGGAATTAGGGACTCGTATTTGTATGGTTTATCCGTAGGTATTAGTATATACTTCTCGGAATTTTTAATATTACTCAGGTGTTGAGTGTTCTGGAGATTTTTTGTATTCGTTAATTCGATCGGAAAGTTTAACTTCGTTTAGTTTTCCGGATAATTTAGAACGTGTTAAAATGTTCGAACGGATATCAATAACTCACTTTTTCCCGACACGAAAAACTTTCAAGTGTTGAATTTTTCTTGGGTTTAAAACTTTCGGAAAAACATGCAAGCATATCTGTAGACCTATTTCCCCCAATCAGAGCAAAGGTCTGTTGAAATTCAAAATTCAAATTTTGAAGCAACGCTTCAAATCTAAGGCGCAACGCGCCACGTGTCAGGCGCTGATACGTCAGCACAGCGCCCGAAGCAGCGCGCCCAATCAGAGCAAAGCTCTATTTTAACCAAAATTAAAGGAAGCAACGCTTCAGTTGCGCAAGCACTGCGCTGCGCTGCACTGTGCGCTGCTTGACACGTGTCACACGCTGGGGCATTTGCGCCAAACAGAATTAAGATTTTAAAGAAATCTTTCTGTTCTTTGTTAAAACAAGAAGATTGCCTTCTGTAAAACAGAAACCCTTGGATCAAAGATCCAACGGTGGGGAAAATTCCCCAAATCACTCAGAGAAAGATCTCTTTAACAAATTTAAAAAAATTATGAGCACTATATAAAGGACCCTAGACCTCAATTCAAAGACATCAAGACTATCATTGAGAACTCTGAAGAATTGGAGAGAATTCCTCAAGAACAAAAAAAAGGTAAAAACCTTTAGAAAAAAGAGAAAATTCTCTTAAAAAACATATCATTGATCTGAGAAAAAGATCAATGATCTTCAATAAAAAGAAAAATAAGTAATAATAGTGCTTTGCACTTTGCTTATGAACCATTGGTTCTGGAATCTAAAAGATTCTCAAGATAATAGTGCTCTGCACTTGCAAATCTGCACTGTTGCGCTCTTGGGTTGGCGCAAGCCACCAGAAAGCGCCACGTGTCAGCATCTGAACCATTTGCGCTATGCGCTTTTGAAATAGAGCCTTGCTCTTTGAAACTGGCGCAACTCACCACAACACGCCACGTGTCAACAGCGCAAGCGCAGCGCACTGGCGCAGCGCACTGCGCTTGCATGACACGTGTCATCACCACAAGCGCTTGCGCTCTTTGATTGGCGCAAAGCGCCTGACAAATGCAATGCATTTCTTTTGTTAATGGGCCAGGGCCAAATCAAAGAGACCTAGTAGGCCAAAATAAATTGCAAAGCAATAAATGGGCAGAGCCCAGGTAAAATTGATGCTCTGCATCATTTATAAAATGAGCAAAGCCCAAAATATATTGATGCTCTGCATCCTTTATGGGCAGAGCCCAAACAAAAATAAAAACAAATAAAAGTGTGAACTTTTTTCAACTGGACTTAGCCCAATCATGGCCGTAAGTCCTCAAATTAAATTGACTGAGCACAGCCGCTCTCTTAAAAATCAATTTACATCCGGTTCGAGGGTACATCTCCGAACTCCTCTGACACCTATCGTTGTAATCCTTCAACGACGTCAGAGAGGTGATGGGTCCCGACGACCACACATCAACACGGACTGCGGGATCCTTAAACTCGTGGACCGAAACGTCCTTAAACTAATGGTGGACCGAAACGTCCTTAAACTAATGTTGGACCGAAACGTTCTTAAACTAATATCGGACCGAAACGTCCTTCAACTAATATTGGACCGAAATGTCCTTAAACTAATGATGGACCGAAACGTCCTTAAACTAATGATGGACCACCACGTCCCTAAACTGGAGATGGACCGAAACGTCCTTAAACTAATGATGGACCACTACGTCCCTAAACTGGAACAATGGACCGCATGTCCCTAAACTGGAACATGGACCACTATGTCCCTAAACTGGAACAATAGAGCCAATTGCTCTCCTGTCGGATCTAAACGATCCCGTTAAGTTGATCTTAGTCTGGAAATTAGACTAACGTATCCTTAACGAGCGTTTAAGTTGATCTTAGCCTCAAACATGGCTAACGTATCCTTAAACATTCAAACAGACTTCATATTCTCTAATCAACTTTGGTTCAAGGGTACATCTCCGAACTCCTCTGACACCTGTCGTTGTAATCCTTCAACGTCGTCAGAGAGGTGACGGGTCCCGATGGCCATATACATTAAATGGACCACTATGTCCCTAAACTGGAACAATCGAGCCCCCAAATGCTATTTTGTCGGATCTAAATGATCCCATTAAGTTGATCTTAGTCCCAAATTAGACTAACATATCCTTAACGAACGTTTAAGTTGATCTTAGCCTCAAATATGGCTAACGCATCCATAAACCAAAAATACCAAACCCAAATCTAAGTAAATACGGATTTGGACTAATCCATGTCCTACGGGCGACGGCATTACTCAGTCTCCGTATACAATCCACGGGCAACCACAAACAAAACAAACACACACGACATGAAGTGAAATTCTGGAGAAGGAGAAAGTGGCTACCGTGATGCGGTAGCGTAATTAACTGCAGGGGCTTGCGCCTGCAGGGAAGAGCGTCCTCACAACCAAAAACCTCTCTAGCGAGGGGGAATCTGACGAAGTCTGCTACATCAGCCGCATCCGTCTAAACCTCCGATACACGGTGCCATAAATCAACTTGGCATCTTCGGAGAGGTGGACGGATAAAACCAAATATCATCTGCCCCGAATCTCAGGCAAGACGTCCTAATGTCGGCCGTCTTTCGGAGGGGAACAGGACCCTTTAGAAGAACATAACCTTAACTCGATTATTTGACCGTCAAAACTTCCACTGAACCCTACGGTTTGTGGTAGTTTAGCGTTGCCACATATGAGGCATTGGTTTGACTCTTCTACGGATGGTTCATTGGGGCTCTGACATGTTCTGGGATTTTTTGAACTCCGCTCAAGTGTTGAGCTATTTGGGAAATATTGGGTGTTTGATTATTCGATCGGAAAGTTTAATATTGTCTATTTATCTGGAATGTGATACAATATGTGGAATTCATATAGTTAGGCATGAAATGCGAAGTATGTGATATTTCGGATTTATGATGTCTAAAGTAATTGTGGATTCCAAATGTTGTAGTTTTACACTTTCTTTTCTGTGACCATAAGCGTAGTATGTGGTGTATCGTCAGCTTCGTTGCTATACATCAATGACAATCGGGATACGCATACTTGCTTACGTTGATGATATGAGATATTATGTGTTGCTGTGATATGTTGTATTGGATCGTCGTGTTCTGAATAGCCGGGTTTTTTTTGTGAGATGGGGTTTTTTATTTTCATTCATATAAAATTCATTTGTATGTAATATTCTTTTATTGAGGCACTTCCGGGTTGAGGTTGTTGTCACCATTGTATATTATTTACTTTTCCGCATTAGGTAGACCCAAGGAGGGGAGCATAAGTAACCGGGTTCTAGGGTACAGTGGGAAGCCATCCCGAGGAGTCGAGACTGGGTCTCCTAACCCTAGAATGGGCAGAGTTGCTTGCCGCTCTCGTAGGGGTCTAGGGATGTGGGTTTGGCTATTCATCGCGACCGTGGAATCCGTGTTTTATACAGGCTCGAAATAAAACACGGACGTCTTAGTATATCCAATGTTTCATATGTTATCTTCTGCTGCAATGTTCTGTGATGAGATCATATTACTGCCTGAGACGAATGCTTATACTATATATATATATATATTACTGCTTTCGTTTCTTCTGTGATGCTTAGGAAGCATTTACTGATGGGATTTATTAATGAGATTAATAAAAGAAAAGAAACCTAAAAGATGTTGTAGAATCAAAACTCTATAAAAAGGGTAGCTACAGTTTTTCTTTGCATAGCGGTATATATGATATACCCTGCACCTTATTCGATGATGAAAGAGCCGAGATCCCTTCACCGGGAGTGACCCCTTTAGCTAAACTGGTAGATACTACAAACTCGCGGTTTAGTTTTTGATTGCTTCTATAGTTCTTGCTTTGCACAGCGGTATATTTGATATACCCTACACCTTATTCGATGAGGAAAGAGCCGAGATCCCTTCACCGGGAGTGACCTCTTTAGCGAAACTAGAAAAGACTCAGAAACACTCCTTTTCAAAATCACTTGTTTCTACAACGATATCAAGTTCATTACGCTCATGGTTTTCTGAAAAACCTGCGTAGCCCTCCAACATTTCAGATAAGTAATACTTAGCATTCGTGCTACGTTTGTTGGCTTTCGTCAAGGCGTAGTGTGCGGTAGCTAACTACTGCTTATCTGCAGCATATGTTGCGATTGGGTTAGGGTAGTCGTATGGCTTTGTTGGCTTTCGTCAAGGGTCGTGCGGGTGGGTTTAATTCAATCAAGAAATGTATGGGTTGAACTTGACTAGCGGACTATGGTTTGTTGGCATTCATCAAGGTCATAGCATGTTAGGGGTAAAAGCATTATCGGGAATTTCAAGTGTTGAATTTTGCAATAAGATTGCATACCTCCTATGAGATAGTTGGATCCCGATACCCACTGCGAGTAAGAGTTACTCCTGGGAGAATCTTACATAGGACAATTAACCGATCAAGTAGGTGTTTAGAAAGGTGTTAACGGGGTTATACCTCTGGGAAAACGAGGTTTATTTTAATTAGGTCCGTGCGAAAGCACGGGGAACCTCCCTCAAAGTACCAACACTAATCTGGCTGAAAGATTGGCGAACTTGTAAGGTGTAATTAATTCCGGCTAGTCTTTCCTTTTAGGGTTTGAAGGAAGATTTGATGTAAACAGTGGGAGCCATCCTGATTAGATAAGATAATAACCAATCTAATCTTGCAAGAGTATACGCTAAAGTGTTTTGTTCTCTTTCTCTCCAGGTAGCGATCATGTCAGGCCATAATCAAGATAATAATATGGATGTATTGACTGAATCCGCTTATTATACTGAGCAGGGGAACGTTGGTCCCATTCTTTCTTATAAGTGTTATAAAACTGAGCAGGGAATAGGAGAATATCTGGATTCTCATGCTGCCCAAACGAAGAACAAGCATGTTGATGCATCTTCTTCGGGTGTGTTAGTTTTTGAGAACTGTTTCTCAGTTCACCCTACGTCCTGGGTATTAGATACCGGAACAGGATCCCACATATGTAATTTATTATGTGGGCTACGTAAAGGTAGAGAACTGGGAAAGGGTGATCATTCCGTACAAGTAGGGAATGGTGCAAATATTGCAGCCAAAGTAGTTGGCGAATATCACCTTGTATTACCAAGTAGTAATACATTGATTCTGAACGAGTGCTATTATATACCGAACATGATGTGCAACATTATATCTGTTTCTTTATTAAGTAAAGAAGGATATAATTTTGTAATACAGGATAATGTTATGAATATCTTCCTAAATCAAAAGTTGATTGGATCAGGCTCGTTACATAATGGCATATACGTTCTCAATCAAAATACAGTCCTTAATATACAAAACGCACACAAAAGGAAGAGTTCAGAAATGAACGAATCTTTCTTATGGTATTGTAGACTAGGTCATATCAATGCGACACGACTAGCTAAGTTACATAAGGATAGATATTTGAATCCGTTTGAATTATCATCTTATGAAACTTGCCATTCATGTCTCAAAGGCAAAATGACCAAAACTCCATTTAGTGGACACGGAGAAAGAGTTACGGAACTCTTGGGACTGATACATAGTGATGTATGCGGTCCCATGTCTACACATGTCAGGAACGGTTCTTCCTACTTCATTACATTCACTGACGATCTCTCAAGATACGGACATGTGTTCTTGATGAAACACAAGTTTTAATCTTTTGAGAAATTCAGAGAATATAAGCACGAAGTAGAGAACCAAATGGGCAAGAGTATTAAGATCTTTCGATCTGATGGAGGAAAAGAATACTTGAGCAATGAGTTCCTAGACTATCTAAAAGAGAATGGGATTCTCTCTCAGCTTACTCCTCCCTATACACCACAGCACAACGGTGTATCGGAGCGGAGGAATCGCACCCTATTAGATATGGTGCGCTCTATGATGAGCACTGCTGAGTTACCTATTTCCTTCTGGGGATATGCGCTTAAGACAGCCATACACCTATTGAATATGGTTCCTACTAAATCAGTGCCTACTACTCCATATGAGATATGGAAAGGGAAGAGACCATCTCTTAAGTATGTTAAGATATGGGGTTGTTCGGCCTATGTCAAAAGGCTAAATCCGGACAAACTCGAGGCAAGGTCTGTCCTATGCAAGTTTGTAGCATATCCCAGGAATTCACAAGGGTATATCTTCTACCACACCGAGGAACAAAAGGTGTTTGTTTCTCGACATGCCACCTTTTTAGAAAAGGAATTTCTTGCAAAGGAAATTTGTGGCGAGGAGGGAGAACTGGAAGAAATTCCGGCAACACAAACTACGACAGAAGATTTAGTGGAACCAGAGGATTCAGTAGTTCCCGACGAACCCTAGCCTCTCCGCCGATCTAGTAGGGTTTCTCATCCACCTGAGAGATACTACGGTTTTCTCGTTGATGGTGGGAGCGAGGATTGCATCATGGAAGATGATGACCCGACTAGTTTCGAGCAGGCCATCACGAGTAGTGACTCTGTGAAATGGCTGGATGCAATGCGATCTGAGATGGAATCCATGTACACCAACAAAGTATGGATTTTGGAAGTTGCTCCTGAAGGGGTAAAACCCATTCGGAGTAAGTGGATTTTTAAGAAGAAACTTGGTGTAGATGGAAAAGTTGAGACTTTCAAATCTTGACTTGTTCCAAAGGGTTTTCGTCAACGACCAGGTGTGGATTATGACGAAACCTTTTCTCCAGTGGATATGCTTAAGTCCATCCAGATCTTACTTGCCATTGCTGCATACCATGACTACGAAATCTGGCAAATGGATGTTAAGACCGCCTTTCTAAATGGTGATTTAGAAGAGTGCGTGTACATGACTCAGCCAGAGGGCTTCGTAGATAGTGGGAGCAGCGGAAAGGTGTGCAAGCTGCTTAAATCCATTTATGGGTTAAAGCAAGTATCGCGGAGTTGGAACATCTGCTTTGATGTTGTAGTCAAAGAGTTTGACTTCATCGAAAACGTAGATGAACCTTGTATTTATAAGAAGGTTGCAGAGAGTAAGATTTTCTTCCTTGTATTGTACGTGGATGACATACTCTTGATAGAAAATGATGTTCCTATACTGCAATCGGTCAAGCTCTTCTTATCACAAAGATTCTCAATGAAAGATCTAGGTGATGCCTCCTGCATACTGGGAATTATGATCTGTAGAGATAGATCTAAACGGATACTGGGATTGTCCCAATCCAGGTACATTGACACCATATTAAAGAGGTTTAGTATGGAAGAATCCAAGCGTGGGAATAAATCCATGATCTCTGGACTCACTCTCTCCAAAGAGATGTCTCCCAAGACTGATTTGGAAAGAGCTCGCATGCAAGGTATACCCTATACTTCGGCAGTAGGCTCTATCATGTATGCGATGTTGTGTACCAGACCCGATGTAGCATACTCGCTAAGTGTAGTGAGTCGGTATCAAGGAGATCTTGGAGAGAATAACTGGACAGCTGTGAAGAACATTCTCAAGTACTTGCAAGGACTAAAGAGATGTTCTTGGGGTATGGTAATGGAGAACTCCAGGTGGAGTCCTTTACCGATTCGAGCTTCCAAAGTGATAAGGACGACTCTAAGTCGCACTCGGGATTTGTCTTTACCCTCAATGGAGTGGCGGTGTGTTGGAAGAGTTCCAAACAGGAAACCATTGCAGACTCGACGATGGAGGCTGAATACATCGCTGCCAACGATGCAGCCAAAGAGGCTATCTGGATGAAGAAGTTCATCACTGAACTTGGTGTGGTTCCGTCCATTGAGCATCCAATACCTTTGTATTATGATAACAATGGAGCTGTGGCTTTGGCCAAGGAACCCAGGTCCCATCAGAAGTCCAGACATATTCTGAGGCGGTATCACCTGATCATGGAGATAGTTGATCGCCGGGAGATCGAGGTCAGGAGAGTTGATACGAATGACAACACTGCGGATCCACTCACGAAGGTCATTCCCCAGACACAGTTTGAGAAACACTTCGGGATGCTGGGTATGAGATACTACAACAGCTGGCCTTAGGGCATGTGGAAGATTGTTAGTTATATATATGCCCTAGAGGCCATTGTTGTACATATGATGTATATTATAATGGATGCTTGGATATATATAGAGAGGACTTCCTTGCTCGACATGATAGTATGCTATTTGGTTTTACTTTATCTTAACATGTTGACTTATATTAGTTTACTGTCTTGCTCTCACATGTTGATAAAGCCCTTAGGATATGTACTCGACTACTGGGACTATGATGAGATTATACTGGTGGGGCCAGGGTAGTCAACGAGTACATCCTATAATTGTTCCTAGTCGAGGGTGTGTCGAGACAGGGCATCGATACGCCAGAGTAGACTAGCGTATACGCATCTTGACCCATATGATGGGTGATGGATGATCCCATATCCATCGGTGTTTGACATCAAAGATGGTGTATGGGTGCTCAGTGGAGACTGGGTACACTGAACGGACTCGCTGAGAACTCCCAGATGGTATTATACCTCACGTCAGATGGCAGTTCTCTGGTGACACTGGTACATGTTAGTCTGTAGACCCGAGATCGTTATAGAGTCTTGTGTGATTCCCACTGTATTTTGATTTCCACCTTACCACTTCCAAGAGGGCGTGCAAAACGGTGGCTTTTGGATACAGTCCCGAATCACATAGAGGCAATGAGCGATAGGAGGGGATTCGTCTCTCCCGGTATAGGGAGTTGATGTTATGCTGTGTTCGATTGGCTATAACTGGAAGTCCCTGGCCAGGGCTGATATAGAGTACTACTGATAAGTGTTATCAGTAGGTTCTCGACCTGTTATGAGCCTCACATCGACATGACTTATCGGTTACTGGGGTGTGACGTATACCACCCCTAGACTGGATATGCAACATATCAGACGAAGAGACCGGACTGTACGGTAGTGTTACTGATTGGATTCACAGGAGAATGTACATGCTTGATTGTTGATCTTCTGATCGCTCAATATCTGGGTGGCTGTTACGTTTAGTTGACCGCTTGTAGCTTGTAGATGTTTGATATGATCATCACCTACTACCGGCGTATTGACGATTCTTTGGAGTCCTACACAGAGATTTCTTGACTCAGGCAAAAACGAGTAGGAGCACATATGTGGTATGTGTGGGATCGAGAATATTACGATATGAGATACCGTATTCAATTCTCGCGATATTAGATATCGGCCGGGTATATGTGATATAGCCGGGTCATCGGATCAAGTGTTGATTCGATAATTTAATATATAATTATATATGTGATATATTACATTACATTAACTAATATTGGCTCGCTTTATTGATTCATTTTCTCACCGGATAATACATTGATATATATGCGATATATGTTAATTGTATTATTTTCTTTTGTTACAAAAATATATTATATATGTGATATATAATATTGTAACAAGTTATGATTACTAATGCAACGTGATTAGTGGAGATTAAACATGGTTAGGGTTTGATTTGGGTTAGCACTTTCATGAAGCTTCTAGAAGCTTTTGTTTTGTTTTAAGCTAAGATATTATGTGTTGATATTTGTGGAGATATTTCCTATCCCAACCCAAACCCTTTACCCTAGTTAAATCTCTACAATGGTTATCCCTTTCATTATTAACCATGGGTTGCATTTGTAATTAATATAACTTTTCATTATTCATCACAAAAGACTTCATCTTCTTCTTCCTCCTTGAAAAGCTTTCTAGCTTTTGGTTTTGTGATGAATTAGTGTGAGATTTTGAAAATAAAAGAGAGCTAAATTCCTACTTCATCATCCTCATCTATTCTAGCCACTTAGATTAGGGTGTTCACTTCTCTAATACTTGATTAGAGAAGTGAGAGATTGAGTTAAAGAATCTTCAAGCTAGATCTTCTTCGAAAAGGAAGACTTCAAGCAAGCATGGATCGTTCGGCTTGTGGAGCCTCTCTTGAGTCCGGGAGTTCATGGATCGCGGCGAAGGGACCACTACTCGGAGCTTATGAAGTAAAGGAATGGACTACAAAGGTTGCAATTCCTTTCTCTTAGATGTAAAGATGTTTACATACTTTGCTAACCCTAATTATCTAGCAAAGATCCTCGCTTTAGGTTGTTCGGCACTTCTAAATTCTAAATCGGGCATGGTTGATGCCTTATAGACCCTTATGACAGTGCCTAGTAACCCCACAATGTTGTACGAAATGTTAGGTGCGTACCCTCATTGTCATAAAGGTTGATAGGATCCCTATTGGCTTAATGCCGCCGTACGATGATTTTCCGTACGTGATGAGTTTGACTTGATGATTGATCTATACCCTTGACTTGAGGATGCCGTATGATCGGTTATGCCGTACGATGGGTTGTGCCGTAATGTTGTGAGGTTGGATGCCGATTGATAGATTCACCGACTAGATCATCTTAGATACGTATACCTTATAGCTTTTAGCTGATGATTTACCTTATGCCGCATTCATGTTATTCTCATTGCATTGTTTATACCTGTGCTAGTATACTTACACCATTATCGATAATGCGTATATTACACTTACACAGATTTTGCCGGCTCACACACTTCATCATCAATAATTGCCATGTCACTACACAGTAGAATTGCTGCTTCAGGATACGACTCCTTGCCTGATAGACTTTCTATGTTCGCGTCATTTGGATATGTTGCATGATATACTGATATTGTCACATAACTGCTCCATGTTGCATGATATACGGATATGCTTACAGTTCTGTTATATGTCGCATACATCATGCTTTATGATTATACGCATTGAAATATGTTATTTTCATGAGATTTCTGGATTTGAGAACCAGGGGTATTTCAAAGAAAGTAAGTATTGTTTTAAAAACCCGGTTTCTCTTGATATGATATTTCAGTGTGTCCACCATGCGTTTTCTCGGTGCTGAGACTTGTTATATGTAAAACCCGATTCGAGAAGTGGACGATTCCGTTTGCGGGTTCATGGTGGACCCGGTATGGTATCCCGAGGCAGGAAAATGATGTTGTGCAGTAGACGATGAGCCTGGCAGAGGGACTACTACCTACCGGTGATAGTATTTGGGCTCGACGGATATCCGGAGGATACCGACTGGAGTCGAGAGATGATATGGGACGATCCGGACTGACGGAGCCCGAGATGTGAGGATTTACGTGTCGATGCTGGACACGGGTTTCATGATGTTTAGAGTGTCGATGCTGGGCACTCAGGTTCCATGATTTTGATGTGTCGCGAGGGGCACACATTGATTTATATCCTCATACTTTCATGCATATGCTTTTATGATATTTACATGCATGATATTGTGGTGCCATTGGTTGATATGCGGACGAGATCCGCATGCATACAGGCATTGACTATGGGTGGACGAGATCCACATGCATACATACATTGATTATATTATTGGATGGTATCCACATGATGCTATGCATTTATTTATTTTATTTGCACAGATACAGTTAAGGTCAACCTAGATATCATAGTGTTGCCTTTATGATATAGTTGATTTAGGAAATCGTTATTTATTCGACTTCTACCTGATGATATTTTCTACTCTCGAGTTGGCAACTCACCCCCGTTGTGCCACAGTTTCTTACAGGTTTTGCCGTACAGGTTTCTCCTTGGCGGTTTTGCTGGAACACTACTTCATTTCGGGTGATTGCTTCAGTAGGTGGGTTCACTCGTATCGTGACCACCATTGTACTTTATTTACATTTAGTTGTATCTAGTAAACTCCATCAACCAGACATGTATATTTATTGATTTAGCAGACCAGTTGTTTATTCTTTCGACCTTAGAGTCGCGCGTTGTATTATTATGGGTTTTCTTGATGATTTTGAGTTTCCTTCTGAGTTTTGATCCTCGCCCTTCGGCATTGTATATTATATTGCTTACGTGGTTATGACCGCATTTGGGCGAAGAGCTAGCTCCCACTTGGGGATGCCTTTTATTCTTCATGTATATTATTCATGTTGTACCTCTTTTGGGGCCAGTATTTATAATGGAAACTCTGCCAAAATTTTCAGAAAAGACTTGAGATTTTAAAAATGCATATTTCGGCTTATGTTATTAAAACCACTTGCTTTAAAATAAGTTTTCTTCACTCCTTCCTAAAAATGGTTTAGATTTCTGTGTTTTTGGCTTACTTGAATTAGATGGGGTCATATAGGCTTCATATGATTCAAGGGCCAGTCACGTGCCATTTCGGGTCGTGACAAAACCCTTCATCAAGAGGCAACCAGGCCCGCCCTTGCTCGGTTATCCCTATCTGGTAGTTCCCTACCCCACAGCGCCAGAGATCAAAGCCCTTGCCGAGAGGCACCGGGCAGTGACCCTGCTCGGCCCGTCCTTAAGGATCAAAGGCCTCGCCAAGAGGCACCGGGCAACAACCCTGCTCGGCCCGTCCTTAGCAGGCCTCTTACGGCCTCTCCCGCACTAAGGATCGAAGGCCTTACCAAGAGGCAACCGGGCCCGTCCTTGCTCGGTTATCCCTGGCTGGTAGTTCCCTACCCCGCAACTCTAGGGATCGAAGCCCTCGCCAAGTGGCAACCGGGCCCGCCCTTGCTCGGTTATCCCTGGCTGGTAGTTCCCTACCCCGCAACGCCAAGGATCAATTCCCTTACCAAGAGGCAACCGGGCTCGCCCAAGCTCGGTTATCCCTGGCTGGTAGTTCGCTACCCCGCAACGCCAAGGATCGAAGTCCTCACCTAGAGGCAGTCGAGCGGCTACCGTGCTCGGCTATCCCTGGCTGGTAGTTCGCTACACCGCAATGCCAGGGATCGAAGCCCTCGCCAAAAGGCACCGGGCATCAACCCTGCTCGGCCCGTGCTTAGAAGGCCCATTACGGCCCCTCCCGCGCTAAAGATCAAAACCTTCATTAAGAGGAAACTAGGCCTGCCCATGCTCGGTTATCCCTGGCTGGTAGGTCCCTACCCCACAGCGCCAGAGATCAAAGCCATCGCCAAGAGGCACCGGGCAGTAACCCTGCTCGGCTCGTCCTTAAGGATCAAAGCCCTCGCCAAGAGGCACCGGGCAACAACCCTGCTTGGTCCGTCCTTAACAGGCCCATTACGGCCCCTCCCACGCTAAGGATCAAAGCCCTCATCAAGAGGCAACCGGGCTCGCCCTTGCTTGGTTATCCTTGGCTGGTAGTTCCCTACCCCACAACGCCAGAGATCAAAGGCCTCGCCAAGAGGCACCGGACAGTAACCCTGCTCGGCCCGTCCTTAAGGATCAAAACCCCCGCCAAGAGGCACCGGAAAGCAACCCTGCTCGGCCCTTCCTTAGCAGGCCTCTTACGGCCCCTCCCGCGCTAAGGATCGAAGCCCACACCAAGAGGCAACCGAGCGGCTACCCTGCTCGGTTATCCCTGGCTGGTAGTTCACTACCCCACGACGCCAGGGATCGAAGCCCTCGCCAAGAAGCAACTGAGCAGCTTCACTGCTCGGTCCGTCCTTAGCAGGCCCATTACGGCCCTCCCGCACTAAGGATCAAAGCCCTCATCAAGAGGCAACCGGGCCCGCCCTTGCTCGGTTATCCCTGGCTGGTAGTTCCCTACCCCACAACACCAGAGATCAAAGCCTTCATCAAGAGGAACCGGGCCCGCCCCTACTCGGTTATCCATGGCTTGTAGTTCCCTACTCCACAACGCCAGAGATCAAAGCCTTCATCAAGAGGAACTGGGCCCGCCCTTGCTTGGTTATCCCTGGCTGGTAATCCTTACCCCACAACACCAGAGATCAAAGCCCTCGCCAAGAGGCACCGGGCAGTAACCCTGCTTGTCCCGTCCTTAAGGATCAAAGCCCTCGCCAAGAGGCACCGGACAACAACCCTGCTCGGCCCGTCCTTAACAGGTCCATTAAGGCTCCTCCTGTGCTAAAGATCAAAGCCCTCATCAAGAGGCAACCGGACCCGCCCTTGCACGGTTATCCCTACCTGGTAGTTCCCTACCCCACAACGCCGAAGATCAAAGCCCTCATCAAGAGGCAACCGGGCCCGCCCTTGCTCGGTTATCCCTGGCTGGTAGTCCCTGCCCCACAACGCCAGAGATCAAAGCTCTCGCCAAGAGGCACCGGGCAGTAACCCTGCTCGGCCCATCCTTAAGGATCAAAGCCCTCGCCAAGAGACACCGGGCAGCAACCCTGCTCGGCCCGTCCTTAGCAGGCCCCTTACGGCACCTCCCGCGCTAAGGATCGAAGCCCTCACCGAGAGGCAACCGGGCCCGCCCTTGCTCGGTTATCCCTGGCTGGTAGCTCACTACCCCATAACGCTAGAGATCAAAACCCTCGCCAAGAGGCACCTGGCAGTAACCCTGCTCGGCCTGTCCTTAAGGATCAAAGCCCTCACCAAGAAGCACCGGGCAGCAACCCTGCTCAACCCGTCCTTCGCAGGCCCCTTACAGCCCCTCCCGCGCTAAGGATCGAAGCCCTCACCGAGAGGCAACCGGGATCGCCCTTGCTCGGTTATCCCTAGCTGGTAGATCCCTATCCCACAACGCCAGGGATCGAAGCCCTTACCAAGAGGCAGCCGAGTGGCTACCCTGCTCTGCTATCCCCGGCTGGTAGTTCACTACCTCACGACGCCAAGGATCTAAGCCCTCGCTAAGCGGCACTGGGCAGCAACCCTGCTTGGCCCATCCTTAGCAGGCCTCTTACGGCCCCTCCCGTGCTAAGGATCGAAGCCCTCACCAAGTGGCAGCCAAGCGGCTACCCTGCTTGGCTATCCCTGGCTAGTAGTTCACTACCCCATGATGCTAGGTATCTAAGCCCTTGCCAAGAGGCAACTGGGCAGCAACCCTACTCGGTCCACACTTAGCAGGCCTCTTACGGTCCAACCCGAGCTAAGGATCAAACTCCTCGCCAAGAGGCCCCGAGCAGCAACAATGCTCGGCCAATTCTTTGGAAAACACCAACCTTCCTGCAACAAAGGTTCCTCCAAACTGTTCAAGTAAACGATTACCACCTCGGCTCCGGGGGCTGGAGGACACCGACCTTCTTTCACAGCGGTTAACCGACAAGCACTCGAGGGGCGATCGTTATCTAAAACACGGGCCATCGACCTGTGGCCTAACGCTTGATCGAGGTCAGAACTGATAAGTTCAAGTACTCACACAGGAAAAACATGGTCACGCCGAAGAAAAAGAGTAAGTTTCATTCAAACTTCCAAAATCTTTTACAAGGTACTCTGGGCTCCCCAGCCTTACCAAATTTCCCGGAAGCATACAAAAAGGGAAAAGCCAAAAAGTTCAGGCCGCAAGCCCCGCCTAGACCTCACCTTCTTTGGTACCATCCCCAAGATCAGGGGCTTCCGCTCCAGCAGCAGCCCCTCCCTCATCACCATCTGCCGGAGGCATGACCACCGAAAGTGGGACCCGAGCGCGGAGCTCACCGTCGGAAAACTCAGGAAACTGCGCCTTGACGGCATCAAGAGCTTCATGCCATACAATGGCAGAGGCTTCACCGAGGTCGACGTAAAACTGGTCCAACCCTTTGTAATCGGTCACCGCCTTTCGAGCTCGGACCTCGTCAACCTTCGCCGCCTGAAGCACCGCCTCAGCATCCCGTCTATTGGCATCCCTCGCCCTCTTCACTGCTGCATAGCGATCGGCCATCTCCGCCAACTTTGCCTCGATGGATCGGTGGGACTCACTTAGCCGGTGAAAGGACTCCCAGCACTTTGAGACGGTGAGCTCCCCAGTGGCCACTTGGGTTTCGAGGATGGCCATCCTCTCCCTCTCCAGATGCAGCTCGAGTCGCAATTCCTTGGCCTCCGAAGAAGACTCCCCCGCCAACCTTATGGCATGGGCATTCTCCTCGGCCTCCATTCGAGCAACGAAGGCGCAGTGCTGAAGGAGCTGATGAAAAACAGCAGAGAGACTTAGAGACGCTCGAACTGAGAAAAGGGCGCTAAAAATAACACATAAGGGAGTACGTACCTGCACCGCCTCCTGAGCTATAGCTACCACTTGGGCCCTCAGGGTTCCCTGTGGAATCTTGCCTCCGGCCGACTCTTCCATATCAGCGAGCAGGCTGGCGGCAACGGAAAGCCCGGACGGGACTACGAAACAGGCGTCCCCTCCTGCACAGGAATCCCCTCGGGAATCTCAGTCGGTGGCGTGCGAGAGACCGTCTTCTTCCTCTTAACAGGAACCTCGTCTTCGTCCTCTTTCGCTTCCCTCGTTCGGGGTTCGGGAGCCCGCAGACGCCTCTGGCCGCTGCCGCGGCAATCATCGAGGGCTCGGGTCAAGGCGAATGGCCTCATCATCGGCGACTCCCTTGGAACAGAACTCGAGTCAGCCCGAGGCATGGCCACGTCCCCGGCTCTCTTCTGGGACAGGGCACCGAGGGCAGCAAGAATTCTGGATCGGTCCATTTGTTCTGCCGAGGGGGGAACGGGCTCGACTCAAAAGAAGAAGAAGCAGAAGAAGAAAAGGAAGGATCTATAGGGCGCTACCTAGACTCTACCCGACCTATTTCTACAGACTCATCACAAAAAACATCTAACCTGATGAAGGAGATGAATCCTCAGAAGAGCAAAACGCGGATATCCTGACCTAAGAAGGAGAGCACCGAGCTAACGAGACTCAAGACGAGAAAAGTATGAAGAAGTATGGACCCTAATGGGGACTCCACCTCTTTTTATAGCTGTCGGCGTACACATCCAACGGCGATAGTCATCTCCCGCCGAAATGACTCATTGCATTCGACGGCTACCATCGCTCCACCTGTCGCACATGCATGGATCGCATCCCATCGGACGCCGGAAATCTGTGGCCCGTCGCGTCAGCCAACCAGCGCCAGACACGTGGGCTGTCGCTTCAGTGAGCGTATACACGATCCGGCGCATCCTCTTTAATGCAAGATCTGGCCCCTGATCCGCTGTCGTCATCAAGAAAATACTGCTGATTGCCTGGGAATGCACGCTTACGATATCTACGAAAAGGAGCTCACCTTGGGTGACCCGGCAGACCACTCTCGACCCGACCCGTGAACAGGTTGGGACAAGAGTGGGGGGCTAATGATGATGCTCGATATCGTCGATTTCCCAGATCGTGACACATGGCAGATGACGTGTCCTGAAGCTACCAAGAAAGGACCAGGAACGGTACGTCGGTAGAATAACCTGGGTCTGCGGCCCATAAACGTGGCCAACCTTCCGCGACCGACCACACCACTCATGTGCCCGCCTTACAAACAACCGTTGGCTCACCTCCGAGCCACCTGCATAACTGGCCTCCTCGACCCTCTCAGCTCGTCTCCGGGCTTTAGCAGAACCAGGATACCTCAGCCTCCTGCTTGCCCCCGAGCCTCCCGTTGAGCTCATCCTCCTCGGTCTCATCCTGACCGACCTGCAGCACTGATCACTGGCTCCCATGCCACGGCTCCGCGAATCTCGCCATGCCCGAGATATCCGCCGCCCACGATTCCACGTTCCACGCCATCATGATCCCCCATTAACGAGCTTGTCTCGCCATTAATACGGGATCCCGCTTATCACGCGGGCGTGATGTTGGGAGCGTAACGGCCGGCGTGATTCTCGCGCCTTCCTGTCCATCGCTGCCGCTATATAAACCCCTCGCTCAAACGATCGAGGTACGCAATTCTCTCCTGACTAGGCCGTTACTCTGCTCAAATATCTGGTCTAACTTGATCGTCGGAGGGTCTTCGGTGGTAAAACCACCCCGGTACTTCCTTGTAGGTGGCTCGGCCTCAACCGCCTCAAACCCATTGAGATCCACATGCTTCAGGAGGCAACCTCCAACTCAATCTCAGTCGTCCATCGTCACTTGCAGCAGATCTACGGAAGGTAACATCTTGACGAGATCCGACATCCGTCAAGTACGGTTGAAAATTTCTAGATTTGGTAATTTGTTGTTTGGTTGGCTTTGAATTCCTAGTATTGGATTTGTAGATGCTTATAATCTTTGTTTGGTTGGTAAAAAAAGTGGGATTTGGATTTGAGGATTTTAGAGAGAGATAGATAGAGAGAGGACTATTAAATAAATAAAGTACACGGGTGCCATCTAAAAGTATAATGAATAGTGCCAAATCCTTGCAAATCCTTAAAAAAAATTAGGATTCAAGAATCCTTGTTTTGTGGTGGGCCGTGTTAGTTATATATATGCCCTAGAGGCCATTGTTGTACATATGATGTATATTATAGTGGATGCTTGGATATATATAGAGAGGACTTTCTTGCTCGTCATGATAGTATGCTATTTGGTTTCACTTTATCTTAACATGTTGACTTATATTAGTTTACTGTCTTGCTTTCACATGTTGATAAAGCCCTTAGGATATGTACTCGACTACTGGGACTATGATGAGATCATACTAGTGGGGCCAGGGTAGTCAACGAGTACATCCTATAACTGTTCCTAGTCGAGGGTGTGTCGAGACAGGGCATCGATACACCAGAGTAGACTAGCATACACGCATCTTGACCCATATGATGGGAGATGGATGATCCCATATCCATCGGTGTTTGACATCAAAGATAGTGTGCGGGTGCTTAGTGGAGACTGATTACACTGGACGGACTTGCCGAGAACTCCCAGATGGTTTTATACCTCACGTCAGATGGTAGTTCTCTGGTGACACTGGTACAGAGTAGTCTGTAGACCCGAGATCGTCATAGAGTCTTGTGTGATTCCCATTGTGTTTTGATTTCCACCTTACCACATCCAAGAGGGCGTGCAAAACGGTGGATTTTGGGTACAGTCCCGAATCACATGGAGGCAATGAGCGATAGGAGGGGTTTCGTCTCTCCCGGTATAAGGAGTTGATGTTGTGCTGTGTTCGATTGGCTATAACTGGAAGTCCCTGGCCAGGGTGGATATTGAGTACTGCTGGTAAGTGTTATCAGTAGGTTCTCGACCTGTTATGAGCCTCACATCGACACGACTTATCAGTTACTGGGGTCTGACGTTTACCACCCCTAGACTAGATATGCAACATATCAGACAAAAAGACCGGACTGTACGGTAGTGTTACTGATTGGATTCACAAAAGAATGTATAGGCTTGCTTGTTGATCTTCTGATCGCTCAATACCTGGGTGGTTGTTACGTTTAGCTGCCCGCTTGCAGCCTGTGGGTTTTTTTATATGATCATCACCTGCTACCGGCGTATTGACGATTATTTAGAGTCCTACACAGAGGTTTCTTGACTCAGGAAAAACGGAGTAGGAGCACATATGTGATATGTGCGGAACCGAGGATAATACGATATGAGATACCGTATTCTATTCTCGCGATATTTGATATCGGCCGGGTATATGTGATATAGCCGGGTCATCGGATCAAGTGTTGATTCGATGAAATGATACAGTTTATATTAGTCGGTTATTTGAGAAATAGCCGGATTGTCGGATCAAGTGTTGATTCAGTAATTTAATGTATAATTATATATGTGATATATTACATTACATTATCTAATATTGGCTCGCTTTATTGATTCATTTTCTCACCGGATAATACATTGATATATATATGCGATATATGTTAATTGTATTATTTTCTTTTGTTACAAAAATATATTATATATGTGATATATAATATTGTAACAAGTTATGTTTACAAATGCAACATAATTAGTGAAGATTAAATATGGTTAGGGTTTGATTTGGGTTAATCTTTTCTAGAAGCTTCTAGAAGCATTTGTTTTGTTTCTTGCAAAGATATTATGTGTTGATATTTTTGGAGATATTTTCTTAACCCAACCCACACCCTTTATCCTAGTTAAATCTCTACAATGGTTAAGTATTTCTTGACTTAACTATGGTTGCAATTGTAATGATAATAACAATTCATTATTCATCACAAAAGGGATCATTCTTCTTCTTCTTCCTTGAGCTCTTGAAAAGCTTTCTAGGTTTTTCTTTTGTGATGGATCAGTGTGAGAATTTGATAATAAAAGAGAGTATAAATCCTACTTCATCATCCTCATCTAATCTGGACAATTAGATTAGGGTGTTCACTTCATTAATACTTGATTAGTGAGGTAGAGCTTGAGTTAAAGAAACTTCAAGGTAGATCATCTTCGAAAAGGAAGACTTCAAGCAAGCATGGATCATTCGGGTTGTGGAGCTTCTCTTGAGTCTGGGAGATCATGGATCGCGGCAAATGGACTACTACTCGGAGCTTATGAAGCGAAGGAGCGGACTATAAAGGTTGTAATCCTCTCTCTTAATTGTAAAGATATTTACTTGCATATTTAACTCTAATAATCTAGCAAAGATCCTCGCTTTGGCTTGTTCGGCACGTCTAAAATTTAAATCGGGCATGGTTGATGCCTTATAGACCCTAGTGATAGTGCCTAGTAACCCTACAGTGGTATCAGAGCCTAGCTAGAGCTTTAGGCGACGTGTTTACGAAGTTAAAAGTCCGATTGAACCCCGAAACATCAAAATTTGACCCCTCTATGGAAATTTTTTAAAATTATGTTTTTTTTTCTGTATTAAAAATACTTAGAAAATTCAGTAGGTGATTATAAGAATTATTGTGAAAAACGACAACCTAATACCCTTAAAGCGCCGCGGAACCGCGGCAATACCATGCCTTGTGCGGCGGTTCCGCGGCCGTACAGGGGTATTAGGGTTAGCTTTTGATACAGTAACATCCGTAGGTACTTTTGCATGCTTCGGGGAATTTTTAATTCTACTCAAGTGTTGAGTTTTCTGGAGATCTTTTGTATTCGTTGATTCGATCGGAAAGTTTAACTTCGTTTAAGTGTTTTCCGGATAATTTAGAACGTGTTAAAATGTTCGAACGGATATCAATAACTCACTTTTTCCCGACACGAAAAACTTTCAAGTGTTGAATTTTTCTTGAGTTTAAAATTTTCAGAAAAACATGCAAGCATATCTGTGGACCCTCTAGAAGAACGTTACCTTGACTCGATTATGTGACCGTCAAAACATCCACTGAACCCTAGGGTTTGTGGTAGTTTGGCGTTACCACATGTGAGGCGTTGGTTTGACCCTTCTACGGCTGGTTCACTGCGGCTGTGACATGTTCTGGGTTTTTTGAACTCCGCTCAAGTGTTGAGCTATTAGGGAATTCTTGGGTGTTTGAATATTCGATCGGAAAGTTTAACTTTGTCTATTTATCTGGAATGTGATACAATATGTGGAATTCATATAGTTAGGCATGAAATGCGAAGTATGTGATATTCCGGATTTATGATGTCTAAAGTGATTGTGGATTCCAAATGTTGTAGTTTTACACTTTCTTTTCTGTGACCGTAAGCGTAGTATGTGGTGTATCGCCGGCTTCGTTGCTATACATCAACGACAGTCGGGATACGCATACTTGCTTACGTTGATGATATGAGATATTATGTGTTGCTGTGATATGTTATATTGGATCGTCGTGTTCTGAATAGCCGGGGGTTTTATGTGAGATGAGGGTTTTTATTTTCATTCATGTAAAATTAATTTGTATGTAATATTCTTTTATTGGGGCACTTCCGGGATGAGGTTGATGTCACTATTGTATATTATTTACTTTTCGGCATTAGGTAGACCCAAGGAGGGGAGCACAAGTAACCGGGTTCTAGGGTACAGTGGGAGGCCATCTCGAGGAGTCGAGACCGGGTCTCCTAACCCTAGAATTGGCAGTGTTGCTTGCCGCTCTCGTAGGGGTTTAGGGATGTAGGTTTGGCTATTCATCGCGACCGTGGAATCCGTGTTTTATAGAGGCTCAATGTAAAACACAGACGTCCTAGTATATCCAATGTTTCATATGTTATCTTCTGCTGCAATATTCTGTGATAAGATCATATTACTGCCTGAGATGAATGCTTATACTATATATATGATATACAAATATTACAGCTTTCGTTTCTTCTGTGATGCTTAGGAAGCATAATTGATGGGATTTTATTAATGAGATTAATAAAAGAAAAGAAACCTAAAAGATGTTGTAGAATCAAAATTTTATAAAAAGGGTAGCTACAGTTTTGCTTTGCACAGCGGTATATATGATATACCCTATACCTTATTCGATGAGGAAAGAGCCGAGATCCCTTCACCGGGAGTGACCTCTTTAGCAGAACTGGCAGATGCTACAAACTCACGGATTAGTTTTTGATTGCTTTTATAGTTTTGCTTTGCACAGCGGTATATATGATATACCCTGCACCTTATTCGATGGGGAAAGAGCCGAGATCCCTTCACCGGGAGTGACCTCTTTAGCGAAACTAGAAAAGCCTCAAAAAACACTCATTTTCAAAAATCACTTGTTTCTACAACGATATCAAGTTCATTACGCTCATGGTTTTCTGAAAAACCTGCGTAGCCTTCCGTCATTTCAGATAAGTACTACTTAGTATTCGTGCTACGTTTGTTGACTATGTTAAGGCGTAGTGTGCGGTAGCTAATTAGTGCTTATCTGTTAAAACATGAGATATGATTGGATTAGGGTAGTTGTACGACTTTGTTGACTATGTTAAGGGTCGTACAGGTGGGTTTAATTCAATCGGGAAATGACGGGTTGAACTTGGCTAGCAATTATGATTTGTTGACTATATTAAGGTCATTAGTTGCTAGGGGCAAAAGCATTATCGGGAATTTCAATTGTTGAAATTTGCAATGAGATTGTATATCTTCTATGAGATAGATGGATCCTGATACCCACTGCTAGTAAAAGTTACTCCTGGGAGAATTTTACACAGGACAATTAGCCGATCAAGTAGGTGTCTAGAAAGGTATTAATGGGGTTAAGCCTCTGAGAAAACGAGGTTTATTTTAATTAGGTCCATGCGAAAGCACGGGGAACCTCCCTTAAAGTACCAACACTGATCTGGCTGAAAAATTGACAAAATTATAGGGTGTAATTAATCCTGGCTAATCTTACCTTTTCGGGTTTGAAGGGAGATTTGATGAAAACAGTGGGAGACATCCTGATTAGATAAGATAATAACCAATCTAATTTTGTAAGAGCATACGCTAAAGTGTTTCCTTCTCTCTCTCTCCAGGTAGCGACCATGTCAGGCCTTAATCAAGATAATAATATTGATGTATTGACTGAACCCGCTTTTTATACCGAGTAAAGGAATGTTGGTCCCGTTCTTTCTTATAAGTGTTATAAGACTGAACAGGGAATAGGACAATATCTGGATTCTCACGCCGCCCAAATGAAGAACAAGTATGTTGATGCATCTTCTTCGGGTGTGTTAGTTATTGAGAACTGTTTCTCAGTTCACCCTACGTCCTGGGTATTAGATACCGGATCGGGATTCCACATATATAAATTGTTACGTGGGCTACGTAAAGGTAGAGAACTGGGAAAGGGTGATCATTCCGTACAAGTAGGGAATGGTACAAATATTGCAGCCAAAGTAGTTGGCGAATATCACCTTATATTACCAAGTAGTAATACATTGATTCTGAGTGAGTGCTATTATATACCGAATATGATGTGCAACATTTTATCAGTTTTTTATTAAGTAAAGAAGGGTATAATTTTGTAATACAGGATAATGTTATGAACATCTTCCTAAATCAAAAGTTGATTGGATCAGGCTCGTTACATAATGGCATATTCATTCTCAATCAAAATACAATCCTTAATATACAAAACACACACAAGAGGAAGAGTTCAGAAATGAACGAATCCTTCTTGTGGCATTGTAGACTTGGTCATATCAATGCGACACGGCTAGCTAAGTTACATAAGGATGGATATTTGAACCCATTCGAATTATCATCTTATGATACTTGCCATTCATGTCTCAAAAGTAAAATGACCAAAACTCCGTTTAGTAGACACGGAGCAAGAGTTGAGGAACTCTTAGGACTGGTACATAGTAATGTATGCGGTCCCATGTCTACACATGCCAGGAACGGTTCTTCCTACTTTATTACATTCACTGACGATCTCTCTAGATACGGACATGTGTTCCTGATGAAACACAAGTCTGAAGCTTTTGAGAAATTCAGAGAATATAAGAACAAAGTAGAGAAGCAAACGGGCAAAAGTATTAAGATCTTTCGATCTGATCGAGGAGGAGAATACTTGAGCAATAAGTTCCTGGAATATCTAAAAGAGAATGGGATTCTCTCTCAGCTTACTCCTCCCTATACACTACAGCACAACGGTGTATCGGAGCGGAGGAATCGCACCCTATTAGATATGGTGCGCTCTATGATGAGCACTGCTGAGTTGCCTAATTCCTTCTGGGGTTATGCACTTGAGACAGCAGCATACCTATTGAATCAAGTTCCATCTAAATCTGTACCTACCACACCATATGAGATATGGAGTGGGAAGAGACCGTATCTTAAACGAGTTAAGATATAGGGTTGTCCGGCCTATTTCAAAAGGCAAAATCTGGACAAACTCGAAGCACGATCAGTTCTTTGTAAGTATGTGGGATATTCTAAGAATTCCCAAGGATATTTTTTCTACTATGCTGAAGAACAAAAAGTGTTTGTTTCTCAATATGCCACCTTTTTAGAAAAGGAATTTCTTGCAAAAGAAATTAGTGGTAAAGAGGTAGAGCTAGAAGAAGTTCTAGCACCACAAACTACAACTGATGATTTATTGGAACCAGAGAATTCAGTAGTACCCAATGAACCCCAGCCTCTCCGCCAATCTAGTAGGGTTTCATATCCACCTGAGAGAAACTACAGTTTTCTCGTTGATGGTGGGAGCGAGGATTGCATCATGGATGATGATGACCCGACTAGTTTCGAGCAGTCCATCACGAGTGGTGACTCTGTAAAATGACTAGATGCAATGCGATCTGAGATGGAATCCATGTACACCAACAAAGTATGGACTTTGGAAGTTGCTTCTGAAGGGGTAAAACCCATTGGGAGCAAATAGATCTTTAAGAAGAAACTTGGTGTAGATGGAAAAGTTGAGACTTACAAAGCTAGACTTGTTGCAAAGGGTTTTCGTCAACGACCAGGTATGGATTATGACGAAACCTTTCTCCAGTGGCTATGCTTAAGTCCATCCGGATCTTACTTGCCATTGTTGTATACCATGACTATAAAATCTGGCAAATGGATGTTAAGACCGCCTTTCTAAATGGTGATTTAGAGGAGTGCGTGTACATGACTCAGCCAGAGGGCTTCGTAGATAGTGGGAGCAGCGGAAAGGTGTGCAAGCTGCTTAAATCCATTTATGGGTTAAAGCAAACATCACGGAGTTGGAACATCTGCTTTGATGTGTAGTCAAAGAGTTTGACTTCATAAAAAACGTAGATGAACCTTGTATATATAAAAAGGTTGCATAGAGTAAGGTTGTCTTCCTCGTATTGTATGTCGATGACATACTCTTGATAGGAAATAATGTTCCTATGCTGCAATCGGTCAAGCTCTTCTTATCACAAAGATTCTTAATGAAAGATCTAGGTGATGCCTCCTGCATACTGGGAATTATGATCTATAGAGATAGATCTAAACGGATACTGGGATTGTCCCAATCCAGGTACATTGACACCATACTAAAGAGGTTTAGTATGGAAGAATCCAAGCGTGGGAACCTACCCACGATCTCTGGACTCACTCTCTCCAAAGAGATGTCTCCCAAGACTGATTTGGAGAGAGCTCGCATGCAAGGGATACCCTATGCTTCGGCAGTAGGCTCTATCATGTATGCGATGCTGTGTACCAGACCCGATGTAGGATACTCACTAAGTATAGTGAGTAGGTATCAAGCAGATCCTGGAGAAAGTCACGGGATAGCTGTGAAGAACATTCTCAAGTACTTGAGAAGAACTAAAGAGATGTTCTTGGTTTATTGTAATGGAGAACTCCAAGTGGAGTCCTTTACCGATTCAAGCTTCCAAAATGATAAGGATGAATCTAAGTCGCACTCGGGATTTGTCTTTACCCTCAATGGAGGGGCGGTGTGTTGGAAGAGTTCCAAACAGGATACTGTTGCAGACTTGACGATGGAGGCTGAATATATCACTGCCAACGATGCTGCCAAAGAGGCTGTCTGGATAAAGAAGTTCATTACTGAACTTGGTGTGGTTCCGTCCATTGAACATACAATACCTTTGTATTGCGATAACAATAGAGCTGTGGCTTTGGCCAAGGAACCCAGGTCCCATCAGAAATCCAGACATATTCTGAGGCGGTATCACCTGATCCGGGAGATAGTTGATCGCAGGGAGATCGAGGTCAGGAGAGTTGATACGAAGGACAACACTGCGGATCCACTCACGAATGCCATTCCCCAGACACAGTTTGAGAGACTCTTCGGGATGCTGGGTATGGGATACTACAGCAGCTGGCCTTAGTGCAAGTAGGAGATTGTTAGCTATATATATGCCCTAGAGGCCATTGTTGTACATATGATGTATATTATAGTGGATGCTTGGATATATATAGAGAGGACTTTCTTGCTCGTCATGATAGTATGCTATTTGGTTTCCCTTTATCTTAACTTGTTGACTTATATTAGTTTACTGTCTTGCTCTATCATGTTGATAAAGCCCTTAGGATATGTACTCGACTACTGGGACTATGATGAGATCATACTAGTGGGGCCAGGGTAGTCAACGAGTACATCCTATAACTATTCCTATTCGAGGGTGTGTCGAGACAGGGCATCAATACACCAGAGTAGACTAGCGTACACGCATCTTGACCCATATGATGGGCGATGGATGATCCCTTATCCATCGGTGTCTGACATCAAAGATGGTGTGCGGGTGCTTAGTGGAGACTGGGTACACTGGACGGACTCGCCGAGAACTCCCAGATGGTTTTATACCTCACGTCAGATGGCAGTTCTCTGGTGACACTGGTACAGGGTAGTCTGTAGACCCGAGATCGTCATAGAGACTTGTGTGATTCCCACTGTGCTTTGATTTCCACCTTACCACGTCCAAGAGGGCATGCAAAACGGTGGCTTTTGAGTACAGTCCCAAATCACATGGAGGCAATGAGCGATAGGAGGTTCGTCTCTCCCGGTATAGGGAGTTGATGTTGTGCTGTGTTCGATTGGCTATAACTGGAAGTCCCTGGCCAGGGCGGATATTGAGTATTGCTGGTAAGTGTTATCAGTAGATTTTCGATCTGTTATGAGCCTCACATCGACACGACTTATCGGTTACTAGGGTCTGACGTTTACCACCCCTAGACTAGATATGCAACATATCAGACGAAGAGACCGGGCTGTACGGTAGTGTTACTGATTGGATTCACAGGAGAATGTACAGACTTGCTTGTTGATCTTCTGATCACTCAATACCTGGATGGCTGTTACGTTTAGCTGACCGCTTGCAGCTTGTGGGTGTTTGATATGATCATCACCTACTACAGGCGTATTGACGATTCTTTAGAGTCCTACACAGAGGTTTCTTGACTCAGGCAAAACGGAGTAGGAGCACATATGTGATATGTGCGGCACCGAGGATAATACGATATGAGATACCGTATTCTATTCTCGCGATATTTGATATCGGCCGGGTATATGTGATAGTGCCGGGTTATCGGATCAAGTGTTGATTCCATGAATTGATACAATTTATATTAGTCGGTTATTTGAGAAATAGCCGGATTGTCGGATCAAGTGTTGATTCGATAATTTAATGTATAATTATATATGTGATATATTACATTACATTATCTAATATTGGCTCGCTTTATTGATTCATTTTCTCACCGGATAATACATTGATATATATGCGATATATGTTAATTGTATTATTTTCTTTTGTTACAAAAATATATTATATATGTGATATATAATATTGTAACAAGTTATGTTTACAAATGGAACATAATTAGTGAAGATTAAACATGGTTAGGGTTTGATTTGGGTTAATATTTTTTAGAAGCTTCTAGAAGCTTTTGTTTTGTTTCTTGCAAAGATATTATGTGTTGATATTTTTGGAGATATTTTCCTAACCCAACCCACACCCTTTACCCTAGTTAAATCTATTCAATGGTTAAGTCTTTCTTGACTTAACTATGGTTGCAATTGTAATGATAATAACAATTTATTATTCATCACAAAAGGGATCATTCTTCTTCTTCTTCCTAAGCTCCTGAAAAGATTTCTAGGTTTTTCTTTTGTGATGGATTAGTGTGAGAATTTGATAATAAAAGAGAGCATAAATCTTACTTCATCATCCTCATCTAATCTAGCCAATTAGATTAGGGTGTTCACTTCATTAATACTTGATTAGTGAATGAGAGCTTGAGTTAAAGAAACTTCAAGGTAGATCATCTTCGAAAAGGAAGACTTCAAGCAAGCATGGATCATTCGGGTTGTGGAGCTTCTCTTGAGTCCTGGAAATCATGGATCGCGGCAAAGGGACTACTACTCGAAGCTTATGAAGCGAAGGAGTGGACTACAAAGGTTGTAATCCCTCTCTCTTAGTTGTAAAGATATTTACTTGCATGTTTAACTCTAATAATCTAGCAAAGATCCTCGCTTTGGGTTGTTCGGCACGTCTAAAATTTAAATCGGGTACGGTTGATGCCTTATAGACCCTAGTGATAGTGCCTAGTAACCCTACATGCGCCCCATAAAAATAAAGGAATCCTAGAAATCCAGATCCCCCAACCAAACACCAAATTATGGAATTCTTGGATTCCACAATCCAAATCCATAATAATCCTGCAACCAAACAGGCCCTAAGCCAACTGCAAAGATTTTCGATCCTGTGCCGGGATGATATTATTTCTGTGGACCTTAGTAGAGTTATTATCATTGCCCCTCTTTATATCGTTGAGCACATGAATAGCAACGGTATATGTATATCTGTGTGCAGTGATCAGTAGGTGTTTACACTAAAATTTGGTATTTACCAGCTGAAACCGAAAATAGGCTGCTGTCTGCCTCTAGATTCAAAAATCCAGTTGTATGCCGATAATGTGAACGCGGGTAAGGGTCATGGACACACTATTAAAGCATGCGACTAAGGGAAACATGGATAATAACTGAACAAGAGGTGGAAGGAGACTGCACTAATTAATGATGCAATTGTTACTTCAAATGCTATAAAAAAATAGAAAGGTAGAAGAAAAATGGATTCTCAATCAATCAATCAGATAAATTATTATTTATCAATGCTTGAGACTGTCAATAGGAGTAGCCTAGCTTAATCGCCAATGCTATCAAGGCCCTGTCAGAATAGAGTGCGAACCCATCATCAACAAGGAATTCCAACCATTTATATGGTGTTTCTTAGAGAAAAGACCTTTGCCAGGGTCGAACTCAAATTTTTCAGCTGTAGAATCCTGCCTTTGGTCGACATAAACGCCCATGCGACTGCTGAGAATGAGCCTTGGGTGTATAGCATAAATCCTTGCTTTCCCAAAAATATATTTCGGGTATACAACATGAGTCCTTGAACTGAAGGTCTGGCCACGAGGGTGTCACTTATTTACACAACACTTTACATCAATATGGAAAGTAAGGTTGTAGAGTGAAGAAGTGTATGTTAATATGCTATGTTAAGCACTTCAAAGAAGAAAAAGATGATGAGATTAAGACCGAGAATGTCGAATCCTCAAAGATTTTTCGCAAAAGGCAAAAGTAGGTCAAAATTTTGAACTCGACGAGATTGCGGATACTCCCAGTCTACCGATGGAGTAAGAGGGTATCGTTCTTCTATCAGCTGAGGGCAATGCGAACAAGGCATCTGACGGCTTGGAGCCAATCACAAAATCTCATAATTTTGTAAATCGAATTGTAGATTAATATCCTGTTAATGCTTTAATATCAAAAGGGAAGCATTTATGATACCTCTGCATGATGGTTTGGAACTTAAGTTATATGAAGACGCTATTTTTGAGCTGACTGTGAAGTGCAAATCGGCAATGAAAGAACTTGGGTTGATAAGAAAGAAATAAGTCTAGAAATTGATCGACTGCATATTAGACGCAAGAATGTTCATAACAAATTGTTTTAATACTCAAGCGAAAGGAGAATGGCAGTATCAAGGGATACAAGGTGCGTTTGGTGGAAAAAGATTATACCCAGCGTAGGAGCCCATGGGCTGAAAACCGTGTCTATTCGTCTTATCTTGGCGATAGTAACATATTTATACCTTGAATTGATCCAGACGGACATCAAAACCATATTTCTATATGGAACTCTGGAAGAGGAGATCTATATGGATTATCCTATCGTTTCATAGCCATAGGACATGAGCGTGCAAAGTGTGTCATTTAAATAGTTCTAATTATTGCTTAAAATAATCGTCCAAACAATGATACTTTTCATCAGACTGTGCTTGGTTATCAATTCCTGGTAATTGGTCATGACAGCTGTGTTTATCTAAAGCAGACTGGAATTTCATTTCATATCTTATTGTTGTATGTCAACAACATTATGCTGGATGGGAACAATGTGGAGACCTTGAAAGCAGCAAGGAGTTGGTTGTCCTACTTTGAAATGAATAAGGATGATATAAGGTTTATGCTCGTGAGATCGCATCAAACAGAATATGTAATTTGTTTCAAGATACTTACATAAGGAAAAATGCTGGAGCAGTTTAAGAGACGCAACTGTAATGAAATTGGTACTCCAAATTTTAAAAATCACATGTTAAGGTTAGACTGATATTCGAAAACATAAAGAAACGTAAAGTACATATATCTGGTTCATATCGGAGCACAAGAGGGAGTCTTATATATGCTATAATGTATACGAGACTTGATGTATTCCTTGTTGTAGGATTAATAAGCCGCTATCAGTTTAATCCGTGCATCACACATTGAAAGGTGATAAAAGAGGGTTTTACTATTCCTTGTGTTAGGAGGGACCAAATTTGCGATTGATGGATATTCAGATGCCGGTATGGATAATTAAGCATTCATCTCTGCATAATTTTTTTTGTTGAAAGGAGGGCCTTCCTTCAGAGCAGCAAGACACATGATTGTCACGTCCTGTTCAGTTGATAAAACTGCACATTTGTTATTACATTTTTCCTACTATTTCTATATTGAAAAATGTCTTTATTATAACATATCATACATATGAGGGTTTATCTGTAAAAATACTATTTTCTATGTGTTGATATGTTATAATTAGATTTGGTAGGAAAATGTATGCAAAAAAATATCATTGACCAAATCTTAAGAAAACAAACTCTACTAATTGTCATTTGAGTTGTTGTGCAGAATTTTCAGGACTAAAATCAAGGAAATCAAGTTGTTAAAGCAAACCTGCCTAATTAAGAAACCAAAACTTAGAAGTCAAGTCTGGCAGCAACTACGAGAAGATTTCCAAGTTCCAAAGCTTCCAGAGATCGCCAAATGTCACAAGGATCAACCCTCAGTAAATTGATCAAGAGATCTCCACCATTGGCCGCGGATCCGTGGCCAAAACTCCCTGTTGGCCGCGGATCCGCCGCAATACAGAGGATTTAGAAGCTGAAATTTTTTGGGGAGAATCTTTACTGTTATCTTCTATATTTGGAAGCAGTGTTCTCTCTTTGGGACTATAAATAAAGACCGAGAGCTTCTTGGAAAAATCATCAAGTCGACGAGATCACGAAGTCCAAGACGGCTCACGCATCCAGGCTGATCATCAACGGTTCATCTACCTCCTTAGAAGAGATCGAGAAGCAAACTGGTATTTGTAATCATTTTCTAAGAAAACAAAGTGTAAATGAGTTTTGTTGATTAATAAAGGTGGTTCTTTTTCTTATTCTATTTCTTTGTAGTTTCATTATGAATTCTTTCTCCATCTCTTTTTCTCCCAACATGCGCGAGTAATTCTCCGCTTGTTAGGGTTCGTAGGATTAGGGTAGGTTAATGGATGATGAAAATACCTAAACTCTTTTTACGTCCTATAAAGTTTATAAACTTTATCAAAAGAATCATTAACATCCTAATCGGGCACGCTACCAATTCATTGTTAGTCTCGACCGCGATTAGAGATTAGATTAATGATTGTTTTGGTAAAGGCTAGATATGAACGGAGTTCCGTGTCGAGATAGGGGTTAAGAGTGGGATTCATTTTCCCTCCAGAAACCCTAATCTACATGCATCACTGTCGTTCTAGTTTTAAATTTATTAAAGGATAAAAAGAGTAATCTTTAATTAATCATCCATAACTACTAAATCCCAATGAACCCTACAAGCCCCTTTTTCATGTAAACTTACCTCCGTAGTTAATCTAGATCTATATTTTGCATCAGTGTTTAACGTAGATCTAGATCCTACAACCATTCTTCAATATTCTTTATCCCTCCATTCTCTTTCAACACATCTAAAGTAAGAATAAAAGGTTCCACGTTTCCCAGAGGACGGCCCGTACTCATCTCGGTCTAGCTACACGCGACACCGTTATTGATTGCGGTTATTCTACAAACACTTTTTTCGTATCAATCAAATAGCGCCGTCGCCGGGGAATACGTGCGTAATTTTTTATTCTTACTATTTGTGTTGAATTCTTATACGATTCATATCATAATTAAAACAAAACTGCAAATTGTATATTTAACGATTATTGTGTGAATTTTGCGAGGGGATCTGGAGTCGCAGACTTGAGAAAACAGAGAGACAGAGACATTCTTAGAGATCCAGAGGAGTATAGGAGGCCACGTAGCAAATTTCATCAAGTGATCCATCCTTCTTGCGGCGGATCCGCGGCAGATAGCCCATATTCGTGGCGGAAGCGCAGCGGGCCAGGAGATCTAGGGTTCCAAACTTCTCTGGTAAGATTCTAACCTCTTTCTCTCTCTTCTCAAATCCAATAAAATCTATTTTCTGCAGGATTCTTTGCAAAATATCGCCGCTCAAAAATCTTTTTGCAAAAGTTTTGTGATTGGTTTTGTTTTGCATATTTTAATACGGACATTAAGGGGCAAAGACCAAATCAAGATTAGGTGGGGATTTCATCACCCTTCCTAAGCCCCACAAATCACAAACCGAGCATCTGTATCAACCCTACATTAATTTAAAATATATATAGACCAGACTCTAAGGACTGTCGCGCTCAATAAGGACAGAGGAAGGTCGTGGGTAATCTATCGCTTATCCGCATTACTTTTGTGGTGTCTAGGCAAGTGTGTCTAAGGCAAGTGGTTACTTAATTAGGACCACTACTTTCGTAGTGGGGAGCCTCCCACTTACCTGGCACTTACCTGGCTACAAGGGTAGTACGGAGGCGGTAGAGGATTGATCCTGCAGCTTGTCTTTTGGAAGTCTAGGAGCGGTCTAGAGACTGGACCTAGGTAACCTTAGTACTAATGTTGCTTGTGCATTTTAGAGTAATTTGTCTTGAGTCCCACTTTTTTCAAAACAAACAAATTTTAAATCACACACACGCTGCCACTTGCACTAAACCCGCTTAGTGCATGCTTGGCTGGACACAGGATCCTAGTGCCCGTCTTGTCCGCGTTCCTGCTATCGACACCGAAGTCGGTACTTCTTCATCTTCTTTTCCCCCACCACACACCACGACCGAGATGGACGGCACTCCATCAGAATATAACGCCACGCTGCCACCGCCCGTAGGTGCGCAGAATCCACCGCGCATCTCTCTCCAAGAGAGATGCTATCCTATCTGTGGTCCTCTTCCCACTTGTCTATCTCTTCCACCACCTAACGGGGATAATTTCGAAATTAAACCCCACTACATCAATCTGCTGGCCAAATTTCATGGGCTTGAGTCGGAAGACACGTATGTTTTCATCACCAAATTCGAAAACGTATGCGCAATGATGGGTACTTCACAGTTGACTGTCGATGCTATGCGCTTGCGTCTTCTCCCATTCACACTGTGCGACTTGGCAGAAAAATGGCTTTATAATACTGCCGCACACTCTATCACTAATTGGGATGAATTCGTCATAGCATTTCTTAATAAGTTTTACCCAAACCATAAGACTGCCCATAATAGGAGCGAGAGATCAACCAGTTCACCCAGCTTCCCAATGAACCATTTTGGAAGTTCTTTGAATATTTCAAGGATCTGCTTGTCCAATGTCCTCATCATAGAATACAAAGATGGGATTTATGTCGAATTATATATGAGGGCATTAATCCAGCGACAAAGCAGATGCTTGAAACAATGTGTCAATGCAATTTCATGTCTAAAGATAACGGTGAAGCATGGAAATATCTGGAAGATCTCGCAGAAAACACTTTGCAGTGGGAAAGCGTAAGACCACCTTCATCTAGAGGAGGTATTCACCAGCTCGATATTTCCATCGCAGTAAAAGCCGAAATGGCAGCGATACAGAAGAAACTCGAGGCAATTGAGAACAAGTTCTCATCATTCTCCCTAAATCAGGTCACGCTTTCTAAGACCGTCTGTGGTCGCTGTTCGGATCCTTCACACATGACGGAAGAATGTCCTATGAATGCATCGTTTCAAAATAATGCTGCTTTTCAGCAGCGACCTAGAAACGATCCTTATTCTTCCACGTACAATCAAGGATGGAGGAATCATCCTAACTTTGCTTGGAACCAAAACCAACAAAGCAATTATCAAAGACCTCCTCCACAGCAACCACAACCACAGAATCAGCCCCCCTTTCAGTCACAGAATTTCCAAAATCCGGCCAACACTTCTACACCACAAGTGGCCGGTACTGACAACTCTTCACTCGCACAAACTTTGGATATGTTCATGAAACATTCTATGCAATTGTCGGATGAAATGAAGTCTTCTATTGATACCATAAAGAAAGACTCCACCTCCCATGGTGAGAGTATTAAATCAATAGAAAACCAACTTGCACAGTTAAACGCCGCAATGAGTGCGATAGAGAAAGGGAAACTCCCATCTCAACCCATACCTAATCCTGGCCACTCACAAAGTTATAATGTGAGTGTCGTTACTATGTTGAGATCAGGAAAAATGCTGAATAACCGAGTGGGTGAGCAATGTGATGATGTTAGTGACACCAATGATACCCCAGCTTCTTCTTCTTCCCCTAATTCGTCTAGTCTCCCACCTTCATCCAAGCCTATTCTCCGTTTTCCCCAAGGCTCGAACCCTTCGCCCATTTCCTCGAATCTACCTAAAACGATCCCCACTCCAATTCTGGGATCCACTCCATCTCCACAATCCTCTCCAATGTTGGACCAAACCCTTATTGATAAAGCACCTTATCCAAACAAGTTAAGGGACAACCGACCAAGTCCACAAATGGAGAAGATTGTGGAAATTTTTAAGCAAGTTAACATAAACATTCCTCTCCTAGATGCTATTCAACAAGTTCCGTCATATGCGAAAATCCTAAAGGACTGGTGCACTAGGAAGAGAAAAGTTCAAATACCTAAAAAAGTTTTCCTTGCGAGTAATGTGAGCACTGCTTTTACACAACAACTACCCAAGAAACGACAGGACCCCGGAAGTCCTACAATTTTTATTTCTATTGGGAGTAAAAATATCAATCGTGCTCTACTCGATTTAGGTGCTAGTGTTAACTTGCTTCCGTATTCTGTTTATGAGCAATTAAGGATCGGAGAGTTAAAACCGGTGCATTGCACTCTTCAGATGGCCGATTGATCTATCACCCAATCTAGGGGTGAGCTAGAGGATGTGTTAATCAAAGTCAGGGAATTTATATTTCCTATGGACTTTATTGTTTTAGATACACAGCCTATAGCAAACCCACGCAATCAAATCCCGGTGATACTCGGTCGACCCTTTTTGGCCACTTCCAACGCAGTAATCAATTATAGAAACGGCTCTATGACCCTATCCTATGGAAAGAAGTCAATTGAGCTTAACATTTACAGGTTGGGAAGTGAACCCTCCGAACCCTATGCTCATGTGTGTTATGTCGAATTAATGGATGTCGACGGCAGCGAATTTGATCAACCTCATAATTCTGACTCTTTTCATATGTTGTTGCTTGATACGGACTCTTTCACCGAGTTGTCCGGGTCAACATCTAACGCTGATGAGGTACTTTTTATAGAGTCTGACGATCACCCCATTTTTTCTGATGACATTATTCTTAGGGGTATCGACGAAAGCTTTGAGGAAATTTTCGCTGATGAACTCGCATTTTTACAAAACACGGGTGTTGAGATGAATCAACTCCAAGATAAAGAAATTGAACCTCCATCCCTTCTTCTGGACAATCATGATAATGCGAGTAATCCATCATTACTATCACTGTGTCGTCTCTCCAAATTGAGACGCAATCCTTTTCCATTACACCTCTTATCACCTCCCCACTTCTTCACGTCGAAAGGGGACATGTTTTTCCACCAACCTTGGTGCTTCATCGATAAAATTTTCGAATGGTTGGTGTTGACCTTCGGTCTTTGCAAAGCTTGGCATTGACCAATAATCTTGACCCCCTCATGTGATTTTAAAAGATTAACATAGTTTAACTCAAGTTTGAGGGGGGATATTTTGGCTCTTGAAAGAAAATGATTTTTACAAAATTGTGAGCCAAAAATAGGTTTGGGGGAGGATTTCACTTGCATTATTTGTTGTCCCCTTTCTCCTCTCAAGTCTACAGGTTTTTGAGCTTAACGGATGATATCAGTGAGGACACTGCTGTAAACAGGTTTGGGGGAGGTTTGTGCTTATTTACGCATCAATTTACATCATACTTTGCATAAGGACAACATTTTCAAAAATTTTAAAATTTTTTCTTTTATAACAAAAGAGTAGAAAGTGAAAAATTACATCCAAAAGATAGAAATAGTTTAAGAAAACCAAGAAAATTAGAAGTTTTCTTAAACGAACTGGTAATAAGTAGTTATGAGCCGTTGTCCCAAGGGTTAGTAAGATGAAAGAAGTCACTAATCTGAGGATAAAAATAAGTCTGAAAAATAGTTTCTATTCTGGAAGCCAAACATTTGAATGTTGATACCCTACTATATGCACTTACACACGTCTTGAAACTCGGGATAGTAGAGGATATCTTGAAATGCTCTTGTCTAAAAGCCAAAGTATGAAGGAAATAAAAAAATGAAGGAAATATAAAAATGGTGAAAAGAATCATTAACATCCTACTAGGGGTTATAAAAATGGTGAAAAATAGTTTCTATTCTGGAAGCCAAACATTTGAATGTTGATACCCTACTATATGCACTTACACACGTCTTGAAACTCGGGATAGTAGAGAATACCTTGAAATGCTCTTGTCTAAAAGCCAAAGTATGAAGGAAATAAAAAAAATGAAGGAAATAAAAGCCAAAGTGTGAGCCAAAGTATTTCTTTTATGGTTCTTATCTTTATATGTAAATTTCATCATCTCTCTTTTATTATAGGATTTTGTGGGTGTAATTCACTGAAAACCCTCACGAGACAACACTCCTCCTACTAGGGACACCTAGAGATTTAACGGCTTGTTGCACGTGCTCAGTGCAATCGTGTTTCCTACGAAAGTGTGCTTAGCTTTCTCCTTTCTTTTTCTCCTTCTCTTGAATAAACTAGTTTGCTCGGGACAATCAAAGATAAGTTTGGGGGTATTTGTTCAGTTGATAAAACTGCACATTTGTTATTACATTTTTCCTACTATTTCTATATTAAAAAATGTCTTTATTATATCATATCATACATATGAGGGTTTATCTGTAAAAATACTATTTTCTATGTGTTGATATGTTATAATTAGATTTGGTAGGAAAATGTATGCAAAAAAATATCATTGACCAAATCTTAAGAAAACAAACTCTACTAATTATCATTTGAGTTATTGTGCAGAATTTTCAGGACTAAAATCAAGGAAATCAAGTTGTTAAAGCAAACCTGCCTAATTAAGAAACCAAAACTTAGAAGTCAAGTCTGGCAGCAACTACGGGAAAATTTCCAAGTTCCAAAGCTTCCAGAGATCGCCAAATGTCACAAGGAACAACCCTCAGTAAATTGATCAAGAGATCTCCACCATTGGCCGCAGATCCGCAGCCAAAACTCCCTGTTGGCCGCGGATCCGCCGCAATACAGAGGATTTAGAAGCTGAAATTTTTTGGGGAGAATCTTTACTGTTATCTTCCATATTTGGAAGCAAGGGTTCTCGTTTTGGGACTATAAATAAAGACCGAGAGCCTCTTAGAAAAATTATCAAGTCGACGAGGTCACGAAGTCCAAGACGGCTCACGCATCCAGGTTGATCATCAATGGTTCATCTACCTCCTTAGAAGAGATCGAGAAGCAAACTAGTATTTGTAATCATTTTCTAAGGAAACAAAGTGTAAATGAGTTTTGTTGATTAATAAAGGTAGTTCTTTTTCTTATTCTATTTCTTTGTAGTTTCATTATGAATTCTTTCTCCATCTCTTTTTCTCCCAACATGCGCGAGTAATTCTCCGCTTGTTAGGGTTCGTAGGATTATGGTAGGTTAATGGATGATGAAAATACCTAAACTCTTTTTACGTCCTATAAAGTTTATAAACTTTATCAAAAGAATTATTAACATCCTAATCGGGCACGCTACCAATTCATTGTTAGTCTCGACCGCGATTAGAGATTAGATTAATGATGTTTTGGTAAAGGCTAGATATGAACGGAGTTCCGTGTCGAGATAGGGGTTAAGAGTGGGATTCATTTTCCCTCCAGAAACCCTAATCTACATGCATCACTATCGTTCTAGTTTTAAATCTATTAAAGGATAAAAAGAGTAATCTTTAATTAATCATCCATAACTACTAAATCCCAATGAACCCTACAAGCCCCCTTTTCATATAAACTTACCTCCGTAGTTAATCTAGATCTATATTTTGCATCAGTGTTTAACGTAGATCTAGATCTTACAACCATTCTTCAATATTCTTTATCCCTCCTCTCTCTTTCAACACATCTAAAGTAAGAATAAAAGGTTCCACGTTTCCCAGAGGACGGCCCGTACTCATCTCGGTCTAACTACACGCGACACCGTTATTGATTGCGGTTATTCTACAAACACTTTTTTCGTATCAATCACGCCCCGCTTCCCGGTGTACGGGCAGAAGGGGCGAGAGGCCGCTACGTATTTACTGTGAAGTAAATACGCTAAGTGTATCTAAGCAATATAAATATAATTGCACAAGAGACAAGTTATAATAAATCAGTAACTTTATTTATTCATATTCTTTTTACAATACATGGAAAAGTAAATACAACTGAAAGAGAAGATAGCTTTTAAAGTTGTATTATATGGTTAACGTTGTTATTTGTAGCTTGGTACCGAAGGATATCAGTGTATACGAGAGAAGTCTCTATATGCCAGAGACTAGAGGCACGTGTAGTACAAAGAACCGTTTATACCAAGGTACAGCAGCAACGGAATATAGGTTAGGTGTATTAAATCTTACAGTCTCGTGCCACTTCTAATACCTTCCGTACCAATCTACCCCTTAAACCCCGCAATGTTTTGTATTGTATTGTTTGTGTTGTATTGTAAATTGTATTGTATTGTATATATAAATGACTTGCCGAAACCATGATATCCGTATATGGATGTAACTGGAGAATCATGTAAATGGAAGTCTATCCATGGTTCGGTTCAGTCAATACAGATTAAATAGATTGAATATAAGTATTCAAGGATTCATGTTGGATTGTAAATTGTAGATTGTACTTGAATCATATTCAAGTCAGATTATTAATGAGACTCAGTCTGAGTCAAACAATTAGAAAAGAAATTGAAGTCCTGATTGTTTTGATGTTATCGGTAACCGCTGCACATGGGCGGCAGGATTTGTGTCTTTTTCAAAGACGATTACCATGTTGATAACACAGTTGTTAAGTTGTCTGCCTTAAATAGGCAACCCACTTCACCGGCTCCCTGAGGCTCAAGAGATTGGTCCCGCTTAAACCTATATTTACTAGAATTCTTAGGGTAATTTATAGAACTCGAGGGGGTTTTATGTAAAAATACTTTTGTATAATTTTCAAAATACACCCCAAATATTTAATTATGGTCTTTAGAGTTGTCATAGATGTAGATTATATATTTGTGATATTTCTAATAAAAATAACCTATTTTTCATAATACGTGGTATTTAATTGTAACATTGAACTTGTATGGAATTCATGGTATTTTAATGTGAAGTGATCTTGTGATTTTAGGAAAAAGTTGGAATATTCATATTATCACAAAATAGATATTTTAATGATACATATTTACATATTTATATAAAAATAATTTTAATATATATTATATTTCTAAAAATCTCATTTTTCTTAAGATATTTGTATTTTAAATCTTTCGAGACCGAATGCTCCTTGCGGAGGTCTGCATCTCGCACTACTAAGCTCCGGGATGTGCGATAATCCGTACCATCTCAGTCGGGTTCCCCAAAATGGGTTGTAGCGGCGCTTTGCAAAGATTTATAAAAATACGAATTCTTATAGAAATCGGTTTTAATGGTTAGTGGTATTTATATGTAAAATTTCGTTTTCCCGTATTCTATATTCCTGAAAGGTATTGTGCTATGTTGCATATGAGTGTGTGAGGAGGTAGGTCATTATCTCGTGATCTACTTAAAGGTATAATAAGATTGTGATGTTTTAAATGTAAGAATTAAACTACATGGTATTTTAGTGAAAAAATACGATAACAATTGAAATAGAAATCCTTTTGATATGGAACTTATTTAATATGACTTGTTAATATTTAATAGTCAACGTGTAAGGGTTTAGTATGATTGTATTTAAGAAAAAGTGAGATTTTTAGGAAGAACCGAATCGGACATCGAATTAACTTCGATTCCGTCGGGTTTTATTAAAAGAAGTTTTAAGACTAGAGAATAGAAGAAGGAGGTGGGAATTACGGGTTAAGAGATTAGAAGAGAGGAAGAGGGAATGGACGTAGGTTCCGGTGCGTCGTTTCGTCGCCGGGAGCTCCTAGGGTCGTCGTCGGAAAAATCGCTGGAGGTTCGCCCTTCGCTAACTCCAAAAGTACACTAAACTTCTATGGATTTCTTGAGAGTTTTGATCAGAATTTTGGAGTGAGGGGGGTGTGTTTAGGGGTTGTATTTATAGGGTAAGGTTATGGTTTAGGGTAGGTGAAAGGGTGTAAAGAAAAAATGTATTAAATTGTAATAAAATGTATTAAAATGGAGTAACTAGGGTTTTAAAGGATCTTGGAACCGATCTTAGGTAATAAAGTATGCAGGAGTGATACGGAGGTGAAGAGGCCCAACTTTCATGTTGGGGACTCGGCGGTCCGACAAAGTCCGGCCGGTCGATTCGGCCGAGTCCGGCAGTCGTTGGGTTCCCCGTCTCTTCATTTACCCCCTGGGCCAGTTTTTTTTATTAGTGTAGTGGGGTTTTACGGGTTTAGTACGTGTAGACTCTTGGAATTCTAAAAATATTAAAATAAAACATTATTAAAAATAATGTGGGATATGGGATTTGAACTCTGGTGGGTTGGTTCAGCAGTGCAAGGTATTACCAATGAGCTACAAGCTCCTTCTTGCTATTAAAAAGAAAATCAATTAGTTATAGCAATCACAGTAAATGCAAATACCCCAAGTATATATTAATTTTTAAATAAATTTTTGTACACCAAAATTGGAGTTGTTACAGTCTACCTTCCTTACAAAAATTTCGTCCTCGAAATTTACAACTTTTATTTTAAGGACTAGTCTACAAAGAGGTGAGGATATCTTGCATGCATCTCATCTTCTCTTTCCCAATTTGATTCTCCTGGAGTGTCTTTTCTCCACATCACTCGAACCAAGTTGACTTCCTTATTCCGAAGTGAGTTCACTTTTCTATCCAACATCTCCACAGGTTGTTGCTCACAAGATAAGTCGGGCTGTACAGTAAGCTCGGAATGATCAAGAATATGGCTGGGGTCACTCACATACCTTCTGAGTTGGGATATGTGGAACACATTATGCACTCCATCCAATGAAGGTAGAAGTGCCAAGCGGTATGCCACTTCACCGACTCGTTCGAGTGTGTCGAACGGTCCAATGTACCTTGGACTTAGCTTACCCTGTCTTCCAAATCGAATCACTTCGCAGTTTGGAGATATCTTTAAGAATACATGATCTTCTGGCTGGAACTCTAAGTGACGTCGTTTTTCATCAGCCCAGTGCTACTGTCGATCTTGGGTTATGCGCATTCATTCTCTGATAGTACGAACCACATCAACAGTCGCTACTATCATCTCAGGTCCAAGAAGTTCCCTATCTCCGATGTCGTCCCAACTTAAGGGTTATCGACACTTCTTTCCATATAGTGCTGCAAAAGGTGTCATTCCTATGCTTGCTTAGAAGCTGTTGTTGTATGAAAACTCCACAAGATGTAGGTGATCTTTCTACGATCCTTTGAAGTCTAACATACATGCTCTGAGCATATCCTCAAAGATCTGAATAGTTCGCTCAGACTGACCATCTGTTTGTAGATGATAAGTCGTGCTGAAGTTCAGACTTGTTCCCAAGCTTGCTTGCAGACTCTGCCAAAATTGCGATCTGAACCTGGTGTCACGATCGGAGACAATGCAGACCGGTACTCCATGAAGTTTCACAATTTCCTGTATGAGTTCATGGGTATCAGAGATAGTACATATTTAAAGGTTTTAAATCTTAAGTAGATTATTACATCCATGTACTTCTTTGCTAATGTCTCGGTTTATTGGCCAACTCGAAATGGGATGAAGTGAGCCGACTTTGTGAGTCGATCCACAATGACCCATACCGCATCGTTATCCTTTGTGCTGCAAGGAAGAGCAGTCAAAAAATCCATTATGATGTGTTGCCACTTCCATTCTGGGATAGGTAACGGTTGAAGTAGTCCAGCAGTCCTGTGATGTTCAGCCTTTACTTGCTGACACACCAAGCATTTAGCGACGCTTCTGGCTATTTCACGCTTCATTCCATACCACCAGTAATTCTGACTTAGATCTTTGTACATCTTTGTACCTCCAGGGTGCACTGAGTAGGGAGAGCTGTGAGCTTCTTTCATTAACTTTTCCCGAACAGAACCTTTTGGTACACATAATCTGCTGTCGTATCTCAAAGATCCGTCTTCATGGATGATGAAGTCTGTTCTGAGTCCATTCTCTACTTGTTCTCTGATCTTTTGCAACTTAGCATCACTTGCTTGAGATGCTTTGATCTGATTGACAATTCTTGATTGAACTTGTAAATTCATCAAACTTGAAGCATTACCTGACATGACTACTTCAATCTCCATCTGATGCAAGTCTTGTTGAAGTTTCCACTGAGCAGTGAGATGCATTGCTAATGGTTGGCGACTAAGAGCATCTGGAACCACATTCACCTTCCCTGTGTGATATTACAGGTTGATGTCAAAGTCTGCCATGAGTTCTAACCATCGTCTCTGCCGCATATTCAAATCCTTCTGAGTAAACACATATTTCAGACTCTTGTGATCTGTGTATATGTTCACTCGTTCGCCAAGTAGAAAATGGCGCCAAATCTTGAGAGCAAAGATTACGGCTGCTAAATCCAAATCATGCGTCGGATAATTGCGCTCATGAGTCTTCAGCTGTCTTGAAGGATAAGGCACAACCTTACCGTGCTGATGTAGAACACATCATAATCCTTTACCAGATGCATCACAGTGCACTTCGAAACCTCCAGACTGGTCCAGTATAACGAGAATAGGCGCTGATGTCAACCTTGACTTGAGTTCTCCGAAAGCTTGTTCGCATGCTTCTGACCACACAAAATCTTTATCTTTACGTGTGAGCTTAGTCAGGGATGTTGCTATCTTTGAAAAGCTTCAATGAACCTTCTGTAATATCCAGCTAAACCCAAGAAACTCTGAATGCCCTTCACTGACTTTGGTGTCGGCCAATCGCTTACTGCTGAAACTTTCACTGGATCTACAGAGATTCCTTCTCCTGATACGATATGTCCAAGAAAACCAACTTGATTTAGCCAAAACTCGCATTAGCTGTACTTGGCATATAATTGATGTTGTCGTAGATTTTCCAGAACAATTCGTAGGTGGTCGGCATGTTCTTTCCGACTCTTGGAATACACCAGGATGTCGTTGATGAAGATGACAACAAACCAGTGTAAGTACTCCCGGAAAACTTGAGTCATCAGGTTCATGAATATTGCTGGTGTGTTGGTCACTCCAAATGGCATCACTAGAAATTCGAAATGTCCATAGCGAGTTTTGAAAGCCGTTTTATGAATATCAGCTTCCTTGACCTTCACCTGATGATAACCTGAACGAAGATCTAACTTAGAGAAAACAGAAGATCCACTTAGCTGATCAAATAAATCGTCGATGCGCGGGAGTGGATACTTGTTCTTTATCGTGACTTCGTTCAAGGCTCTATAATCAATGCACATTCTGTATGAACCTTCCTTCTTCTTCACAAGCAGTACTGGTGATCCCCAACTTGAAGTGCAGGGACGAATCCATCCTTTTACCAATAATTCGTCCAACTGTGTTCGGACTTCCTTACAAACCTTCCAGAATTAATCGATAAGGTGCTTTGATCACCGGTTGTACTCCTGGTACTAAATGAATACTGAATTAAAGAGTTCGATCGGGAGGCAAACCTGATATATCGTCAGGAAATACGTCGTCGAACTCTAGAACCACTTCTGGACTTGATTTTTCCTCTGCTTGAGTTGCTGCAATCACTGCTTCCCTTGGCTTCGCTTTGTATGTACTTGGCTCCAGGGTACGGTCTCCACTTTTGAAATAGAAGACCGGATGGTCTGGAATCTCGAATACTACCCTCCTTTGACGACAGTCGATGGTAGCATAAAAGGTTCCGAGCCAATCCATATCTAGAACCACATCGAAGTTCGGTATGTCTAGCACTTTGAAGTCAGCATAGAATTCTCTGCTGCAGACGACTACTGGACACAAGCTGTATCCTATTGTTGCCTTTAGAACGCCATTTCCTGAACTGACATTCCAGCTGGATACAAGCGGTGTGACTGGAATCGCATGAGTTCGGACGAACCGTTGCGACATAAAGCAGTGAGATGCTCCAGTATTGAATAGTGCTAGTGCAGAGATTGAGGCTACTAAGATTGTACCTAAGGTATGTAGGATATGTTTTAGGTATAGGGAAAAGTATGTAGATAAGTAGCAAGACTGAAAGAAAAGTTTGAGAAGAAAAGGTTACCAATGATAACTTTGCCAGTGGCCTCAGCTTCTTCCACGGTCATCGTGAAAGTCTGGCGCCGTGGTACATTCCTCCTAGCCTGAGGAGCATTCCTCGGAACGTTCCTTTGAGCTTGATGGAATTGACGAGGAGGAGGTGCAGCTTGTGGTCCTCTAGGTAGTGGAGCAGGTAGTGCAAGTCTTGGAGCAGGTGCTTGGATGGCTGGTCTTTGCGGGTAAGTGATTGCTGGCCTGGGTGCAGTAATTGGATTTTGTCTATGAGGACAAGACCCAATATCATGAGCAGCTGAGCCACAGACTAAGCATAGACAGTTGGCTCGCCGGCAGTCTTACAACATATGCACATTTCTCTTGCAGTAGTTACAAAAGGCTGGGCTTGGACGGTTATTCGGTACTCCGGGTCGTCTTGGCACAAAAGGTGGCCTTGACGAGGCTCCTCCTGTCATCTGGTTGACAGGGCGCTTAACTCTTGCAGACTGAGGTCTGCCCCTCGCCTTTACCACTGCCTCATAACGGCGGGCAGCTTTCAAAGCCGATTCATGAGTCGGAAAATCTCCTGTGGCCAGTGCAGCCTGGATCTCCGAATCCAATCCTTGTTGAAATCGACGGGCTCTGATCTCATCCGTCGGTATCAGGTGTGCCGCAAATCTGTTTAATGTATTGTGTTAGCTGTGTAGTATGTGATATATTGAACAATTCGAATTATTGAGACATATCTTACCGACTAAGCATGGTGAACTCAGCGTCATATTCATCTACCGACTTAGTCCACATCGAACCTTGTTGCAGATGAATGAACTGCTGTTCCATATCGAACTTGGCAGTCTCAGGGAAGTACTTAGCGTCGAACATGTCGCGGAAAGTCTTCCATTCGATGGGTTGTTCAAGACGGTTTTATTCCGCCTTCCACCAATTCCGTGCATTGTCCGTGAGCTGCAGTTTTGCAACACGAACCCAAGCTATTTCTGGCACTTGTGCTGCGACCAGATCATCTTCGATACTTTGAGCCCATTCCTCAGCATCCAGTGGGCTCTCCTTTCCTGAGAACTGTTTGGGGTGCAAAGCCCTGAATTGCTTCACCCCAGGTGCTTCTGCCTCGGGACGGTTTATTAAAAGAGTAGTCTACTGCTGTTGTCCCTCTAGGAGGCTGTGGATTGCTTCAAGCAGAACTGTTTGATCATTGAGCGGAGCAGGGACGATAGGTGTGAGTTGTAGTGGTAGAGGTGTGTAGTTGACAATGGTGCTGGTGTTGTTTGGGGAATCCATAACCTTGAAAGAAAAATTTAGGTTAGAACAGAATCAAAATATATGGAATGATAAGATTCAAGAAATATAAATTGTAAAGAATATTTTAGTTGCTGGTTCTTAAGTTATATTTCTTAGGTTGTTCACGCAGAACAGAACTGCATGGTAAGGTTCCATACAGTTCTGATCTGCATGGGCCACCAACAAAACCTGTCACGCCCCGCTTCCCGGTGTACGGGCAGAGGGCGCGAGAGGCCGCTACGTATTTACTGTGAAGTAAATACGCTAAGCGTATTTAAGCAATAAAAATATAAATGCACAAGGGACAAGATATAATAAATCAGCAATTTTATTTATTCACTGTCACGACCCAAAATTTGGCCCGTAACCGGCACTTAAACTACGTAACGTCTACACGCGTACGCAACTCAAGAAAGCCAAAACCCAGAAATCTAAATCACCCAAATCTGGATCAACGGAGAAAAACATAGTTTTAACATTTGGAAAATTACAAGTAAAATCTCTAACTCTAGTTTTCTTTCTTGAAAATTTCGGCAGCACCTCCTTTGTAAAAACTAGCCCCGAAAATGGATACAACATAGATAAAATATAAAGCATCCCAAATGGGAGCAAAATCACGCCCAACGGCGGAGACAATCACAACAACATGTATACGACGCCGAAGCGAATAAATATCAAAGAAAAGACTGCAATAAGAAGTAAACTTTCCAAAACAAAACCGGCTCCCACGAGCACGGCACCCAAAGTCACCAAAATAATATAATACCGAATCCTCACAAGTCATCTCTAAGTCATATACAAACAGTGGTAGATGGAGAATACTAGATCCAGCAAAAAGATATACAATGTACAAGCAGATAACCGCAAACCCACCTAAAAACAAAGGCCTCATAGCCCAACGTAGCGGTATCCGCAAAAGTAGAGATGATAAGACGCCCTGCCGCGACTACTCTGAGGGTAAGTCCTGCAAAACACTGTGGCACAATAGGGGTGAGTTGCCAACTCATGAATAGTAAATAACATCATACTGTAATCGCAAGTATGCATGAATAGCGATTAATCTATCATACGTAATCCGATGGCATAAGTATGATAGGTGAATATGCAACAATCATGTAAAGGTACATCATCAAGGTACTACAACTATATGAAGCAATGCATAACAACAAAATCCTGAGTGTGTGGGATGATATAATAAAATCTCATGCAAAATCATCAGCATGGAAAAACACTAGTGTCCCTCACTGACACATCAAATCCCAAATCCTCAGGCACCGCATTCTCAGATCGGCCCTCACATGTAAGTCTCATGGAACCTGAGTATCTAACATCGACACCCGAAACATCATGAAAACATATACCTGTATGTATGTGTGTGTGTGTGTGTATAAGTATGAGGATATCCGCCCCGTATGTCCACCGACGATACGTAAAAATCATGGAAAAACCTGAGTGTCCAATATCGACACTCAAACATCATGAAACCCATGTCTAGCATCGACATGTAAATCCTCATAACTCAGGCGCTGTCATCGCAACTGGCCCTGACGATATGTCGTACACCACTCCGGTCGGTATCCCTATGATAACCGCCGAGTCCAAATACAATCACCGGTAGGTAGTAGGCCCCCTGCCAGGCTTATCGTCTACACCACGAAATCACCACTCGTCCCGGGGTACCATACCGGGTCCACCATATACCCGTAGATGGTGCCTCCCGCTCCTCGAATCGGGTATCACATGCCAAATCTCAGAACCGAGAAATCACATGGTGGACGCACTGAAATATCATATCAAGAGAAACCGGGTTTTCAAACAATACATAGTTTTCTTGAAATACCCCCATGGTTCTCAAAACCATAAATCATATGAAATCCATAAAAAATGATATATGAATTATAAACAACAATATGAGTATATCAAGGGAAAGTCGCTCTTTTAAATGAATCTTCCTTTAAAAATGTATCTTGCGGTTCCCAAAATCCTCCGAAAAAACAAGTGTAGTATCATATGAAGAGTACATGTAAATGTAGCAAGGTTTAAGTATCTACAAGTAAGTAAGTAGGTATAATGCATTTCATAGCGCAATGATTAACAACTCAATATCACATATCAAAACAATACCACTTAGGGTATATACAACTATAGCAAAAATATGCGGTATACATGTCAATATGTGTGCATGTTGTACATGTAACTGTAATCGAGTATGTGGGTGTACATGTCAATATGTATGCAGGATATACAAGTAGCTATAGTAGGGTACGCGTGGAATGGATTAAGGTTCGCTACCTCAACTATCCCTGCCAATGAAATATCACGTATGTATGTGTCCACAACATTTCATATGCACAATGGAATAAGAGTTACTACCTCCACTATCCCTATCCACTACCATATCATGTATGTAGGTGGTTTGTGCGTGTCATGGCAATTACTGACGATGTGGGTGTAGCATACAATTTAGTGCTCGTGCAACATGAACCGTCAGTAATGTGTTATATCTAAAGGTACAACAGATACTACTATGTAATGACATTCATATGAAATTAACCAATATGCAATAACATGCAGCTATCCTATCATATCAGCTCCGACGCATAACGCCATACGGGCGATTTCCCCGTAGATGTTAAATCTACTCACCAATGGTCTCCAGCTATAAAAATCTGACCACCTGCTTCCCCCTGTTCGCAGCGTCCGAAGTCCCCGCTTGCGACGCTATAAATTCACAAACACACAAATAGTGCAAACGTCTCAGAATCGACTAATATAACGTAAAACTACACTTTAAACGATGCACCAACACTAAACTAACTCACAAGTCTCCGTCTAGTAGCTAACGTGCATTGCGACACTACTAAACTAATCCAAGTGCAGCAGCTGCACAAGATCACGATTCGTGTCGGATTACGTAACACGTGGATTCAAAACACTATATTATAGGAAAATGATTCCAGATTTTTCATACTGCTATTACTAAAAAAGTAAATAGTACCAAACACCCCTAAACCACAGCAGACAACTACCCACAAAAACCAAACCCCAACTCGTCCCTACATAGCCGGCGTCGCCGGAATTCGCCAAAGGGTCGCCGACCCATTCCGGTGGGGTGGTCCTCATATCCCAGGTGGTGTCTTAGATTAACTAGTACATCACTATAATTTTGTTTAGTTACCCAATAAAAATTCCAGATCGGAGCAGATCTCAGAAACTCAACAAGACACAAAAGAATACGATATTTCACGAATCGATTACTTTAAGTGTTCTACGCTACAACCAACGAGCTACACAACATAAAAACTCCTACTTATCAGATTAGAGATTATACCTAACAATCCTTGCTCTCAAGATCCAAGCTTTCCTAGCTCCAAGTGAGCAAGAAGCAAAAACCAAGACTTGATGTATATTTTGTGATATATTTTGGAATTTTGGAGAATTTTGAGTTTGGATTGATGCAAAAATGGAAGGGAATGATCAAGAGCAGAAGGGGGAGGAAGGGATCTCGGCCAAGTGATAAGGGTGGGGTTTTGTAAGGAATTTCCTAGCTATTTCTCATGATAAATGCACATAAATGCATTCACACATGCATGCATGCACCTCACTCATTTCTTCTCTTTTTCTTTAATCTTAAACCTTTTAATCCTTTAGTCAACAAAGATCTAGATATTTAGAGAAGGGTTGAATTAACACAAACATAAATGTTAAAAAGATCACTTAAGAGAAATTTCCCAAAATGTGAATACCGCATTAAAATAATATTAAAATTGGGAAAAATTCAAATTGAACCAAAACGTCTCATATACCCCCAAAGCTTGCGCACTAGTTTTATTTTAGCTAAACTAGGTGCTGGCAAGTCTATATGGTCGTTTGAATACAGTCGGGTTAAAACGGAAAATACCGACAATTTAACCCTAAAACGGAAAAATTCTCATAACGATTTCTAAAACATTACATTCACGTTCTTTTTACAATACATGGAAAAGTAAATACAACTGAATGAAAGCAATGCCTAAACAGTGGCATAATAGAAATGAAAAGTACTGAAGTAAATACAAATCTTTCGAGACCGAATGCTCCTTGCGGAGGTCTGCATCTCGCACTACTAAGCTCAGGGATGTGCGATAATCCGCACCATCCCAATCGGGTTCCCCAAAATGGGTTGTAGCGGCGCTTTGCAAAGATTTATAAAAATATGAATTCTTATAGAAAACGGTTTTAATAGTTAGTGGTATTTATATGTAAAATTTCGTTTTCCCGTATTCTATATTCCTGAAAGGTATTGTGCTATGTTGCATATGAGTGTGTGAGGAGGTAGGTCATTATCTCGTGATCTACTTAAAGATATAACAAGATTGTGATGTTTTAAATGTCGGAATTAAACTACATGGTATTTTAGTGAAAAAATACGATAACAATTGAAATAGAAATCCTTTTGATATGGAACTTGTTCAATATGACTTGTTAATATTTAATAGTCAACGTGTAAGGGTTTAGTATGATTGTATTTAAGAAAAAGTGAGATTTTTAGGAAGAACTGAATCGGACATCGGATTAACTCCGATTCCGTTGGGGTTTTATTAAAAGAAGTTTTAAGACTAGAAAATAGAAGAAGGAGGTGGGACTTACGGGTTTAGAAATTAGAAGAAAGGAAGAAGGAATGGACGTAAGTTCCGTTGCATCGTTTCGTCGCCGAGAGCTCTTAGGGTCGTCGTCAGAAAAATCGCCGGAGCTTCGTCCTTCGCTAACTCCAAAAGTACACTAAACTTCTATGAATTTCTTGAGAGTTTTGATCAGAATTTTGGAGTGAGAGGGTGTGTTTAGGGGTTGTATTTATAGGATAAGGTTAGGGTTTAGGGTAGGTGAAAGGGTGTAAAGAAAAAATGTATTAAATTGTAATAAAATGTATTAAAATGGAGTAATTAGGGATTTAAAGGGTCTCTGGAACCGATCCAAGGTAATAAAGTATGCAGGAGTGATGGGGAGGTGAAAAGGCCCAACTTTCATGTTGGGAACTCGGCGGTCCGGCCGAGTCCGGCCGGCGGCGGCGGCCCGAGTCGGCCAAGTCGCCGGCCAATTCGGCCGAGTCTGGCCCTCGTTGGGTTCCTCGTCTCTTCATTTACCCTCTGGGCCAGTTTTTTTATTAGTGTAGTGGGGGTTTACTGGTTTAGCACGTGTAAACTCTTGGAATTCTAAAAATATTAAAATAAAACTATATTAGAAATAATGTGGGGTATGGGATTTGAACTCTGATGGGTTGGTTCAGCGGTGGAAGGTATTAACAATGAGCTACAAGCTTCTTCTTGCTATTAAAAAGCAAATCAATTATTTATAGCAATCAGTAAATACAAATACCCCAAGTATACATTAATTTTTAAGCAAATTTTTGTACACCTAAATTAAAGTTGTTACAATGATTGTGTGGCCCTATTCACCATGGAAAAGAGTATGCGGTTGCCTCAGAAGAGACTAAGGAGGGTTGTTTGACCGTGAAAATTTCTCAAGATTTGTACGCGGTTCCTTATGCGAGAGATCCTGTCACTTACTATTTTAACAACAGTCCAGGGATAGCTTACTAGAATGATTCAAAATATCATGAAAAATTGAGCACATCGAGATTTTTACAACTTCTTCAAGAAGCAAGAAAAGAAGGATGTCGAGTTAGAGTATCTCCCTATAGATCGTGTGATTATGGATATGTTTATAAAGGGAATATCTAAGGATTGTTTTGTGTCGCATGTTATAGCATTAAGGATATGGTGACGATACATGTAATATCATTATATGAGAATTTATTTGTGATGTTTAGATTTGAGACATTTTTATTATGGATGATGATTTATTTTGATTCATGATTGATGATTGATTTATTATTATTGATTAAGGATTTTACTTTTAGAGGTTATGCGCATTTTTATGTTGTTTTTTTATTTTGGCGTAGAGCTTGATATTTATATGAACTTGCAAATATTTGTTATTTGCAATATTTCCTAAAACATACGTTAGTAGGTAGGTCTGTCTCACGAAAAACCACCTTCGATGGTTCGAGCATGCGAACATGAGACCAAGTTCTTTGTCACTTTAGCGGGGCTAATAACTCCACTAATTGAATCTCGAGATATGACGATTGTAGGAGCACTCTACCAAATTAAAGGCCGATCTTTACGAAAAGGTTAACGATGAGACTAAGACTGATCTTCGGGTCATAGTAGAATATCGCATTCTTCTATTTATACCTGTTGTAGGGCCAGATTATGGATCAGAAAAGGTGATCAAGAACTCTAACTTGTTAATAGAATCGAGGCATATCCAGGATATGGCCGAACAAGTTCTTCTCCGAAAGGATAAAACCCAGATCTGGTGGTACAGTTGATAGCGTAGGCTTTTAGATAAAAAAAAGATGCTCTATAGAGTGTCTTTCATGTGATACGTGCAAACGACCAATAAATGGAGGTGTAAGGATGGCTCCATTTCCCTTATTGCATGAGCTCTTGTGAACTGGCACTGAAAGCTGGTAGGTCAAACTGTACCCTTAGAGATGCTTGACCGTCTAGAAAGGAATGTTACGAGCGTCTGATATTTTGGCTGCTCTTTCGTACTATGATGAGAACAAAACCATACATACTAGATAATATCAAAAAAGTGGGCGAGTGGTGTTCCTAATTATACAAGGCTAGAGGAATATCATCAGACATGTTTCCTATTTTTCTCAGCCATCAATTTCTGAACGCCTTATTGACGGATTGGCTGATCAATTAGCTCATATCTTCTTGAGTAGCTCCAATCTCTCGAGAAGCGTACTGAAACACCATAGTGTACCTTTTGATTCACTGCACTCATTTTGCCACCACATAGACGCAAAACAGAGTTGCACCTCTGTGGCGGAAAATGAGTCCAGTGAATTGAAGGGTAGACTATGTAGTTTGAGTATGCTTCTCGAGAGATTAGAGGTACCAAGCAAACATGAACTGATTGACCTAGAGTACATGATATATGGAAACAGAATTAACATTAATTATTTTCTATTAAGGAGCTCCTTATGTCGGTCCTGACAGTTCTAGCTATAAGGCCACTCGAGTACAGGTATTGATGGCCGCACGACAACAACAGCTTATATGGACAAAGACCTAAGAACTAAGGATTTGGATGGTGATGGGATTGGACAGTATCCACATAATTGTATGAGTGAGAGAGTTCGAATGTATGAATGAGAGTATGTTGGCATCGGGTCGCACCCGACCTAAACCTGCCGAATTCAATGATCGGGTTGGTTGGGCCGATGGACCCGATTCAACAAGACCGAGCCGCTCTTGGGCTTGGCCTTTGAGCACTCACACCCAATGGGGTGTATGTTGGCTATAGTTCCCTCAAATCAATTATTATAGTCGCAGGCACGCGATTGTGATGATTGAGGGAGGACCTATACATGTAGAACAGTTTTACTCAAAATGATAGTATACTGCCTGGTTTGCCTTTATCATCATGTACATGCATTATGTGGTATTACAGATCACTATTACATGTTAATAGAGCCCATATGATTCTTGCTTGACTACCAGCATTATGATGGTGATCATATACGTGGGAGCTAGGTGGTCTATAAGCACATCCTTAAATGTCCCTAATTGAGGGAGTTTCGAGACTCGGCATTGATACTCCGGAGTAGACTAGTGTATACTTATCGAGACCCCGACGAGGGGCGGTGGCCGGTCTCACAAGTCATTGGTGTCAGTCAGTCACCTAAGATAGTATACAGGTGCTCATTGGGTTATGAGTACACTGGACGGACTCGCCGGGAACATACTAGTTGGTATTATACCTATTGTCAGATAGCAATTCCCAGGTGACATGTGGATAGATTAGTCTGTCGACCTAAGATCGTCATTTGTCTCGTATGAGTTCCCACTGTGCTTTTATTACTACCCTACCATGGCTCAAAAGAGTCATACAAATAGGTTTTAGTTGGGTACAGTTCCGAGCCACATAGAGGCAGCGAGCAGATCGTTGGGGATTCGTCTCTCCCGGTATTGGAGGTTGATGTCGCGCGGTGCACGGATGGCCATTGTTGAAGTCGAAAATTGCGCCCCGTTTGACCAAGTCAAAGTCAAATTCAACCCTAAGCCAAGTGGGCCCATGCCCAGGTCGAGTCCGAACATGAAGCGGCTGGCCCTCCCCCATGCCAAAATGAAATCATGTAATAAATAATTTTTTTGTAATTTTTTATGCATGAATGTAAACAAAATGGGCATAAAGCCAAATTTTTGTAAGCCCATGGCTTATGTGCAAAAAGAAGTAGCACATGAGCTATGGGATGGGCAAAATGTCATTTTGTAAAGCCCAAGGGGCTATATGTAAATGTATAAGCCTATATAAGGCAACATGATGATGAATAAAAAAATACTTTTCATTCCTCCCAAAAAAAACTAGGGTTTGTGCCTCCTTCCCCTTTCTTAAGGGTCTAAAACCCTCTTCCTCTTTTTTTTGAATTAAATCAAGAGTTTAACTCTTCCTTTCTCAAAAATAAATAGTTTTTCACCACAAAACCCACAAAGGGGAGCTCGGATCTCCAATCAGATCTCGAAAAGGGGAGACTCTTAAGTCTCGTCCCCTTTTCTCCAAGATCTCGCCGATCAAGAGAAGGAAGAAGGAGACCCATCTCCAAAAATCTAACTTTGGATAGATCCAAGGCTCAAAAGAAGAGCAATAAATCCCCAGGAGTTTAACTCCATTCCAGATCTGTTGGAGTTTAACTCCATAAATTAGTTTCTGTTAGGAGTTCAACTCCAAAAAATTCTTGGGAGTTCAACTCCCCAGCTTAAGGGCTAGGCCCCTTTCCGTGGGTGTTTCCCGTGATCACGTGTGCGCCACGTGACCCCAAGACGCTAAGGCACCCGTCGGTCACATGTGCGCCACGTGACCCCGGGACGCTAAGGCGCCCATGGTCACGTGTGCGCCACGTGACCCTGAGCGCTAAGGCGCCCAGTGGTCACGTGTGCGCCCCGTGACCCCGGGCGCCAAGGTGCCCATCGATCACGTGCGCGCCACGTAACCCCGGGACGCGAAGGCGCCCATCGGTCACGTGCGCACCACGTGACCCCGGGCGCTGGGGAGCCCATCGGTCACGTGCGTGCCACGTGACCCCGGGCGCTGAGGCGCCCAATGGTCGCGTATGCGCCACGTGACCCCGGGCACTGGGGCGCCCAATGGTTGCGTGTGCGCCACGTGACCCCGGGCGTTGAGGCGCCCAATGGTCGCGTGTGCGCCACGTGACCCCGGGCACCATGCGTCCACAAGCTACGCACGCTTCTTTAAGACGCTTTTTCCCTTCTTTTTTTGTGCACTCCATACTAAATGTGTCTCTCCCGTTAGAAAAAATTTCTAACGGGGCGCTGCCCCGTACCCCGCAAGGGGGCTGCTAGCCCCCTTGACCCCCAACCCGCTATCCGGGTAGCGGGGCCCCTGTAAAAACTCTGTGTGGCTCCCGATATATTTAAACCACCCTTCCAAAACAAAACACACGTACACTGCACATTGAGTTCGCATGACCAGTTTAACCCTTTAATCGGAGGTTCTCTCGTCCCAAAGGCGAGGAGTAATTAACGGCAGCTTAGTCCGCGGCTGCCGGAGATTCGGATCCACACAATCATTAAACCCCAGCCTACCCTAGGCAGGTGGAATCTGTAGTACGCCTGACAAGCGCGCGCGTATTCCTATCTCAATAGGGTGATAAAAAACACCCTACAGATTCTGGCACGCCCGGTGGGACCAATCTCTCCTCCCATATTTCGGGTTAAACGTTCTTGCGAACTCAATCAATTTACATGTCTATATTTATACTAAAATAATGCTCTTTCATGCAGGTTTTGAAGCAATCGCCTTTCAACAATGTCTTCAATGATGAACTCAGCTCCCATCTCTTACACGATGAAGATGGACTCCAGGACGGTCCTCCCGGCCAGTCTTGGGCGACAGTGGGAGGTGCCGCTGCTACCGTTCAGTTCTATTCTGTTCGTGCCCGCTAACGCCATTCCCGCTCCTCAAGCTCCAGCAACAGACAGACCGGTTTCGAAAGGAAAGAGACCAAATGTGGTGATCTCGAGGGCGCCCCAACACAAACGCAAGTCGGTGTCTGAACGAATTTCCTTGGCCCCAATTGGGGGCAAGGCCATCAACACCAACAAAGCTACAACGCGTCTTGAGCAATCTCCAGCGGCGCCTCCGACAACTGCTCGATTGGGTGTCTTCTCAAGCCTCCCCATCACTCAGCCTATGGCGGCTCCCCGAAGAGCAGAAGCCTGCCAATCGCTTAAAGCAGAGAAGCTGAGGCAGAAGCGGCTCAGATATAGAGCCAACAAAAGGGCCAGGGCTCTGGCCATGTTAAAATTTATGAATTTCCAAAGCCCGGACCGCTCCGCGAAACCAGCTGCCAGTGATGAAAGAATGGCTGAATGTGTTATCCACACTGTCTACATGGCCGGATATGAAGAAACAAACCCTCCTCTTCTTCACAGCCATGGTGATGATATGGTTGACGCTACCCAGTATCGGCTCGATCTAAATGATGAAGAGCCCGCTCAGACCGATAAGCCAGAGGAGCCCGTGGTTCCTGCGGAATTGAGCTCAGGCAATAAAGATTACCCGGTTGTCATAGCCGGAACTACAGAACAAGTATTATTCCAATGGCTTCAAAGGCAATTTCAGGACAGGGATGAGAAGATGGCCGAGGTCTATTCCAAAGTCGACAAGTTGCCAAACGTCGTGGCAGATCTCGCGACCCAAGTCGCCCGATTGCAATTACAGCAGAATCAAATTTTGGTTCATGAGCCAGAGATTGATACCCGGAGGCAGCCAACTGATACCCCCTTCAACCTAAGAGCGGAGCGCCTTCGCGGAAAACGGCCGCAATCAGCCTCCAGTCCCTCCGATATATACACCAGAGGAGAATCGCCTCTGAAAGAGAAACTGGATAAGGTCTATTCCTTCTAAAGGGACACCCTAAGAAACGGTCTACAACTGCCGGAATCAAAGAGACCGCAAGAAGCGAATATGACCGACGACCCAGAATATTGCCCTATCACAGGGTGATAGGTCATGCCATTGAGGACTGCTTCGTCTTCAAAGATTGGGTCGAAAGGCAATACAAGACGGGAGAGATAGAACTGTCTAAAGGCGCGTTAGCAAACAGTCAAGCTACGACCGCCGATTTCATGCAAATGGAGACCGAAGCCTTTCGGGAACCTAATCCTCCCAGACATGTGCCATTATCTGAAAAGGGCGAACCAAAAACCGATCGGCCTCAAAGACTAGCATCAGTAAAGGCACCTACTCCAATGGAGAGAAAGATGAAGGTGTACTCCTTCAGGAGGGATGAAGTCCGCAAAATATTCATGGACGCCTTGAACAACGGTCTGCAACTGCCTGTTCCAAAGAGGCCACAGGAAATGAACATGACTGGCAATCCCGTATACTGCCCATATCATAGAGTGGTGGGTCATACCATCGAAGACTGCTATATTTTCAAAGATTGGGCAGAGGACCAATATAAGCTTGAAAAAACCTCACAATTCTCGGATGTATCGGCAAGCCACAGAGCTAGGTCATCAACACAGCTCCGCCAAGATCAAAGTTCAAGGAGCTGGGATAAGCAAAAAGGACCACCACATCGTTAAACTGGGAACACCCGCTGACCACCACGTCGTTAAACTGGGAATGACAGACCACCAAGTCTTTAAACTGGGAATAATCGACCACCACGTCATTAAACTAGGAACAGTCGACCTCTAAGTCGTTAAACTGGGAATGTGTAAATAAACAAAAAATGTGTAAATAAAAGAAAAATAAAGAAAAGCCGAAATGATGGGGCAACTCGCAACAAAAATCAGCGAGTAAAATAAAGATGAAAAATAAAGCCGAAATGATGGGCAACCGCGAATAAATAGCCGAAATGATAGGGCAATCGCGACCTTCGCGATAAGAAAAGCTGAAATGATAGAGCAATCGCGGTAAAAAAACAAAAAAAAAACGGCGAATGATGAGTCGCTCCTGGTACCATATTCCAGTGCAGCGATGCAGACGCCGACCAAAATCCAATTTCCCAAAATTCTTCCGGCCCTACGGTTAGTCCCCAAATTGACTACCGTATACAATCCACGGGCTCAATAATTCTCTTCATACCCATGCCCCACCACAATCACCAGTTACGCGGCTGGTCTCCGCCTTTGGAATTATGCTCCATTGAGAAGGCCCACTCATGTGTCCTCATGATATATGAGGAGAACAAACCTCTGTGGGATCTTACGACTCATAAAGGAAAAACACACTTAGGAGTCCTCACGACTCCTAAGGAGAAAATACACCTGCGGGATCCTTGCGACTCGTAGGGAGAATGCTTTTATGGGACCCTCACGGCCCATAAAATTGAAAAGCCTTAGGCGATAGGGACCTAAACCTGTCTCCTAAGCCATCGCTCCCCCAACAGGAATAGGCAAATGATGAACACCGAAGCAGAGGTGCCAGGAGCAAAATTTCACGCTTGCCATCCGTAGACCTCTAAGTCTTTAAACTAGAAACAGATGACCGCTAAGTCGTTAAACTGGGCACAATAGACCTCTAAGTCGTTAAACTGGAAACAGTCGACCTCTAAGTCGTTAAACTGGAAACAATCGACCTCTAAGTCGTTAAACTGGAAACAGATGACCTCTAAGTCTTTAAACTGGAAATAGATGACCACTAAGTCGTTAAACTAGAAAAAGATGACCTCCAAGTCGTTAAACTGGGCACAATAGACCTCTAATTCTTTAAACTGGAAACAGATGACCTCTAAGTCATTAAACTGGAAACAGTAGACCTATAAGTCGTTAAACTAGAAACAGATGACCACCACGTCGTTAAACTGGAAACAGATGACCTCTAAGTCGTTAAACTGAAAACAGTAGACCTCTAAGTCTTTAAATTGGAAATAGATGACCACTAAGTCATTAAACTGGAAAAAGAAGACCTCTAAGTCTTTAAACTGGAAACAGTAGACCTCTAAGCCTTTAAACTGGAAATAGATGACCGCTAAGTCGTTAAACTGGGCACCATGGACCCCTAAGTCTTTAAACTGGAAACAGATGACCTCTAAGTCGTTAAACTGGAAACAGTCGACCTCTAAGTCATTAAACTGGGAATGAGGGAAATCTACTCACGTGTCCTCACGATACATGAGGAGAACAAACCTTTGTGGGATCCTTACGACTCACAAAGGAAAAACACACTTAGGAGTCCTCACGACTCCTAAGGAGAAAATACACCTGCGGGATACTTACGACTCGCAGGGAGAAAATCCTTTTATGGGACCCTCACGACCCATAAAATTGAAAAGCCTTAGGCGATAGGGATCTAAACCTGTCTCCTAAGCCATCGCTCCCCAATTCCCAAGTGGCGAATGATGAGTCGCTCCTTGTACCATATCCCAGTGCAGCGATGCAGACGCCAACCAAATTCCAAATCCCAATCCCCAAGTGGCGAGTGATGAGTCGCTCTTGGTACTATATTCCAGTGCAGCGATGCAGACGCCAATAAAGTCCCAAAATTTTTCCGGCCCTACGGTCTGGATCGTACATCCTGCAAAATCGTATACAATCCACGGGCGTAAAACAATCCCAATCCCTTTCAAGTTCTACCGGTGAGACCACATTCAAAGTCCCACCAAAAATAAAAAAAATAAGAAAAAATAATATATAATAAAAAGGATGGTATGTCCACAAGCAAAATGGGCACGGATGAAAACCCGAAAGGGCTCCGTGAGTAAAAACAGCAGGACTGCCGGCGAGTTTGTGAAAACCCGAAAGGACGCAAACTCGAGAAAAAAAATGCACTCGCAAAGTCCTCTCGACTTTGTGAGGAGAAAATTCCCGCGTGAGATCCTTACGACTCACAAAGGAGCAACATACTTAGGAGTCCCCACGACTCCTAAGGAGAAAATACACCTACGGGATCCTTACGACCCGTAGGGAAAAAATGCTTTGTGTGACCCTTACGGCTCACAAAATTGAAAAGCCCTAGGTGATAGGGATTTAAACCTGTCTCCTAAGCCACCAATTCGCAAATCCTCTCGAGGCAAATGATGAGTTGCTCCTGGCATTATTCCAGTGCAGCAATGCAGATGCCAAACAAAAACCAATTCCCAAATCCTCTCGGGACAAATGATGAGTTGCTCCTGGCATTATTCCAGTGCAGCAATGCAGATGCCAAACAAAAACCAATTCCCAAATCCTCTCGGGGCAAATGATGAGTTGCTCCTGGCATTATTCCAGTGCAGCAATGCAGATGCCAAACAAAAACCAATTCCCAAATCCTCTCGGGGCAAATGATGAGTTGCTCCTAGAATTATTCCAGTGCAGCAATGCAGATGCCAAACAAAAACCCCAATTCCCAAATCCTCTCGGGGCAAATGATAAGTTGCTCCTGGCAGTATTCCAGTGCAGCAATGCAGATGCCAAACAAAAACCCCAATTCCCAAATTCTCTCAAAGACGGATGATGATTCGCTCCTGGTACCATGTTCCAGTATAGCGATGCTGATATCAACTCAAATCAAACAAATCAAACCAACAACCCCTGCGGCGGAATCATGCTTCGTACTAGAATATACCCCGTGTCAAAATCATGCTTCGCCTCAGGCGTATCTGCCTTCCATGTCGGAATTATGCTTCGACTCGGAATCAACCAGAGACACTCCGCGCCGGGGAAAAGTCGACCAGCGACACTCCGTGCCGGGGAAAAGTCCACCAGCGACACTCCGTGCCGGGGAAAAGTCAACCAGCGACACTCCGTGCCGGGGAAAAGTCAACCAGCGACACTCCGCGCCGGGCCGTGCCGGGGAAAAGTCAACCGTCGACACTCCGCGCCGGGGAAAAGTCGATCAGCGACACTCCGTGCCGGGGAAAAGTCGATCAGCGACACTCCGTGCCGGGAAAAAGTCCACCAGTGACACTCCGCGCCGGGGAAAAGCCGATCAGCGACACTCCGTGCCGGGGAAAAGTCCACCAGTGACACTCCGCGCCGGGGAAAAGTCGATCAGCGACACTCCGTGCCGGGGAAAAAGTCAACCAGTGACACTTCGCGCCGGGGAAAAGTCGACCAGTGACACTTCGCGCCGGGGAAAAGTCGACCAGCGACACTTCGCGCCGGGGAAAAGTCGACCAGCGACACTCCGTGCCGGGGAAAAGTCGACCAGCGACACTCCGTGCCGAGGAAAAGTCGACCAGCGACACTCCGTGCCGGGCCGTGCCGAGGAAAAGTCAACCGGCGACACTCCGCGCCGGGGAAAAGTCGATCAGCGACACTCCGTGCCAGGGAAAAGTCCACCAGTGACACTCCGCGCCGGGAGAAAGTCGATCAGCGACACTCCGTGCCGGAGAAAAGTCCACCAGTGACACTCCGCGCCGGGGAAAAGACGATCAGCGACACTCCGTGCCGGGGAAAAGTCAACCAGCGACACTCCGCGCCGGGGCAAAGTCAATCAGCGACACTCCGTGCCGGTGAAAAGTCAACCAGCGACACTTCGTGCCGGGGAAAAGTCGACCAGCGACACTCCGTGCCGGGGAAAAGTCAACCAGCGACACTCCGCGCCGGGGAAAAGTCGATCAGCGACACTCCGTGCCGGGAAAAAGTCAACCAGTGACACTTCGCGCCGGGGAAAAGTCGACCAGCGACACTCCGTGCCGGGGAAAAGTCAACCAGCGACACTCCGCGCCGGGGAAAAGTCGATCAACGACTCTCCGTGCCGGGGAAAAGTCCACCAGACAGCGACACTCCGTGCCGGGGAAAAGTCAACCAGCGACACTCCACGCCGGGGAAAAGTCGATCAGCGACACTCCGTGCCGGGGAAAAGTCCACCAGCGACATTCCGCGCCGGGAAAAAGTCGATCAGCGACACTCCGTGCCGGGGAAAAGTCCACCAGGGACACTCCGCGCCAGGGAAAAGTCGACCAGCGACACTCCGTGCCGGGGAAAAGTCGACCAGCGACACTCCGCGCCGGGGAAAAGTCGACCAGCGACACTCCGTGCCGGGGAAAAGTCGATCAGCGACACTCCGCGCCGGGGAAAAGTCGATCAGCGACACTCCGTACCGGGGAAAAGTTGACCAGCGACACTCCGCACCGGGGAAAAGTCGATCAGTGACACTCCGTGCCAGAGACACGTCAACCAGCGACACTCTGCATCGGGGAAACGTCCAACACAGACACTCCGCATCAGGGAAACGTCCAACAACGACACTCCATGCCGGGGACACGTCAACAAGCGACACTCTGCATCGGGGATACGTCCAACACAGACACTCCGGGTCAGAGAAACGTCTACTACGGACACTCCGTCTCGGAGACGCGTCAAGCGCCGACCGTCTAAGTCGCAAAAAGGGCAGAACCGACCGTCCATGTCGCAAAAAGGGCAGTGTAGGCTTCCCACAAATATGGAACCAAATCGCTCTGGATCAGAGCGTCGACCGTCCATGTCGCAAAAATGGCAGTGCAGGGTTCCTACAAAGCAGGAACCAGATCACCCCAGGACAGGGAAAAGTGACACGTCAAGCGTCGACCGTCCATGTCGTAAAAAGGGCAATGCAGGATTCCCACAAATCGGGAACCAAATCGTTCCGGGCCAGGGAAACGTCTACCATGGACACTCCGCCTCGGAGACGCAAACGTCGACCGTCCATGTCGTAAAAAGGGCAGTGCATCCCAAAAAGTGGGAACCAAAGCAAGTCGCCTCCACGCAAAAGAAGATCCATCAATTTCATGCACACGACTCATATATGTGGTGTGCATTTATTAATGGGGGGCACTTTGTTGAAGTCGAAAATTGCACCCCGGTTGACCAAGTCAAAGTCAACCCTAAGCCAAGTGGGCCCATGCCCAGGTCGAGTCCGAACAAGAAGCGGCTGGCCCTCCCCTATGCCAAAATGAAATCATGTAATAAATAATTTTTATGTAATTTTTTATGCATGAATGTAAACAAAATGGGCATAAAGCCAAATTTTTGTAAGCCCATGGCTTATGTGCAAAAAGAAGTAGCACATGAGCTATGGGATGGGCAAAATGTCATTTTGTAAAGCCCAAGGGGCTATATGTAAATGTATAAGCCTATATAAGGCAACATGATGATGAATAAAAAAATACTTTTCATTCCTCCCAAAAAACACTAGGGTTTGTGCCTCCTTCCCCTTTCTCAAGGGTCTAAAACCCTCTTCCTCTTTTTTTTGAATTAAATCAAGAGTTTAACTCTTCCTTTCTAAAAAATAAATAGTTTTTCACCACAAAACCCATAAAGGGGAGTTCGGATCTCCAATCAGATCTCGAAAAGGGGAGACTCTTAAGTCTCGTCCCCTTTTCTCTAAGATCCCGCCGATCAAGAGAAGGAAGAAGGAGACCCATCTCCAAAAATCTAACTTTGGACAGATCCAAGGCTCAAAAGAAGAGCAATAAATCCCCAGGAGTTTAACTCCATTCTAGATCTGTTGGAGTTTAACTCCATAAATTAGTTTCTGTTAGGAGTTCAACTCCAAAAACTTCTTGGGAGTTCAACTCCCCAGCCTAAGGGCTAGGCCCCTTTCCGTGGGTGTTTCCCGTGATCACGTGTGCGCCACGTGACCCCAAGACACTAAGGCACCCGTCGGTCACGTGTGCGCCACGTGACCCCGGAACGCTAAGGCGCCCATGGTCACGTGTGCGCCACGTGACCCCAGGCGCTAAGGCGCCCAGTGGTCACGTGTGCGCCCCGTGACCTTGGGCGCCAAGGCGCCCATCAATCACGTACGCGCCACGTAACCCAGGGACGCGAAGGCGCCCATCGGTCACGTGCGCACCACGTGACCCCGGGCGCTGGGGCGCCCATCGGTCACGTGCATGCCATGTGACCCCGGGCGTTGAGGCGCCCAATGGTCGCGTATGCGCCACATGACCCCGGGCGCTGGGGCGCCCAATGGTCGCGTGTGCGCCACGTGACCCCGGACGTTGAGGCGCCCAATGGTCGCGTGTGCGCCACGTGACCCCGGGCACCATGCGTCCACATACTACGCACGCGTCTTTAAGACGCTTTTTCCCTTCTTTTTTTTTGCACTCCATACTAAATGTCTCTCTCCCGTTAGAAAAAATTTCTAACGGGGCGCTGCCCCGTACCCCGCAAGGGGGCTGCTAGCCCCTTTGACCCCTAGCCCGCTATCCGAGTAGCGGGACCCCCGTAAAAACTCTGCGTGGCTCCCGATATATTTAAACCCCCTTCCAAAACAAAACACACGTACACTGCACATTGAGTTCGCATGACCAGTTTAACCCGTTAATCGGAGGTTCCCTCGTCCCAAAGGCGAGGGGTAATTAACGGCAGCTTAGTCCGCTGCTGCCGGAGATTCGGATCCCCACAATCATTAAACCCCAACCTACCCTAGGCAAGGGAAATCTGTAGTACGCCTGACAAGCGCGCGCGTATTCCTATCTCAATGGGGTGACGAAAAACACCCTACAGCCATCACCAAAAATTCTTGACCAAGGTAGACGAGAATTACTAATTTGGATCAGTAGTTTCTCAGTGGGTGATGGCCTTCATACTGACACGAAATATCGCGCTATTAGGGGTCTGAATTTATCTATCCCCCTAAACTCGATATGCGATACTCTTAGACGAACAGACCGAACTGTACGGAGATTGTCACGGACAGGCTCAATAGGGGTTCAGATGAGTTTTCTTGTCGTCCTTCTTTTCGCTCAATACCTGAGTAGCCATTACGTACAGCTAGTGTCGCTGACGTACTTGTGGTTAAACCCACTACCAGCGTATTGACGAGTCTTTAGAGTCCCACACAGAGAGTTTCCCTAGTTCTGGCAAAATGATATAGTAGCCGTATTGTATATGTGCAGGGTTCCGATCGATCGATTGTACTATGTACCAGGACTTTCGATCGGACAGTTGATAATACTAGTCAGCTCGGGTTTAAGCCGGATTATTAAATCAGGTATTGATTTAATAATTTATGTATATATATTTTGATATGTATATTCTAGTATTATGTTCTTTGTGTTATTCTATCTCTTCGGATATTCGTATTTTGGTACAAATACAGGTATATATATACAGTATAATATAATCCGTATTTTTTCACAGATAACATTCTAGAAGGTGGACAGCTCATTTAGTTTTTATCCATTTATTCATAAATGGAAATGAGATGGAAAATGAATGAGGGGAGTATGGTGAGTGCCATGCTTGCATAGTGTTGCACAAATGAATTATTAATTTATTTATGCAAACTATTCAAGTATGAGCTTGATTTTAAAATGAAAGAAATGTTTTTACAAAATCTTGCACCATCATTTTCTCTTTCTATGGATGGTTCATTTTTCTTTGAGTTGGCTTTCTCACCATCATGCTTCACCCCCTCTCTTGTGTTTTCTAAAGTTCCTCCACCTTCAAATTTAACCTCCTCTCTACAATCTCATGAGTTGAGAATCAAGAGAGGAGGTGAGATAGATAAACACTTGGATCCATTCATTACATCTTAGGCACTCTAGATTAGCAACTGTTGAGTAGATCTTAGTCAAAACACGGAACCGCGTAGGTCATAAATCATGATGCACAAAAGAAGGTGTCGGTGGGAAGATTCCATTGGTTCAGAAAAGCTTTAACCCACCAGACGTGAGGGGACTGGTAATGAAAAAGAGACACATACATCGCTTGATATAGCCCAACCTTATGCAACCGTGCACGGTGGGCGGAAAGAACATATCGAGCCCAGAGAAGATAGCCTACTGGGTGGTGAGGGGTAAGCCCTACCCTATAAACTTGTCTGCAGGGTTAGGCTTCACCTTGACAGATGCGGCGCCCTAAGATATCTATAGCCGGCAAGGGCTAGTTGGATATCCCGGTTGTTGATGGCTCAAGCCGGCATGTAGGAGTCCAATTAGCCGCCTTCACTGCATAAGCAGTCTGCGGGCGCTCCATCAGCGATATTGGGCAGATGGGCTTTGTTGACACCTCACAAGTAAAGCTGCGGCGGCCCCGGATGATATGACCATACCAAACTCCCCATAAGAGCAAACTAGTACAGTCCCTGTCATGGGCCTTGATCATTGCCATAGCTTCCTCGTCCGATGGAGATTGCGAAAAAGCGGCGTCTGAGCGAGTAAAGGGAAAGTAGGGAAGAGAAGCCATTGTTCCTGAAATAAGGGGGGAAAACCATTAATGAAACATATATATATATATATATATATAACAACAGAAGGAAACGACAGGAAGTTTGTTCCATGGGACCACTGAATGCAAAACTAATGGACCCCACAAAATCAATATAGCGGCTCACCAATGATGAGACAGGATAATCATTGTGAGAATCAAAAAAGATTCTCATTAAGCAGACAGTGGAGTTTAAACAACTCTTGACATCCTCAGAGAAAAAAATGAAATCTGTTAAAATATCCAACAAATTTAAATTTGTGTAAATAAGGGTAAAACCCTATGAAAATATTCTCAAGAACACCAGGGGATGAAATTCCCAAAGGGCCTTTCTGATCTTTCAGAGCTAAGCTCTTTGGTGAGAAATTAAATTCCTTTTAAGTGGTGGAATTAAATTCCAGAAAACCCCATGATGGAGAAACGAAAAATGGAATTAAAATGCCATGAATCCTCAAAGATCAGAGGAGAAATGTCCAATCTTCGAAGACATTGGGGTCTGCTACTCAAAGATTACGTCTTTTGGATCTCTAAGAGATGGGTTTCAGAAGAGAGCAAAGCCCTTATGGTGGATTTAAAATCCATAAAAAAAAAGAGAATGAAAGAAAAGGGTTTCTTTGTCGTTCAAGATCTTTACCTAAAAAAGTTCTTTCTGACAGAGTTTAACTCTGAAATTTCAATGGGTAGAGAACTAAACTCTGAGGAAGAGAATTAAATTCTCAAAAAAGACAAGGAAAGAAGAAGATGAAATAACAGTGGCTTCCCAAAGACAAGACCCTTGCATTTATAAGACAATCTACGTGGTTCCGTCTCCCGTTTTCGGCGGTAAACAGATTCTGGCACGCCCGTGTTTGATGATTGGGAATCAAAACCGTTGCAAAAATCCCTGAAGCCGTCAGACGACTTGATTGACCGGTTGCTACATGAAGCCCTTCAAAAGAGCAAAGTTGACCGAGAGCGTGAAAGAACCATATACGAAAAGGCCAAGCGTCGGCGTTAGGATGAACAAGTTGCGGCGAAGAAGAGTCACAAAGTACTTAAACCCGATCAAAGAACACCTGCGGCACACAAAAGCTGGTTTAAGACGGGGAAACGGTTCGCTAAAGCCCTGTCAAAGGGAATGAAGCTGCCACCTTTCAAAGGGAATACTCCCGGGAGTATGTGCCTCGATGAAGCGGATGTACATCCGAACTACTGTTTATACCATCGGAGGGATACACACCCCACTGAAGAGTGCAATGCCTTCAAGAAGTGGTGGCAGAGATACGTTGTCCACCGACAACACTTCAAGAGGATGAAACGTGAAACTCATCGACAGCGAAAAAGTGCGACAGATGAGCGCGGAAAAACGACTGGCAACTGTTATATGGTTGATACCAGTTCGAAAAAAGGGAAAACTCAAGTTCTCACATTCGGGAGCGATTCTGAGGAAGAAATAACCCTCGGCCCTCTCTTCAAAGAATCCACCTCTGGAAAAGAAGAAGAGGTGAAGAACTACGAGAACATTCAGCTGCGTAACCGTACGTTGCCTGAAAAGAACCTCGGGCCTGCAAACAAAGATTCAAGAAAAAGAGACAAGGGGAAGGAAAAAGTCCCCGAGGAAATTGCCCTCGATGATAGAGTCGTCAAAGAGCTCGCAGCCAAGGAACTGCCTAAGAAAAACAAGGTGAATTACAATGTTCTGGCACATCTGAGGAAGATGCCCTCACAGTTGAGCATTTTGGATGCTCTTCTCCTGTCTAAAGAGGCACGAGATTCTCTGATCAGGATGTCGCAAAAGCCCGATCAGTTTCAAGCCTTCCTTGCAGAAGAAAAGATGAAAGACGCGCTGGAAGAAGTTCACACAGCTGACATCACCTTCAGTGATGAAGACCTCCTCCTTGGAACATGCGAGCACAACCGTCTGTTATATGTGACCGGGTACTGCCACGATATCAAGATAAGAAAGATCCTGGTTGACAACGGGTCATCCGTCAACCTTCTCAATGTGAAGGTGCTAAAGGAGATCTGCATGAACGTTCCTTCACCAAGCTCCACCAATGATGAGAAATGTCCTCATATGATGAACAACACTCGTAGGTCCTCTCGACTTACAAGGAGAAAATACTCTTATGAGATCCTTACGAAAGTGAACACACACTTAGGAATCCTCATGACTCCTAAGGAGAAAATACACCTATGAGATCCTCACGACTCGTAGGGAGAAATACCTTTATGAGACCCTTACGGCTCATGAAGTTAAAAATCCTTAGTCGGCAGGATCCTAACCCTGTTTGCTAAGCCACCTTTGTGCAAATCGACAAGGGGAAATGATGATTTTCTGCTGGCAATATTCCAGTCGTAGCGATGCTGATGCCTAAGTTGGTATCAAATGCTAAGTCCTTTCAAAGCAAATGAAAATTCGCTCCTGACAATATCCCAGTTGTAGCGATACTGATGCCTAAATCGGTATCAAATTCCAAGTCCTGTTAAAGCAAATGATGATTCGCTCTTGGACACATTCCAGTCGCAGCAGTGTTGATGCCAAGATTGGTATCAGATCTCAAATTCCATACTCGCAATAAAAATCAGCGAGCAAAAATACATATGAAATAGCCGAAATGATAGGGCAACTCGCAATAAAAATCAGCGAGAAAAATATATGCATATAAAAACAGCCGAAATGTTTGGGCAACTCGCAATAAAAAACAGCGAGTAAAAAAAAAGAGCAGCCGAAATTTTTGGGTGCCGGGATAAAAAAAAAGCCAAAATGATTGAGCAATCGCGACTTTCGCGATATCAAAAAGCTGAAATGATAAAGTATCGCAGGAAGAAATAAAAAAAAGAATGAAACTTCTGCCCTACAGGTAAGTCCGCATCGACCCCTGTATACAATTCATGGGCACAAACGAAGAAGGGAACCACATTTCCCACCAGACTCCATCAGAAGGAGAGCCAAATCTCGACGGCAACATCTACAGCCTAGAGATCAACAACGGCGTTTCTTCTCACTCCAACGGGATGCAGACGCAACATCAGTAAAATGGAGCCATGGCAAAGTCCCTAGTTCCAAGCCTCGACGGTTCACCAATAACCTAGAAACTACATCGGAGCCATGACAAAGTGCCTAGTTCCAAATCTCGACGGTTCACAAACAGCCTAGAGATCAACAGCGACATTTCTTCTCACTCCAACAGGATGCAGACGCAGCATCAGCAAAATGGAGCCATGGCAAAGTCCCTAGTTCCAAGCCTCGACGGTTCACTAATAACCTAGAGACTACATCGGAGCCATGGCAAAGTCCCTAGTTCTAAATCTCGACGGTTCACAGAAAGCTTAGAGACCAATAACGGCGTTTCTTCTCACTCTAATAGGATGCAGACGCAACGTCAGCAAAATGGAGCCATGGCAAAGTCCCTAGTCCCAAGCCTCGACGGTTCACCAATAACCTAAAGACTACATCGGAGCCATGGCAAAATCCCTAGTTCCAAATCTCGACGGTTCACAGACGGCCTAGAGATCAACAACGGCGTTTCTTCTCACTCCAACAGGATGCAGACACAACGTCAGCAAAATGGAGCCATGTAAAAGTCCCTAGTTCCAAGCCTCGACGGCTCACCAATAACCTAGAGACTACATTGGAACCATGGCAAAGTACCAAGTTCCAAATCTCGACGGTTCACAAACAGCCTAGAGATCAACAACGGCGTTTCTTCTCACTCCAACAGGATGCAGACGCAATGTCAACAAAGCAGAGCCACGGCAAAGCCCCTAGTTCCAAATCTCGACGGCACACAGACAACCTAGAGACAACCTCGACATTCGTCGCAATATTGCAAACACAATGTCAACAAACGAAGCAAGAAAGGTCCCTAGCTTCAGGGGCTTGAAGGCAACTCAAATAAAACCTTAAAGACTATCGGAGATCATTCCACACCAGCGCGGAGTCGTCATGACTCATCGGGGCTCCCAAATTGAGCCTAACATCAAGTAAAAAGCGGCATAGAAAATACCTAGCGTTTGCTTGTTTCCCCAATCAGAGCAAAACTCTGTTTGAATTTCAAAAATTCAAAAATTGAAGCAACACTTCAGATTTCTTGCACTGCGCAGTGCGCCACGTGTCAAAAGCTGACACGCCAGCGCTGCGCCCAAGACAGCGCACCCAATCAGAGCAAGGCACTGTTTTAAAATAAAAATAAAGGAAGCAACGCTTCAGATGATTTACGCTCTGCACTGCGCGACACGTGTCAGCGCAGTTACGCTGCGCTCTGCGCTGCGCGACACGTGTCAGTGCAGTTGTGCTATCAAAGTTGCGCTGCGCTCTGCATTGCACGACACGTGTCAAGCGCAGGTGCGCTTGCGCCAACCGTGCCAGAATTTAAACAATAAAATTTTGAAAAGATCTTTCTAATCTTGTTAAAACAAGAAGATTATCTTCTGTAAAACAGGGCCCTAGGATAAAAGATCCAACGGTGGGGAAATATCCGCAGATCAATCAGAGAAAGATCTCTGTAACCAACCTAACAAACTCATTGGCACTATATAAAGGCCCCTAGACTCCAAGTCTAAAACATACAGAGATAGAGAGACAGAACCTCTCTAAAAACTTTGAGAGGAATTCCAAGAGAAAGAAAAAAGGTAAAACCTTTGAAAAAATAGAAGAATTTCTTCTAAAAAGATCAATGATCTAAGAAAAAGATCAAGATCTTTAATAAAAAAATAATAATAAAGAAGTAATCTACTTCATGACTAGATCTTTTGATCTATATAAAGGCATTGCCTTTTGATGAACCACTGGTTCTTGAAATTTGAGGTGGGACCTCTCTGAAAAAAAGAAAAAAACTTGTTTTCTTTGATCTAAATTTGATCAAGATATTAAACAGTGCCTTGCACTTTTGAAATTTGCACTGTTGCGCTTCTTGGATTGGCGCAAGCCACCAGAGAGCGCCACGTGTCAATCACAGAACAACTGCGCCTTGCGCTTCTAAAAACAGAGCACTCTTGGTTTGGCGCAAGTCACCAGAGCGCGCCACGTGTCAGCAGCGCACTGGCGCAGTGCACTGCGCTAACAGACTTGCGCTCACCAGCGCGTGACACGTGTCACCTCCACATGAATTTGCGCCTTGCGCTCCTCAATTGGCGCAAAGCGCCTGACAAGCCACGTGGGGCACTGTCAGAACATTTAATGCAGTGCATTATTAAGGGCAGAGCCCAATTAAAAGGTCTATCAGACCCAATAAAAATGCAATGCATTATTAAAAAAAGGGCAGAGCCTAATTAAAAGGTCAATCAGACCAAATAAAAAAAATGCAGTACATTATTAAAAAGGGCAGAGCCCTAGTAAAGGCCTAATAGGCCAAATGCAAATAAAATGTTGAACATTTTCAACTGGATTTAACCCAATTCTGGCCGTAAGTCCTCAAATTAAATTAAACTGAGCACAACTGCTCTCTCAAATCAATTTACACCCGGTTCAAGGGTACATCTCTGAACTCCTCTGATATTTGTCGTTGTAATCCTTCAACGTCGTCAGAGAGGTGATGGGTCCCGACAACCACACATAATACGGACTGTGGGGTCCTTAAACTCATGAACTAATGCGTCCTTAAACAAATATTCGTCTCCAAAATGGGAACGATGGACCACCATGTCCCTAAACTAGTAATACGGACTGTGGGATCCTTAAACTCATGGACTAAGGCGTCCTTAAACCAATATTCGTTCCCAAAATGGGAATGTTGGACCACCATGTCCCTAAACAGGAAATGGACCACCATGTCCCTAAACTGGCAATGGACCACTATGTCCCTAAACTGGAACAATAGAGCCCCCAAATGCTCTTTTGTCGGATCCAAACGATCCCGTTAAGTTGATTTTAGTCTCAAATTAGACGAACGTATACTTAACAAACGTTTGAGTTGATCTTAGCCTCAAATATGGCTAACGTATCCTCAAACCAAAACCCCAAACTCAAATCTAAGAAAATACGGATTTGGACTAATCCACGTCCTACGGGCGACGACATAAATTAGTCTCCGTATACAATCCACGGGCAACCACAAACAAAACAAACACCCACGACACGAAGTGAACATCTGGAGAAAGAGAAAGTGGTTACCGCGATGCGGTAGCGTAATTAACTGCAGGGGCTTGCGCCTGCAGGGAAGAGCGTCCCCACAATCAAAAACCCCTCAAGCGAGGGGGAATCTGATGAAGTCTGCTACATCGGCCGCATCCGTCTAAACCTCCGATACACGGTGTCATAAATCAACTTGGCATCTTCAGAGAGGTAGACGGATAAAACCAAATAGCATCTGCCCCGAATCTCAAGCAAGACGTCCCTGTCTTGGCCGCCATTCGGAGAGGAACATTGCTCTTGCAACGGTAATATGAGCTGGGAGATTACTTGAAGACGTCTTGTCCAGCCCCCGAAGGGATCAGAGACACGACAGTCGTGGGGCTACTCGAATAGCAAGATTGCATATCGGGTAATACATCGGCCAACGCAACTGTACGACGGACAAAAACCCTAGTACCACAGATCCTAATAAACTTCTATCAGCAGAAATTAACTATGACGTTAGGACATTCTTGCGAGAACTTCTTGATTCATCTTGACTCGTAGGGAAAACAATGTTCCTGCGAGAACTTCTCGACTCGTCTCGACTCGTAGGGAAAGAGCCTTAGGCAACGGGGATATCAATCTGTTTCCTAAGCACTGGGGCCCTGCAAGTAGGTCTAAGATGGACTATTGTATACTATCCACGGGCCACACTCTCTAAAGTCGAATATCGATGAGGAGGAAAAAAACCACTTACGAGTCATCTCGACTTGTAAGGGGGAAAATTCTCTTGTGAGATCCTTACGACTCTCAAGAGAAAACGCACTTAGGAGTCCTCACGACTCCTAAGGAGAAAATACACATACGGGATCCTCTCGACTCGTACGGAGAAAAGTCTTTCTGAGACCCTCACGGCTCGTAAAGTTGAAAAGTCTTAGGAGGCAGACCTAAACCTGTTTCCTAAGCCATTGCTGTCCTACAAGAAGATCCAAACTGACTGCTGTACTCTATCCACGGGCCACATTCGCCAATGAAATGAAGAAGCTACTTTCGGGTCCTCACGATTCTTAAGGAAAAATACCCGAGTGAGATCCTTACGACCCACGAAGGCGATGAACACTTAGAAATCCTCACGATTTCTAGGAAGAATATGCACCTATGAGATCCTCTCGACTTGTAGGGAGAAAAACCTTCTTGAGACCCGTAAGGCTCAGGTAGATGAAAAAGCCTTAGGCTACAAGAATCCTAAACTTGTCTCCTAAGCCATCAGTTCTATGGCTATGCATAACTTTGCACTACTTCACCCACGTACATACTGACGTGGGCGAAGTAGTAGGGGGCATTAGTTCCCGCCAAATTTTTTGACTATCAGCTACCCGTTCCCTTATAAAAAAGGGGGAGAGTCCTCAAAATTTGGCCTCACATGGGTGCTCATATGCAAAGCATATGAGCGCTGAAAACAAACAACTAATGGCCAAACAGGCCTCATGTGTAAAACACGTGAGCGCTCATATGCAAAACATATGAGCGCTGAACATAAATAACCAATGGCCAAATATGCCTCACGTGCTAAACACGTAAGCGCTCATATGTAAAGCATATGAGCGCTGAAAATAAACTAAATAAAACAACTTATGGCCAAACAGGTCTCACGTGTAAAAGACATGAGCGCTCATATGCAAAGCATATGAGCGCTGAACATAAATAACCAATGTCCAAACAGGCCTCACGTGCTAATCACGTGAGTGCTCATATTAAAGCATATGAGCGCTGAAAATAAACATGCTAAAACCCACACTAGAGGTCACGTGTTAAACACATGAGTTCTCTTGCTACTCACATGCAAAGCATCTGGTAGAATAAAATGCTCCTATCAAATTCTAGAATTAAATTCTATTTGGAAAATATTTTCCCTGATCTTTCTAATATGGAAAAATCTTTCTCCAACAGAGAATCCTGAATTTAAAATCCGATGGTGATAAAATATCACCAATTAATTCATCTGGTAGAATAAAATTCAATCATAGGAAAATATTTTCCTAAGCTTGTTAAACTAACAAAATATTCTTATGATAAGAATAAAATTCTATATAATAGAATTAAATTCCATATTAAGAAAATATATTTCTGATCTTCTTAAACTAAAAAGATATGATAGAATAAAATTATAATCTTGGTAAAACCAACAAGATATTCATAATCTTGTTAAACAAACAAGAAATCTTCTCAGTCTTTAGATTAAAAATCCAACAGTGAATAAAATTCACCGATTGATTTAAAAGATCATGGAATCAATCATGATCTCTCAATAAAAGATTTTCTTAACAAATTGATTCTTTTTGCTTCTCATATAAATAGGAGTAAGGAGAGGAGGAAAGAGATACACAGAGAAAGGGAGGGGAAGAAAAATACAGAGAGAATTTAATTATCTACACAGAGAGACCTCCCCTCCCATAAGTTTTGAGAAACAAAAAAAAAGAGAAAAAGAGAATTCAATTCTCTAGAGCAATAAGATTCCCTTCTTAAACAAAAATCCTAGGTAAAAAGAAAGTACATAGATTATCTTATCTCTTCTTTAAGGGTTTAACCCTTCATACAAAAACTTAGTTTTTTCTCTGGTTGAGGTCTGCAGAAGCAGATCTCCCCACAATTTGAGAATTTAATTCTCATCGGGAAATTCTGTTATGTAGATTCAAAACTCAGGGAAAAGAACTAAGCTCAAAGAATTTAATTCTTCTAAAAGTATACAGAAACTTAATTCCTCTGATAAAACTAGGGTTTAACCCTGCAAAACAATTTAATTCTTATAAAGAAAAGGGCCTGAAATTCTCAAAGCTAGGATCAAAATCTCCATACATATAAAAGAACAGACTGGTGATTCATCAGCGTTTAACGCTATATAACAAAGGCTCACATACTCCCACGTGAGCACCTCTGAGGAACAAAAAGGAAGGATTGAGATCAAATCACGTGCTCCCACGTGAACCCTTAAATCGAGGGCTCAGCAATTACATGAAAAAGAGAATAAACCCAAAGACAGTTCCTATTTAAGGGCGTCTTACGTGTTCCCACGTGACCCCCAAACAGTTGCTTAACACTTATATGGAAAAAATGGAAATTCCAAAGACAATGCTCATATTTAGAGCACCCCACGTGTTCGCATGTGAGTATTATATGAGCTAAGTGCTTAGCACTTATAAAAGGAAGAGGGAACAAACCCAAATAAGCTGTGCCCAATTCTGGGGCGCCTCACGTGTCCACACGTGCTGGCCATAAGACTTAAGTGTTTAACACTTGCATATATAGACGGGGATTGAACCCAAGTGACATCACTAACTTTCAGGTGCCTCACGTGCCACATGTGAGCGCCTCAAGTTTCAGTGTTTAACACTGCTTCAGAGACTCACGTGAGAGCACATAAGCACCGAGCATATATTAGTGTTTAACACTATAAGAAGTCAACTTCAGCCCCAAATTGGCTAAGTCCTCTTGAGATTAAAATATCTTGGATCTCTAAATAGACTGAGCCTATATGCTCATGACTTTCCGAGAATACGGATGACCTTCCCTGGTGCTTCGAAAACAGCGATGACGAGGTGATCTCAGAATTTCCACCAGCGCCGAAAGAGCTGAAAGATGGAATACACACCACTGCAGATAACCTCAAGAAAATTGATCTGGGCCCGACAAACGACCCGCGACCGACATTCGTTAGTGAACTGTTATCTGAAGGAAGGGTGGCTTCATTAAAAGACGTGCTTATGCAGTATAAAGATTGCTTCGCATGGAACTATTCCGAAATGCCAGGACTAAATCCAGAAATTGCTGTGCATAAATTGGCAATATCCCCGGACGTTAAGCCAATCAAACAAGCACCAAGGAGAATGCGGCTCGAGCTTGAGATGAGTATTAACGCCGAAGTCAAGAAGCTGATCGACTCTGGGTTTATCCAGGAAGTTCAATATCCTGACTGGATCGCCAACATCGTCCCGGTGATGAAGAAAAATGGGACGGTGCGCATATGTGTAGACTTTCGGGATCTCAATAAAGCCTGCCCGAAGGACGATTTCCCAGTACCAGTCACCGAGCTGATGATAGATAACACGTCCACTCACGAAGTTTTCTCCTTCATGGACGGCTCATCAAGATATAATCAGATAAAGATGCATCCCGAAGACCAGAAGCATACCGCTTTCCGGACCCTTTTGGGTATATTCTGCTACAAGGTGATGCCCTTCGGTCTAAAGAACGCCGGTGCCACCTATCAAAGGGCCATGACAAAGATCTTCAAGGACCTTATACATGAAATCGTCGAATGCTATATCGACGATCTCGTGGTTAAGAGAAAATCATACGAGGAGCATTTAGAGCATCTGAAGACCGTATTTCAACGCCTTCGGAAATACAACTTGAAGATGAACCCTCTCAAGTGCGCATTCGGAGTTTGCTCGGGCAAATTCCTAGGATTCATCGTACGACACCGAGGTATCGAGATAGATCCATCAAAGATCAAGGCGATCATGGAAATGCCTCCGCCAAGGACTCTCAAGAAATTGCGGTCTCTCCAAGGAAAGCTCGCGTACATCCGGCGATTTATAGCCAACCTTTCAGGCAAGTGCCGCCCTTATAGTCACCTGATGAAGAAGGGAACCCTTTTCGTTTGGGATCACAAATGCCAGAGCGCGCTGGACGAAATCAAGCAATACCTGCAGAATCCGCCAATGTTGGCTGCTCCGGTCAAGGGAAAGCCTCTCATTCTTTATACAACCGCCCTCAAAGGTTCCTTAGGTGCATTATGGGCACAAGAGAATGACCAAGGGAAAGAGAGAGCTCTTTATTACTTAAGTCAAGTTCTCCTGGGGGCAGAAAGCAACTACTCCCCCATCGAAAAACACTGCCTGGCGTTGATCTTCGCGATAACAAAGCTCAGGCACTATGCGTTGGCGCATGAAGTCCGTCTCATTTCGAAGGTGGACCCCCTTAAATATTTAATGTCGAAGGCCATATTGACAGGGAGACTCGCTAAATGGGCCCTGCTCTTGATGGAGTTCTCAATAACTTATCAGCCTCTTAAGGCAGTGAAAGGCCAGGCCATCGCCGACTTCCTCGCTGAGCACCCGATACCTGCCGGTTCTCCTCTGAATTGTGAGCTGCCAGACGAACATGCGTTTGATGCGATCGACGGTAGCGATACCCGATGGGAACTCTATTTTGATGGAGCGTCTTCCATGAAGAAGCGCAAACAAAGCACCCCTATAATCAAATCGGGGGTAGGCCTCATCTTCGTAACTCCACAAGGAGGGATAATGCGCTTTGCTTTCTCCTTAACAGAGCCGAGGATGAACAATGAAGCCGAATACAAAGATTTGATAGCAGACCTCGAGATCGCTATCGACATGGGAATTGAAAACCTCCTCATATACAGAAATTCTCAACTGGTCGTCAGTCAAGTAAATGGCGACTACCAGACGTGCAAACCCGAACTGGTAAAGTATGGCGAGAGAGTACAGCAATTGCTGACTCAAATTCCCTCCCACGTGTTGGAAAGCATACCGCGTGCAGAAAATAGCAAGGCGGACACGTTAGCCAAGCTCGCTAAAGAACTGGCCGACGAGAACCTCGATGACATAAGAATCGTGGTACAAAGCCTTCGAGTGCTTGCCCCAGCAGAAATATCTCTGGAATCATCCGAAAAAAGGGAGTGACTGAGCAAATGGTTATGCAAATAAAAGACCAGGAAAAGGCTGAGGATTGGAGGGAAGTCTTTATAGACTGCTTCAAATCCCGTCGAACGCCTGAAGATGCGTCCTCAAGACATCAGCTCATGAAACGAGCTCTGTCTTTCGCCTTCGTCAATGATACTCTGTACAATAGGTCGTTTGATTCTCTGTGGTTGAGATGTCTGGGACCAGAAAAGGCGAAAAGAGTCGTTCAGGAAGTTCACGACGGACCCTGCGGTTCTTACCAAGCAGGCCCGAAGATGAAGTTGAAGATTAAACGGATGGGCTACTATTGGCCCACGATGATTCAGGACTACCTCGAATATGCGAAGCAATGCCACTCATGCCAGATTCATGGGGACTTCATCCATCAGCACCCAAATCCTCTACATCCAACAGTGGCTAGCTGGCCGTTCGAAATGTGGGGGACTGACGTAATCGGCCCCATCGAACCAGCATCGTCCAGGGGACATCGATTCATCTTGGCGACGACTGACTACTTCTCCAAATGGGCAGAAGAAGTACCGCTGAGGGAAGTGAAGACGGAGAATATCCTCCATTTCTTCAAGACGCACGTTATTTATCGGTTTGGAACTCCGTGACGGATCATCTCCGATAACAGGCCAGCCTACAGAAGCCACAAGATCAGCCGGTTCACGCAACAACACAAAATAGACTGGAGATATTCCTCAGTTTATAATCCCTGAGCTAACAGTCTAGCTGAGGCTTTCAACAAGACCTTGACGAAGATCATGAAGAAGACGGTGTCCCGAAATAAGAAGGACTGGCACGAGAGACTGCCAGAAGCTCTCTGGGCGTATTAAACTACGTTCAAGACGGCCACGAACGCAACGCCATACGCGTTGGTATTCGGTATAGAAGCAGTACTCCCCCTCGAAATAGAATTACCCTCTCTACGAGTGGCAGTCCATTACGAGCTGACGGACGAAGAAAATGCTCACCTTCGGCTTGAGGAGCTTGATTCCCTTGATGAAACCCGGCTCATAGCGCAACAAAATCTGGAGGCTTATAAAGCAAAGATGACGCGCTCATATGAAAGATTGACCAGGCCGAGGACATTCTGCCAAGGCGAACTCGTGCTAGTGGTCAAAAGACCTATGATCCCCAATCACGCCAAGCGGGGAAAATTCAAGCCGAACTATGAAGGCCCGTACATCATAGACAAGGTCTACCAGGGTGGAGCCTATCTACTCATGAATATGCATGGTGGAAAGCCTTTCAGGCCAATAAACGGTCGCTTCCTAAAGAAATACTATGCTTAATGAGTCACAACTTAGGTCAATGATAGATGACGATGACTATGTCCGCTTGCTATCTTCCTAAGCCCAAACTCTATAAGTAGTAGCCGGCCTTCTTCAACAGCGGACCGAAACGTCCTTAAACTAATGACGGACCACTACGTCCTAAAACTAGCTGGTGACCGAGATGTCGATAAACTACGGTGGATCGCAGCATCACAAAGCCGATGAAAAAATAAATAAAAAAAATAATAAAAAAAACGGTATGTCCATAAGCAAAAGGGGCATGGATGAAAACCCGAAAGGGCTTCGTGAGTAAAAACAGCAGGGCTACCGGCGAGTGTTTGTGAAAACCTGAAAGGGCGCAACCTCGTTAGAAAAAAGAATAAAAAGAATAAAAAAAAGAGAAGACGGTATGTCCATAAGCAAGATGGGCACGGATGAAAACCCGAAAGGACTCCGTGAGTAAAAACAGCAGGGCTACCGGCGAGTGTTTGTGAAAACCCGAAAGGGCGCAACCTCGTTAAAAGACACTTACAGGGTCCTCTCGACCTTTTAAAGAGAAATCACCCACGTGAGATCCTTACGACTCACAAGGGAGCAACACACTTAGGGATCCTCACGATTCCTAAGGTGAAATTACACTTGCGAGATCTTCACGACTCGTAAGGAGAACTCTCTTATGGGACCCTTACGGCTCATAAGATTTGAAAGTCTTAAGTTACAAAGACCTGAACCTGTTCTTAAGCAACCCCCACAACCTTCAATATTGCCCTACAAGTGGCTCAATACTGACCCTTGTATACAATCCACGGGCGCGAATAAATATTTCCCTAACAAAGTCCCATCCGTGACTAGGGATATGTCCATATGGTGAACAACCCTTGTAAGTCCTCTTGACTTATAAGGAGAAAACCCTTTTGTAAGATTCTTACGACTTATAGGGGAACATACACTTAGGAATCCTCAAGATTCTTAAGGAGAAACCACACCTACGATATCCTCACGACTTGTAGGGAGAAATATCTTTGTGAAACCCTTACGGCTCATGAAGTCAAAAGCCTTAGTCGACAGAATCCTAATCCTGTTTACTAAGCCACCTTTGTTCAACATCGACAGAGGCAAATGATGATTCGCTCCTGGCAATATCCCAGTTGTAGCGATGCTGATGCCTACATCGGTATCAAATTCCAAGTCCTTTCATGGCAAATGATGATTCGCTCCTGGAAATATTCCAGTCGTAGCGATGCTGATGCTGAGATTGGCACCAGATTCCAAGTTCTACACTCGCGATAAAAAATCAGCGAGCTAAAAATGCATATGAAATAGCCGAAATGATGGGGCAACTTGCAACAAAATCAGCAAGTAAAAATGTATGCATACAAAATAGCCGAAATGATTGGGCAACTCGCAATAAAAAGCAGCGAGTGAAAGTAAAATAAATAGCCGAAATGATTGGGCACCGCGAAAAATAGCCGAAATGATTGGGCAATCGCGACTTTCGCGATATAAAAGCTGAAATGATAGAGTATCGTGGAAAGAAATAAAATGAAAAATATATATAAAGAAATTTATGCCCTACAGGCATATCACAGCAATCCCTGTATACAATCCAGGGGCATAAACAAACAAAGAAACACATCTTCCCTCTCCATGCTCCATCAGAAAACGGAGCCAAGTCTTGACGGTAACTCATATAAAACCTGAAGGACGGTCGGAGATCATCTCGCACCAGCACGGAGTGGTCACCACCTTGACGTCCGTCTTAATACAACAGACGAGATGTCACGACAGCGTTCTTCCTCCAACAGGATTCAGACGTGACAAAGCAAACAAAGCGAAGGCCAAATTCCTAGCTTCAGGGTCTTAACGGCAAGTCATATAAAGCCTGAAAGACTATCGGGGATCATCCTACACATGCGCGGAGTGGTTATGACTCATCGAGCTTCTCTAAAATGAGCCTAACCTCGAGTAAAAAGCGGCATGGTAAAATTCCTAACGCTTGCTCTTCCGACGGTCAAACTGCCTAGGAGGATTACTTGAAGACATCTTGTCCAACCCCAGAACGGATCGGAGACACGACAGTCACAAGGCTACTCGAACAGCAAGACTGCCTATCGAGGAATACATCAGGTAATGCGACGGTACAACGGACAAAGCCCTAGTACCACAGACCCTAACGAACCTCTGTCGTAAAGAGCAGAGGTTAACTATGACGTTAGGATATTCTTGGGAAAATTGCTTGATTCGTCTCGACCCGCAGAGAAATCAGTGTCTTTGCAGGAATACCTCGATTCGTTTCAACTCCGAGGAAATCAGTGTCCTTGGCAAATATCTCGATTCAGGGAAATCAGCGTCCTTGACGAGAGCATCTTGATTCGCGTCGACCCGCAGAGAAATCAGTGTCTTTGCAGGAATACCACGATTCGTTTCAACTCCGAGGAAATCAGTGTCCTTGGCAAATACCTCGATTCAGGGAAATCAGCGTCCTTGATGAAAACTTCTTGATTCGCGTCGACCCGTAAAGAAATCAGTATCTTTGCAGGAATACCTTGATTCGTTTCAACTCCGAGGAAATCAGTGTTCTTGGCAAATACCTCGATTCAGGGAAATCAGCGTCCTTGACGAGAGCATCTTGATTCGCGTCGACCCGCAGAGAAATCAGTGTCTTTGCAGGAATACCTCGATTCGTTTCAACTCCGAGGAAATCAGTGTCCTTGGCAAATACCTCGATTCAGGGAAATCAGCGTCCTTAATGAAAACTTCTTAATTCGCGTCGACCCGCAAAGAAATTAGTGTCTTTGCAGGAATACCTTGATTCGTTTCAACTCCGAGGAAATCAGTGTCCTTGGCAAATACCTCGATTCAGGGAAATCAGCGTTCTTGACGAGAGCATCTTGATTCACGTCGACCCGCAAAGAAATCAGTGTCTTTGCAAGAATACCTCGATTCATTTCAACTCCGAGGAAATCAGTGTCCTTGGCAAATATCTCGATTCAGGGAAATCAGCGTCCTTGACGAGAGCATCTTGATTCGCGTCGCCCCGTAAAGAAATCAGTGTCTTTGTAGGAATACCTCGATTCGTTTCAACTCCGAGGAAATCAGTGTCCTTGGCAAATACCTCGATTCAGGGAAATCAGCGTTCTTGACGAGAGCATCTTGATTCGCGTCGACCCGCAGAGAAATCAGTGTCTTTGCAGGAATACCTCGATTCATTTCAACTCCGAGGAAATCAGTGTCCTTGGCAAATACCTTGATTCAGGGAAATCAGCGTCCTTGACGAGAATATCTCGATTCACGCCGACCCGTAGAGAAATCAGTGTCTCTGCAGGAATATACAACGTCAGCAAAGCGGAGCTGCGGCAAAGTTCCCAGTTCCATGACTCGGCGGTGCACAGACAACCCAAAGTCAACCCTCGACTCCCTGTTGAAGCAATGCATTAACTCGGGAGTAGATCAACTCATCAATCACTTACGAGTCCTCTCGACTTGTAAGGAAGAAAATTCTCTTGTGAGAGCCTTACGACTCTCAAAAGAAAACACACTTAGGAGTCCTCACGACCCCTAAGGAGAAAATACACCTACGAGATTCTCTCGATCCGTAGGGAGAAAAGTCTTTATGAGACCCTCACGGCTCATAAAGTTGAAAAGTCTTAGGCAGCAGATCTGAACCTGCCTCCTAAGCCATCACTACCTCTTGAAGAAGCCAAGACAGGATGCTCGCTCTATTATCTGTTAACCAGGTTTACTAAGGTAGCATGCTGATAATAAAAGAAGGGAGAAAGCGCAGAAATGACACAAGACATTGCAAAAGAAAATGTGTGTATCTTTATTCATGAATTCAATTAAGTACAAGGCGAATCGTGCAAAAGAATAAAGAATGTATACATATTATTCAAAGATTACAAGTGTATAATTGATACAAAGGCAGCTACAGAGAAGGAAGCGTCTTAAATAGCCCCATCAATTGCTCGCGCACTTCCTTCAATGCCTTCTCCTGATCGGCTGCCACCGCCAATTCTGCTTCCACCTGAGCCCGCTGCTGCAGGTAGGATGAAAGTTGCTCCTCAACTGCCTGCTGGGCTGCCTCCTGATTTGGTGCATCCCGCTCGACGGCGTCAAGTTGCTGCCTCAGTGCTAACCCGTCAGAGATGCATCGCAGAAGGCCTTCAAAGATAACCTTCAACTGTGCAGCATTTGCATCCACCTGAGCATGCAGTCGGGCCGATTTGCTCGAAGTCTCTCCGCGCTCCTTACGCCTTAAAGCAACTTCTTGTTCGAGATGGCGGAAGTAAGGAGCGCTCAGCTCGATCCATGCCGCCCGCTCGCGGCTAAGATCTCGGAGGCAGGACGCATAAGCTCCAGCTGATGCAGGCGGGCCTCGATCTCCCTCCAGTGATTAACCCAAGACTCGACGATGCCTTCATTATGAAAATTTGCAAGCGTCGCCAGCATCAGATTAACTTCCGCAACGAAATCTGCGGCAGATGGGGGAGCTTCTGCGTCAAGCTCTTCGATGCATCCGCTTAGCATACCCAAACTCATCGCAGCACCCTTTGAGGAGGGACGCCTGGAGAATGGGCCTGCCGGCATCGTGATGCGAGACTCGAAGGGGGCCGGAATCGGAACGACAGCTGAAAAAACAAAACACAATCAGATGACGGTTCAAGAAATATAAGAAAGTCATCAATGAGGGAGTTTACTATACCAGCTGCAGCAGGCGGCAAAGCCGGGAGGACCGGTGGCGCGACTGATCTTACATCTCCTCCTTCGATCTGTAACACTGCAATCAGGGCAAGGAAGAATCAGAAACAAGTTCATTATCGGAAAAAGAAAAGGCATCAATTGAAAACTATACTCACCAGCGCCACTGGAGGAAGCAAGCTCCGACGAGAAGGAGAAGTGCGGGTGCAGCACCTGGTAAAGGTGATCAAAAAGTACTCCTGCAAAGACGCAATAGTACGACATCAGTACATAAATTATGCAGTAAAGATAAGATTGATGGGTCATGAATCCATACCTTCCAGCATTTGCGACGTTGCGAGAGAAGGTAGAGAGGTGGCCACCATCAAGGCAGTAGCTGACGGCGCTCCCTCGAGCAATGGGGCGCCAGCACTGGCCGCACCTGCGTTAGAAACAAGATAAGCCGTCAGAAAAGTTGCAGAATAAAGAAAAGGACGGTAACCCGAAGTTTACCTGATGAGTCGCCGACCGAAACAGCGGCGTCTCCCTCCTCCATCGGCTTGGGTTCGCCTCCCGTTTCCTCATCACCAGATTCTACGGGAGCCGTCGTTGTGCTCGCAAGGCCAGGAGACGGCGAGGGACCGAAGGATGGGAGAGCAATGATCGGAACGGTGCCCGACTCTTGGGAAAGAGCGGCCCACTCATCCTCAGCAATCATACCTGTCACGCCCGCTGCCCCCTCGGGCTCGGCGGTCGCAGCCGTCTCGTCCACCGCGGCCATGGGTTCATCGGTCGTAGCCGCTCCATCCGCTGCCGCCCCAGACTCGGCCGTAGCAGCTGTCTCATCTGCCGCTACCTCAGGCTCGGCATCGGCAACCTTCTCGGGCATAGTAGACATGACTATCTCGTCAGCCACTAGCTCGGACCCGGCGACTACAGCCGCACCGCCTACCGTTGGCTCGGTTTTGACTGCTACCTTCTCCACCGTCCCCTTAGGCTCGACGGTTTCCGTCGCTCCTTCAGTTGGACTCGGCCCTGCAGGACAAGATGTATAAGAACCAATAGGTTCACAATCTTTGCAACAAAGCCTCGAAAAACACATTACCTGAGGTGGATTGATCGTTGGCCCCCCGAGCTGCATGCACCGCCCGCCTATGAGCAGTGGACAATGCGACCGGGGACTCTTCCGAAGGAGTAGCAGCATGAGGAACGGCGCTTGGGCCCGCTCCTATGGCCAAAGAAGTTCTGCACTCCTTCACCTCGCGCCTCAAGCGCTTCCTCTCCTCCCGGGCCGTCACGACGGACCTCTTCGAAGCTTCCTTCATCAAGGCGTCATCATCCGTGTTCAGAGTTGCCTCCAGAGCCTTCAAGGCATCCCTCATCGGCTTTTTGAGTTGGGTCTCTTGCGGCAGCCCCGAAGAGGCCGGGACTTCAGTAGCTGGCCCGGGAAGAGTCCCCGCATCGGCTTGCGCAGAAGATCCCGCGGCCCCTGCAAAAAGACAAAGAAAAGATTAGATTGGCCATAAAAAGGAGAATAAAGACTCAGTGAGCCGAGACATACCAACACCCGATAGAGTGCGTTTCATCTCTACCTCCTGGAAGGTTTTCAGGGAAGCAACGATGGCTTCTTCGGTAGAAACGCCTGTTTAAAAAGGAAAAGCGTTAGTCAAAGACAATGATAAAAGTACAAAGAAATGACGAAAAATGCAACTAGTGATTACCCGATTGCGCGAGTTTGGCCAACCACGCTTCGAGCCTTGCCGATCGCTCAGAAGCCGTGATGGCGGCCATATCGGTGTCTGCTGGATCTACGAAGAAACCCTCGTTGCTTCCGTACTCGCTTAGGCCTTCGGTGAGAGGGGCTTGAGGCTCTAAGCCAAGGATGGCATCGGGAGAAAGAACGGACTTCTTCTTCCTCTTCTGCGCGCGGACCTCGGTCACCGCCAAAATCATTTTATGCTTCACGGCGGGTTCCGATGTCCGAGCCCACGCCAGACTCGGGCGAAACTACATTCACCGTCTCCACTGGAGTACGGGGCGCTGGGGGGGCGTCCACGGTATCACGAGACGGCAATCTGCGCGGAGGGCTCAGCACGCACAGTGGTTCAGCTCCAGCATCCCTCAGCGGAGGAACGACAGAGATCCTTGGCCTCAGGGGAGCTTTGCGGTCGCTGCCGGGAGGCGCGCCCTTGCGGTCAACCAACAGTCGCCTTTCTTCCTTAATAACGGCGCCCGTCGAATGCAGGTACCACGCCGTATATGTATTAAGGATCTGTGGGATGCAAGTCAGCTCGCTGATGAAAAAATGAGAGCCCGTATTCAGACGCATAAAGTGATGCAGCACGCTCCGCATCCCTTCTTCAGTGGCAGCAGGTTCCAGCAAGAAAGCCTCCAACGGCACTCCTTGATTATAACTCAGTTGCTGGGCCAAACGATGCGGGTTGTATCTCATGAAAAGCGCCGCATCATTTTGCCTAAACACCAGGAAACCCGGTCTGATAGAATACAAATGGAGGGTTTCCCGAGCTGTCAGAACTGAGGCCCCATCTTTGAAAATATCTTGCAATGGCCGCACTATGGTAGTAGACGCCTTTCCAATGGTTAACACTTTGTCAGTGAAGGACATCCCGTCTCCAACTGTGCGGGGGCGAAGGAGCAAACCTCTGGCATTCCGTAGCGACGGATTCACAATGGAGGCGCCGACCAATAGCATAATCCGAGGGAAGCTGCACCTGTCATAGAACGAAGGCCTTTTGTGCATACCAAAAACGCCAAGTGCAAGTAGCTCAAGCCATGACATGAAGTAATGCATCGAGAAGATCATGTGCGGTACTCCAGGTTCATTAGCATCCGCCGCTTGGCTAAGGCCATGATATAGGTGGGCTAAGCCGGCGATCCCGACGGCCACTTTTACCCCAATGGTCATTCGGTGAGCTGGGTAAAAGAAAGATGGCCTCATACGGCGAAGATGCATCGGGAGCGCAAACCAACTCAGCGATAGCCCAAGAAATCCTAAGAAGAACGCTTCCTCATCCATCCCAGGGGATGCAACCTCCGCAAAAGGGACAACCGGGGAGTTAGGAAGGAAGAAACCCTTTTGATCTACCTCCTTCGCTGGCAGGTTGTCCAAACCTAAACCGAAAGGGTCATCAAGCGTGGAAAACTTAGCAGCTTCCGCCGAGAGGACGTTTGGGTGAAGGAAATGAGCGATGAAATCCTCGAAACTGACCCCGCGGTTCCCAAATTCGATAAAAAGGCCCTCGTAGATGTTCAACACTTTGATCAAACTAGGGAATTGGTGTTGAACGGCATTCGCCGGAGTAAGGCCCATTATCACTGGCTTAGCACCGAAGACATATTCGTCCGTGGGAAGAAGCTCCTCGTAATGCTCCCCTATGACCGGTAAGCCGGAGACTTCTGTGAACTCCTCTAAAGAAATCGACACTTCCCGGTCCAATGCGAGGAAAGTATGAGTAGGGATATTCCATTGCTCCAAAAAAGCCTTAACCCACCAGGTAGGGAGCGTAGGATATTGGAAGAGAGAAGCATAAACAGCGGTGTACAACCCAAGCCTCATCAACTACGACTTCTTCGCTGACAAGATGTAGCGAGCCCACGGCAGATAACCGATCGGATGACGGGAGATCAGACCTATATTATATGGTTGCCCCCAGGGTCGCGCCTTGCCTTGACAAATACGGCGTCCCAAGATATCCAAAACCATGGGAGGCTGAATGGGAATTGCAGCTATAGCGGGATGAAGAAGGCCATCTGAAGTCCAATCGACCACTTCCACGGCATACTTTACCGGGGGTGAGTTGGCATAATGGATCGCCATAATGGGTTCTGATGGTACTGCGCATGAAAAGCTCTGTCGACCCCTGATAATCTGATTGTACCATGACCCCCAAAGGTGAAGATTCTTATGTTCAGGATCGTGATCTCTGATCAAAGCTAGGACCTCCCGGTCTACAGGTGCTCCAGGGAATCCTCCCTCTGAACGAACGAATGGGAACGAGGTATTGAAAGACATGTTGCCTGCAAAAAGAAGAGGGACGGGGATCAACTATCAGTATTATAATTTTTAATTTCTGACACTTGGAACTTTAAAAGTTGTACCACACTACAATACAGTGGAAAGGGGACCTACAAAATCTAGATGACAATGCATCAGTTAATAAGACAGCCCCATCATTGGATGAGACTGTCAATTAATGAGGAGATCCCCAAAAGAATATTCTCATTAAATGAGAAATCCCTTGAGACAAGGAGAAAATCTCCCCTTTCAGAGCAAAGCTCTGTCACAGAGTGACACTTGTCAAACTCTGGTCTCAAGGGAATAAAATTCCTTAAAAGATTAAAAGAGCCAGCTCTGTGATAATGATGGAAATATCCATCAAAGGAAAATTAATTTCTAAAAAAATTGAAAATCTGGGATCTTGAAGATCCATGAAAACTCTTAAGAGTTCTTCGTTTTTAGATCAAAAAGATCTATATTTTGTCTATGAGCAAAGCTCTGTTCATGGGTTAAAAACCCTGAAACAAGATCTCTTTAGATGTATGGATTCATGAGAGCAAGGCTCTGTTGGTGAAACCCCAAAGGGGTTTTCTTTAGATCAAAGATCTATGAGAGCAAGGCTCTGTCAATTAAAATTAATTTAAGTTAATTTAAGTTAATTTTACCTAAAAGTTTTCTAGAATTTAACTCTTAAGATTCTTGAAAGCAAGAGCAAGCCTCTAAAGTTCTGAGAATAAGAATTCTTGAAGATGATAATCTTCTGAGGAGGACCAAGGATCCTATTTATAAGCGCTTAAGTGCCTCTTCAACTCCTGAGTTGATTTGACGGTTGGGATCTTGCCACCGCTACACTCACGTGTGCGCCACGTGAGCGCAACGGTGGGGGGGAATTTGTTTCCCCAATCAGAGTAAAGCTTTGTTTGAAATTCAAAAATTCAAAAATTGAAGCAACGCTTCAGATTTCTTGCGCTGCGCGCAGTGCGCCACGTGTCAAAAGTTGACACGCCAGCGCTGCGCCAAAGACAGCGCACCCAATCAGAGCAAGGCTCTGTTTTAAAATAAAAATAAAGAAAGTAACGCTTCAGATGATTTGCGCTCTGCGCTGCGCGACACGTGTCAGCGCAGTTGCGCTGCGCTCTGCGCTGCACGATACGTGTTAGCGCAGTTGTGTCAGCGCAGTTGCGCTGCGCTCTGCGCTGCGCGACACGTGTCAGCGCAGTTGCGCTGCGCGACACGTGTCAGCGCAGTTGTGCTCTCACAGTTGCGCTGCGCTCTGCGTTGCACGACACGTGTCAAGCGCAGGTGCGCTTGCGCCAACCGTACCAGAATTTAAACAATAAAATTTTGAAAAGATCTTTCTAATCTTGTTAAAACAAGAAGATTATCTTCTGTAAAACAGGGCCCTAGGATAAAAGATCCAACGGTGGGGAAATATCCCCAGATCTATCAGAGAAAGATCTCTGTAACCAACCTAACAAACTCATTGGCACTATATAAAGGCCCCTAAACTCCATGTCTAAAACATATAGAGATAGAGAGACATAACCTCTCTAAAAACTTTGAGAAGAATTCCAAGAGAAAGAAAAAAGGTAAAACCTTTGAAAAAAAAGAAGAATTTCTTCTAAAAAGATCAATGATCTAAGAACAAGATCAAGATCTTTAATAAAAAAATAATAATAAAGAAGTAATCTACTTCATGACTAGATCTTTTGATCTATATAAAGGCATTGCCTTTTGATGAACCACTGGTTCTTGAAATTTGAGGTGGGACCTCTCTGAAAAAAAGAAAAAAACTTGTTTTCTTTGATCTAAATTTAATCAAGATATTAAACAGTGCCTTGCACATTTGAAATTTGCACTGTTGCGCTCCTTGGATTGGCGCAAGCCACCAGAGAGCGCCACATGTCAATCACAGAACAAATGCGCCTTATGCTTCTAAAAACAGAGCACTCTTGGTTTGGCGCAAGTCACCAGAGCGCGCCACGTGTCAGCAGCGCACTAGCGCAGCGCACTGGCACAGCGCACGACGCTAACAGACTTGCGCTCACCAGCGCGTGACACGTGTCACCTCCATATGAATTTGCGCCTTGCGCTCCTCAATTGGCGCAAAGCGCCTGACAAGCCACGTGGGGCACTGTCAGAACATTTAATGCAGTGCATTATTAAGGGCAGAGCCCAATTAAAAGGCCTACCCAAATAAAAATGCAATGCATTATTAAAAAAAGGGCAGAGCCCAATTAAAAGGTCTATCAGACCAAATAAAAAAAATGCAGTGCTTTATTAAAAAGGGCAGAGCCCTAGTAAAAGCCTAATAGGGCAAATGCAAATAAAATGTTGAACATTTTCAACTGGACTTAACCCAATTCTGGCCGTAAGTCCTCAAATTAAATTGAACTGAGCACAACTGCTCTCTCAAATCAATTTACACCCGGTTCAAGGGTACATCTCTGAACTCCTCTGATATTTGTCGTTGTAATCCTTCAACGTCGTCAGAGAGGTGATGGGTCCCGACAACCACACATAATACGGACTGTGGGGTCCTTAAACTCATGGACTAATGCTTGCTTAAACCAATATTCGTCCCCAAAATGGGAACGATGGACCACCATGTCCCTAAACTGGTAATACGGACTGTGGGGTCCTTAAACTCATGGACTAATGCGTCCTTAAACCAATATTCGTCCCCAAAACGGGAATGTTGGACCACCATGTCCCTAAACTGGAAATGGACCACCATGTCCCTAAACTGGCAATGGACCACTATGTCCCTAAACTGGAACAATAGAGCCCCCCAAATGCTCTTTTGTCGGATCCAAACGATCCCGTTAAGTTGATCTTAGTCTCAAATTAGACTAACGTATCCTTAACAAACGTTTGAGTTGATCTTAGCCTCAAATATGGCTAACGTATCCTCAAACCAAAACCTCAAACCCAAATCTAAGAAAATATGGATTTGGACTAATCCACGTCCTACGGGCGACGACATAAATTAGTCTCCGTATACAATCCACGGGCAACCACAAACAAAACAAACACCCACGACACGAAGTGAACATCTAGAGAAGGAGAAAGTGGCTACCGCGACGCGGTAGCGTAATTAACTGCAGGGGCTTGCGCCTGCAGGGAAAAGCGTCCCCAAAATAAAAAAAAAACCCTTAAGCGAGGGGGAATCTGACGAAGTCTGCTACATCGACCGCATCCGTCTAAACCTCCGATACACTGTGCCATAAATCAACTTGGCATCTTCGGAGAGGTGGACGGATAAAACCAAATAGCATCTACCCCGAATCTCAGGCAAGACGTCCCTGTCTTGGCCGCCATTCAGAGGGGAACATTGCTCTTGCAACGGTAATATGAGCTGGGAGATTACTTGAAGACGTCTTGTCCAGCCCCCGAAGGGATCACAGACATGACAGTCGTGGGGCTACTCGAATAGCAAGATTGCATATCGGGTAATACATCGGCCAACGCAACTGTACGACGGACAAAAACCCTAGTACCACAGACCCTAATAAACTTCTATCAGCAGAGGTTAACTATGACGTTAGGACATTCTTGCGAGAACTTCTTGATTCATCTCGACTCGTAGGGAAAACAATGTTCCTGCGAGAACTTCTCGACTCGTCTCGACTCGTAGGGAAAGAGCCTTAGGCAACGGGGATATCAACCTGTTTCCTAAGCACTGGGGCCCTGCAAGTAGGTCTAAGATGGACTATTATATACTATCCACGGGCCACACTCTCCAAAGTCGAATATCGACGAGGAGGAAAAAAACCACTTACGAGTCATCTCGACTTGTAAGGGGGGAAATTCTCTTGTGAGATCCTTATGACTGTCAAGAGAAAACGCACTTAGGAGTCCTCACGACTCCTAAGGAGAAAATATATCTACGGGATCCTCTCGACTCGTAGGGAGAAAAGTCTTTATGAGACCCTCACGGCTCTTAAAATTGAAAAGTCTTAGGAGGCAGACCGAAACCTGTTTCCTAAGCCATCGCTGTCCTACAAGAAGATCCAAACTGACTGATGTACTCTATCTACGGGCCACATTCGCCAATGAAATGAAGAAGCTACTTTCGGGTCCTCACGATTCGTAAGGAAAAATACCCAAGTGAGATCCTTACGACTCACGAAGGCGATGAAAACTTAGAAATCCTCACGATTTCTAGGAAGAATATGCACCTATGAGATCCTCTCGACTTGTAGGGAGAAAAACCTTCTTGAGACCCGTAAGGCTCAGGTAGATGAAAAAGCCTTAGGCTACAAGAATCCTAAACTTGTCTCCTAAGCCATCAATTTTATGGCCATGCATAACTTTGCACTACTTCACCCACGTACATACTTACGTGGGCGAAGTAGTAGGGGGCATTAGTTTCCGCCAAATTTTTTGACTATCAGCTACCCGTTCCCTTATAAAAAAAGGGGGAGAGTCCTCAAAATTTTGCCTCACATGGGTGCTCATATGCAAAGCATATGAGCGCTGAAAACAAACAACTAATTGCCAAACAGGCCTCACGTGTAAAACACGTGAGCGCTCATATGAAAAACATATGAGCGCTGAACATAAATAACCAATGGCCAAACAGGCCTCACGTGCTAAACACGTAAGCGCTCATATGTAAAGCATATGTGCGCTGAAAATAAACTAAATAAAACAACTAATGGCGAAACAGGTCTCACGTGTAAAAGACGTGAGCGCTAATATGCAAAGCATATGAGCGCTGAATATAAATAACCAATGTCCAAACAGGCCTCACGTGCTAAACACGTGAGTGCTCATATTAAAGCATATGAGCGCTGAAAATAAACATGCTAAAACCCACACTAGGGGTCACGTGTTAAACACATGAGTTCTCTTGCTACTCACATGCAAAGCATTTGGTAGAATAAAATGCTCCTATCAAATTCTAGAATTAAATTCTATTTGGAAAATATTTTCCCTGATCTTTCTAATATGGAAAAATCTTTCTCTAACAGAGAATCCTGAATTTAAAATCCGATGGTGATAAAATATCACCAATTAATTCATCTGGTAGAATAAAATTCAATCATAGGAAAATATTTTCCTAAGCTTATTAAACTAACAAAATATTCATATGATAAGAATAAAATTCTATATAATAGAATTAAATTCCATATTAAGAAAATATATTTCTGATCTTCTTAAACTAAAAAGATATGATAGAATAAAATTATAATCTTGGTAAAACCAACAAGATATTCATAATCTTGTTAAACAAACAAGAAATCTTCTCTGTTACACAGAGAGTCTTTAGATTAAAAATCCAACAGTGAATAAAATTCACCGATTGATTTAAAAGATCATGGAATCAATCATGATCTCTCAATGAAAGATTCTCTTAACAAATTGATTCTTTTTGCTTCTCATATAAATAGGAGTAAGGAGAGGAGGAAAGAGATACACAGAGAAAGGGAGGGGAAGAAAAATACAGAGAGAATTTAATTCTCTACACAGAGAGACCCCCCCTCCCATAAGTTTTGAGAAACAAAAAGAAAAAGAGAAAAAGATAATTCAATTCTCTAAAGCAATAAGATTTCCTTCTTAAACAAAAATCCTAGGTAAAAAGAAAGTACATAGATTATCTTATCTTTTCTTTAAGGGTTTAACCCTTCATACAAGAACTTAGTTTTTTCTCTGGTTGAGGTCTGCAGAAGAAGATCTCCCCACAATTTGAGAATTTAATTCTCCTCGGGAAAATTCTGTTATGTAGATTCAAAACTCAGGGAAAAGAACTAAGCTCAAAGAATTTAATTCTTCTAAAAGTATACAGAAATTTAATTCCTCTGATAAAACTAGGGTTTAACCCTGCAAAACAATTTAATTCTTATAAAGAAAAGGGCCTGAAATTCTCAAAGCTCGGATCAAAATCTCCATACATATAAAAGAACAGACAGGTGATTCATCAGCGTTTAACGCTATATAACAAAGGCTCACATACTCCCATGTAAGCACCTCTGAGGAACAAAAAGGAAGGACTGAGATCAAATCACATGCTCCTACGTGACCCCTTAAAACGAGGGCTCAGCAATTACATGAAAAAGGGAATAAACCCAAAGACAGTTCCCATTTAAGGGCGCCTTACGTGTTCCTACGTGACCCCCAAACAGTTGCTTAACACTTATATGGAAAAAGGGGAAATTCCAAAGACAGTGCTCATATTTAGAGCACCCCACGTGTTCGCACGTGAGCATTATATGAGCTAAGAGCTTAGCACTTATAAAAGGAAGAGGGAACAAACCCAAATAAGCAGTGCCCAATTCTGGGACGCCTCACGTGTCCACACGTGCTGGCCATAAGACTTAAGTGTTTAACACTTAGATATATAGACGGGGATTGAACCCAAGTGTACATCACTAACTTTCAGGTGCCTCACGTGCCACATGTGAGCGCCCTAAGTTTCAGTGTTTAACACTGCTTTAGAGACTCACGTGAGAGCACGTAAGCACCGAGCATATATTAGTGTTTAACACTATAAGAAGTCAATTTCAGCCCCAAATTGGCTAAGTCCTCTTGAGATTAAAATACCTTGGATCTCCAAATAGACTGAGCCTACATGTTCATGACTTCCCAAACTAATTGACCAGAATGATTTCCATCACACATCTCCTAAGTTGATCTTAGTCTTCCAAAAATGACTAATGATTCTCAGATGGTCCACCATGATCTCTCCCCTCAATCTGGAATTTGGTTCAAGGGTACATCTCTCCACACCTCTGATACATGTCGTTGTAATTCTTCAACGTCTTCAGAGAGGTGGAGGGTCCCGACAACCAACAGCTCTTGGTGCACCCCCAAATCGATGAGCACATCCCAATGGACCGTAACGTCCTTAAACTACAGCGGACCGCAATGTTCTTAAACTAGCTATGGACCGAAACGTTCTTAAACTAATAATGGACCGCAACGTCCTTAAACTAATAACGGACCGCAACGTCCATAAACTAGCTATGGACCAAAAACGTCCTTAAACTAAAACAATAGAGCCCAAATGCTCTTTTGTTGGATCTGAATGATCCCAAATCCTGTTGAGTAGATCTTAGTCAAAAACTGGACTAACGTATTCTCAACAACCATTTAAGTTGATCTTAATCTCGAACAAGGTTTAAGATCCTTAAACCAACCCAAACCCAAATCTAAGAATTTGCGAATTTGGACTAATCCACGCCCTACGGGCAACAACATAAATTAGTCTCCATATGCAATCCATGGGCAACCAAAAATAAAACAAACACACACAACACGAAATGAACTGGAGCCGGAGAAAGTAGTTATCGCGATGCGGTAACGTAATTAATTGTAGCGACTTGTGCCTGCAGAGAAGAGCGTCCCAACAATCAAAAACCCCTCACAAACGAGTGGGAATCTGACGAAATCTGCTACAACGGCCACATCCGTCCAAACCTCCGATATACGGTGCCATAAATCAATTTGGCATATTCGGAGAGGTGGACGGATAAATCCAAATAGCATCTGCCCCCAAATTCAGGCAAGACTACCTACGCGGTTCCGTGTTTGATTACCATCTCGGTTGCGAGCCCCTGTCCCGGGATATAATTACCATCTCCGCGTTTGATTTCCAATCATCACGAACGCTCGGGTCTGTAATACTGACATTATGATTCGGGCTGCTCGTCACTGACATCAAATTTCATGTCATTGACGCCAAGACTTGCTACAATGCTTTGCTTGGCAAGCCTTGGTTACATGAGTACAACATCATCCCTTCTACACAACATCCGTGTATGAAGTATTTCAAAGACGGCCTCGAGTACACAATTACAGAGGAGCTGAACCCATTCTCCGTAAATGAAGTCCGCAAATATGAAGATGCCAAGTACTTCCTACCAGACTTCGAAGACACAGAAAGATTTCATAAGCCAGAGAATAAGCAAAAGACGTCGCTACTATCCAGGTCTTTGGGAAGGATACCGAGGAGGATGAAGAGATGGTTTATTCGGGGTAGCCCCAATGCAACAGGCCAGGACCATCTACTCCTATTTTGGTCTTTAGCAGTGACACTGAAGACGAGGTCAACGCAGTATTCTCTGTTTATCCATCAATACAAAACTTCACTGGAGCTGATCAGAGTTTGAAAATTTCCATGGTTCCGCTGCAGCATTACAGATAACTTGATACGCTCGATACATACGGCGTGCAAGAGCTGCAGACCTTCTATGTACCTCCCAAGCAAAGAGGTGAAAAAGCGATCCTCTTCTATCGATCCACGGAGACCAAAGTGGAAAGAGAAGTCCGGCATGGTGCCGAACCTGTGCTTGACAGGCTTCAACCAATCCGTCTGCCCAGATACTATGCAGAAGGATTGAAAAGGCTGTTAAAATGCCAAGGCGTGCCCTTTAAACAAACCGCTTGACAAGCCCAGTTCTATAACAAGATTTGGGACATTTCAGGGACTCAGCGAAAGATGCCCAACGGGAGGATAGAGACTATCGGACTTGGATACGTTCAGTCCAAGAAACGGGTGCGAGTCCTTGGCTGCCATGTTATAAATGACTCCGGCGGAGAAGGGGATGCTCTTCCAGATAGCGCTGATATTGAACCGGAGTGAAATCCCGCCGTACGAATATCAAGTCCATCATTCAAAGAACAAATTGATAAGCTAATAAGGGAAGCAGGTCAAAAGGTTCGGGATGACCACATCCATGAAATGGCCATTTACGAGAAAGCCAGGACGCAACGTCTCATTCAGCAGGCCACGGAAAGAGAAGACGATGATGCCTTTCACTCTCAGCCCGCTGTGCATTCTCGTGGCAAGAAAAAAGCCCGATGTAGAAGCAACAACAAGGTGAAGAAAGGGAATGACGTTCAAAAACAGCGAAGCGGATCCAAGAAACCACGCGATCGAGAAAAAGTCAGCTGGGATCTGTCTTTTATAAAAAAGATGGGTCGGGAATATTCTTTCCTTCGAGACAAGACAAGGAAAATCATCGACCTTGTCATGAAACATCAAATGATGGCACTCCCGGAGTTCAGGCATCCCGAACAAGTAAACGAGGTCCATCATCTGGATTATTGCACCTATCACCGAGCAATAGGGCATCCTCTTGAAGACTGCTTCACCTTCAAAGACTGGGATGAAAACTAGTATCAGCAAGACAGGTTTGCTCTATCCGACGGTTGGAGGGTAGCCCCACCACGAAAGCATGAGGTAAAAGCGGTGTACATTGCAAGGGTAAGTCCAGATCAGCATCGAGCTTGGAAACGAGCTCGTACCTGCCACATGATAAACTGTCGAAAGAGGGAGAGCATGAGAATGTGGAGAACCTCTCCCGTTGCCTCGCAGATGAAAATGAAGATGAGGTGATCTCAAAATTTCCACCGGTTCCAAAAGAGCTGAAGGATGGGATACATACCACGGCAGACAATCCGAGGAAAATCGACTTGGGGACGACAAACGATCCGAGGCCAACGTTCGTCAGCGAGCTGCTGTCCGAAGAGCAGGTGACTACACTAAAAGACATGCTTATGCAGTATAAAGACTGCTTCACGTGGAACTATTCCGAGATGCCGGGACTAGATCCATAAATAGCTGCGCATAAACTGGATATATCGCCCGACGTCAAGCCAGTCAAACAGGCACCAAGAAGAATGCGGCTCGAACTTGAGATGAGTATCAACGCCGAGGTCAAGAAACTAATTGACTCCGGCTTCATTCAAGAAGTTCAATATCCCGACTAGATCGCCAACATTATCCCAGTGATGAGGAAAAATGGGATGGTGTGCATCTGTGTGGACTTTCGAGACCTCAATAAAGCGTGCCTGAAGGATGACTTCCCCATACCGGTTACCGAGCTGATAATAGATAACACGTCCACTCATGAAGTCTTCTCCTTCATGGATGGATCTTCAGGGTATAATCAAATAAAGATGCATCCCGAAGACCGAAAGCATACTGCCATCCGGACTCCGCTCGGCATATTCTGCTATAAGGTAATGCCCTTCGGCTTGAAGAACGCGGGTGTTACTAACCAGAGGGCCATGACGAAGATCTTCGATGACCTCATCCATGAGATCATTGAGTGCTAAATTGATGACCTTGTGGTGAAAAGAAAATCGTACGAGGAGCACTGAGAGCATTTGAAAATAGTGTTCCAGCGTCTTCGGAAATATAATCTGAAGATGAAACCTCTGAAATGCGCGTTTGGAATCTCCTCGGGCAAATTCCTGGGATTCATCGTACGACACCGAGGCATTGAAGTAGACCCATCAAAGATCAAGGCAATTATGGAAATGCCCTAGCTAAGAACTCTTAAGAAACTGCGGTCTCTCTAAGGAAAGCTCGCGTATATCCGACGGTTCATAGCCAACCTCTTCAGAAAATGCCGCCCCTACAGCTATCTAACGAAGAAGGGGACCCTGTTCGTTTGGGATCGTAAATTCCAAAATGCACTGGACGAAATCAAGCAATATCTGCAGAACCCACTGGTGTTGACCGCTCCGGTCAAGAGAAAGCCCCTCATCCTGTACACAACAGCCCTTGAAAGTTTTTTAGGCGTACTATGGGCACAGGAGAACGACCAGGGGAAGGAGAGATCTCTCTATTATTTGAGTCGAATTCTCCTGGGGGCAGAAAACAACTACTCCCCCATCGAAAATTATTGCCTGGCACTGATCTTCACGATAACAAAGTTTCGACATTATGCCTTGGCACATGAGGTCCATCTCATATCAAAAGTGGATCCTCTCAAGTATTTGATGTCAAGAACCATACTAACGGGAAGGCTTGCCAAATGGGTCCTCCTCTTGATGGATTTCTCGATAATCTATCGACCCCTCAGGGCAATGAAGGGCCAGGCCATCGCTGGCTTTCTTGATGAACATCCAATACCAGCCAATTCTCCCTTAAATTGTGAATTGCCATATGAACACGCGTTCGATGCAATCGACAGGGAGAAGGAAGGAAATAATGTCCGATGGGAACTTTACTTTGATGGAGTATCTTCTATGAAGAAACGAAAGCACAACACCCCCATTATTAAAGATGGGGTGGGCCTTATCTTCGTGACATCGCAAGGAGGGATAATGCATTTCGCCCTTTCATTAACAGAGCCGAGAACAAACAATGAGGCTGAATACGAAGCTTTGATAGCAGATCTTGAGATTGTTGTCGACATGGGAATCGAAAACTTCCTCATATATGGAGATTCCTAGCTAGTCGTTAGCCAAGTAAATGGCGACTATCAAACATGTAAACCTAAGTTGGTAAAATATGGCGAGAGAGTGCAGCAATTACTGACACAAATCCCCTTCTATATCCTGGAAAGCATTCCGCATGCGGAAAATAGCAAGGCAGATGCGTTAGCCAAGCTCGCTAAAGAACTGGCCAACGAAAACCTCGATGACGTAAGGATCATTGTGCAATACCGCCGGATTCTCGCTCCAGCAGAGATATCTCCGGAGACATCTGAAGAAGAGAAAGTGACCAAACAAGCGGCTTTCCAAGTAAAGGACGAAGAAAAGGCTAAGGATTGGAGAGAAGTCTTCATAGACTATTTCAAATCCCATCAAACACCCGGAAACGCGTCGTCAACACATCAGCTCATGAAGCGAGCCATGTCTTTCACCTTCGTCAATGATACTCTTTATAAGAGATCATTCGACTGCCTGTGGCTGAGATGGCTGGGACCAGAAGAAGCAAAGAGAGTCGCCCAAGAAACTCACGACGGACTATGTAGCTCTCATCAAGCTGGGCCAAAGATGAAGATGAAGATAAAAAGAATGGGTTACTACTGGCCCACAATGATTCAGGATTGTCTTGAATATGCGAAGCGGTGTCACTCGTGCCAAATTCACGGGGACTTCATCCACCAGCATCCAAATCCGCTGCATCCAACACTGGCTAGTTGGCCGTTCGAAATGTGGGGAACCGATATAATTGGGCCTATCGAACCAGCATCATCCAATGGACATCGGTTCATATTAGCGACGACCAATTACTTCACTAAGTGGGCAGTACCTCTAATAGAAGTGAAGATGGAGAACATCCTCCATTTCTTCAGGACACACGTCATCTACCGATTCGGCACTCCATGACGGATCATCTTGGATAATGGACCAGCCTACAGAAGCCATAAAATCAGTCGCTTTGCACAACAGTATAATATAGATTGGAGATACTCTTCAGTTTATAATCCCCGAGCTAATGGTCTAGCTGAGGTTTTCAACAAGACCTTGGCGAAGATCATAAAGAAAACAGTATCCAGAAATAAAAAGGACTTGCACGAGAGACTACATGAAGCTCTCTGGGCATATCGAACCACGTTCAAAATGCCCACGAATACAACGCCGTTCGCGTTGGTATTCGGCACGGCAGCGTTAGTTCCCTTGGAGATAAAGCTACCCTCTCTACGAGTAGCAGTTCGATACGAGTTGACAAATGAAGAAAATGTCCATCTTCGGCTTGAGGAGCTCGATGCTCTTGATGAAACTCGTCTCATGGCGCAGCAAAACATGGAAGCTTACAAAGCAAAGATGACGCGCTCATACGAAAGACTAACCATCCCGAGAGCACTCCACCAAGGCGAACTCGTGCTAGTCGTAAAAAGACTTATGATCCCCAACCGTGCAAAGCGGGGGAAATTCGAGCGAAACTATGAGGGTCCGTTCATCATAGACAAGGTCTGCCAAGGTGGGGCCTACTTGCTCAAGAATATGCATGGCGAAAGACCTTTCCGGCCAATAAACGGCCGATTCCTTAAGAAATATTACGCTTAACAAGTCATGACTCAGGTTAATGATAGATGACGACGCTCGTGTCAGTTCGCTGTCTTTCTGAGTCCAAACTCTATAAGTAGTATCCGGCAAAATTTAGCCCCGAGGCCTAACATTAGACCGAGATGTCCCTAAACTAACAATGGACTGAGATGTCCCTAAAACTAACAATGGACCGAGACATCCCTAAACTAACAATGGACCGTAATGTCCTTAAACTAAATACATCGCCTCAAACACGAAGATAGTGGAATTCAAGTCCACAAGTCCCACCGGGCGTGCCAGAATCTGTTTACCGCCGAAAACAGGAGACGGAACAGCGTAGGTCGTCTTGCCTGGATTTGGGGGCAGATGCTATTTGGATTTATCCGTCCACCTCTCCAAAGGTTCCAAGTTGATTTATGGCACCGTATATCAAAGGTTTGGACGGATGCGGCCGTTGTAGCAGATTTCGTCAGATTACCCCTCGTTTGTGAGGGGGTTTTGATTGTGGGGACGCTCTTCCTTGCAGGCGCAAGCCCCTGCAGTTAATTACGTTACCGCATCGCGATTACCACTTTCTCCTGCTCCAGAAGTTCACTTCGTATCGTGTGTGTTTGTTTTATTTTTGGTTGCCCGTGGATTGTATACGAAGACTAATTTATGTTGTTGCCCGTAGGGAGTGGACTAGTCCAAATCCGCATATTCTTAGATTTGGGTTTGGGTTGGTTTAAGAATCGTTAATCTCGTTCGAGATTAAGATCAACTTAAATGGTTGTTGAGGATACGTTAATCCAGTTTTTGACTAAGATCTACTCAACAGGATTTGGGATCATTCAGATCCAACAAAAGAGTATTTGGGCTCTATTGTTTTAGTTTAACGACGTTTTCGGTCCATAGCTAGTGTAAGGACGTTGCGGTCCGTTGTTAGTTTAAGGACGTTTTGGTCCATAACTAGTTTAAGGACGTTGCGGTCCGCTATAGTGCACCAAGAGTTGTTGGTTGTCGGGACCCTCCACCTCTCTGAAGACGTTGAAGAATTACAACGACATGTATCAGAGGTGTGGAAAGATGTACCCTTGAACCAAATTCCAGATTGAGGGAAGAGATCATGGTGGACCATCTGAGAATCATTAGTCATTTTTGGAAGACTAAGATCAACTTAGGAGATGTGTAATGGAAATCATTCTGGTCAATTAGTTTGGGAAGTCATGGTTATAAAGGCTCAGTCTATTTGGAGATCCAAGACGTTTTAATCTCAAGAGAACTTAGCCAATTTGGGGCTGAAATTGGCTTCTTATAGTGTTAAGCACTAATATATGCTCGGTGCTCACGTGCTCTCACGTGAGTCTCTAAAGTAGTGTTATACACTGAAACTTGGGGCGTTCACGTGTGGCATGTGAGGCACCTGAAAGTTGGTGATGTACCCTTAGGTTCAATCCCCGTATATATATATGCAAGTGTTAAACACTTAAGTCTTATGGCCAGCACGTGTAGACACGTGAGGCGCCCCAGAATTGGGCACTGCTTCTTTGGGTTTGTTCCTTCTTCCTTTTATAAGTCCTAAGCACTTAGCTCATATAATGCTCACGTGCGAACACGTGGGGTGCTCAAAATATGAGCGCTGTCTTCGGAATTTTCCCCTTTTTCCATATAAGTGTTAAGCAACTGTTTGGGGGTCACGTGGGAACACGTGAGGCGCCCTTAAATGGGAACTGTCTTTGGGTTTATTCCCCTTTTCATGTAATTGCTGAGCGCTCGTTTTAAGGGGTCACGTGGGAGCACGTGATTCGATCTCAGTCCTTCCTTTTTGTTCCTCAGAGGTGCTCACGTGGGAGTACGTGAGCCTTTGTTATATAGCATTAAACGCTGATGAATCACCACTCTGTTCTTTTATATGTATGGAGATTTTGATCTGAGCTTTGAGAATTTCAGGCCCTTTTCTTTATAAGAATTAAATTTTTTTGCAGGGTTAAACCCTAGTTTTATCAATGAAATTAAATTCCTGTATACTTTTAGAAGAATTAATTTCTTTGAGCTTAGTTATTTCCCCTAAGTTTTGAATCTACATAACAGAATCTTCCCGATGAGAATTAAATTCTCAAATTGTGGGAAGATCCGCTTCTGCGGACCTCAACCAGAGGAAGAACTAAGTTCTTGTATAAAGGGTCAAACCCTTAAAGAAGAGATAAGATAATTTATGTACTTTCTTTTTACCTAGGATTTTTGTTTAAGAAGGGAATCTTCTTCCTCTAGAGAATTGAATTCTCTTTTTCTCTTTTTCTTTTTGTTTCTTAAAGCTTATGGGGGAGTCTCTCTATGTTGAGAATTAAATTCTCTCTGTATTTTTCTTCCCCTCCCGCTCTTTGTGTATCTCTTTCCTCCTCTCTTTACTTCTATTTATATGAGAAGAAAAAAGAATCAATTTGTTAAGAGAAACTCTCATTGAGAGATCATGATTGATTTCATGATCTTTTACATCAATTGGTGAATTTTATTCACCGTTGGATTTTTAATCCAAAGACTCTCTGTGTAATAGAGAAGATTTCTTATTTGTAACAAGATTATGAATATCTTGTTAGTTTTAACAAGATTAGAATTTTATTCTATCATATCTTTTTAGTTTAAGAAGATTAGAATTATATTTTCTTAATATGGAATTTTATTCTTATCATATGAATATCTTGTTAGTTTAACAAGATTAGGAAAATATTTTCCTATGATAGAATTTTATTCTACCAGATGATTTAATTGGTGATATTTTATCACCATCGAATTTTAAATCCAAGATTCTCTGTTAGAGAAAAATCTTTCCATATTAGAAAGATCAGGGAAAATATTTTCCAAATAGAATTTAATTATAAAATTTAATAGGAGCATTTTATTCTACCAGATGCTTTGCATGTGAGTAGCAAGAGAACTTACTTGTTTAACACGTGACCCCTAGTGTGGGTTTTAGCCTGTTTATTTTCAGCACTCATATGCTTTACATATGAGCGCTCACGTCTTTAGCACGTGAGGCCTGTTTGGCCATTGGTTATTTATGTTCAGCACTCATATGCTTTGCATATGAGCGCTCACGTATTTTACACGTGAGACCTGTTTGGCCATTAGTTTTTTTATTTAGTTTATTTCCAGCGCTCATATGCTTTACATATGAGCGATTACGTGTTTAGCACGTGAGGCCTGTTTGGCCATTGGTTATTTATGTTTAGCGCTCATATACTTTGCATATAAGCGCTCACTTGTTTTACACGTGAGGCCTGTTTAGCCATTAGTTGTTTGTTTTCAACGCTCATATGCTTTGCATATGAGCACCCACGTGATGCCAAATTTTGAGAACTCTCCCCTTTTTTTTTATAAGGGAACGAGTAGCTTTTAGCCAAAAAATTTGGCAGGAACATCAACCTAGAGTCCCTAATTGCTTCACTTGTTTATGTTGTAGAGCTAGAACCAAGAACTACATCTCTCGGGTGGATCATCTTCGACGCAGGAAGACCGGCGACCAAGTTCAGTCGGGGACACCTTAAGGGGCTTGGGAAGATGGTAGAAAACTGAACGACTTGGTTCATTTGGTATAACCATTCCTAACCTTGTAGTTTATCACTTTGTAGATTGCTAGTTTAGGGTTTATAGTTAGATTCTAGAACGGTTTCGTTAGCGCCAAGTTTTTAAATGTCATCTATGTTCCGCATCGGCCACGGTTGATGATCAGGATGCTGACGTAACCCAACAGTGTAGGGTTCGATAAGGGTAGGAGCAAAATTCTTGCTTGGTTAAGTTTTGGGCTCTAGCCAACTATCACCATTCAACGTCACCCCCTTAAACTCTTATCAGGAGGATTGAGAGACACTTTAGAATTAGGGTTTATGTCACCTTTTAAACCGAGGGTTTAACTGTAATGACTCTGAAATTGTAACACCCCAGTATGGTTATACGATATTAATTGGTATTTTAACACTTGCTTTATATTTCTTCTATTTTATCTGTTGGGTTGTGAATGATTCGAATACTTGTAGTCGTTATCCGACCCGACCCACAAGTTTAGAATCCAATATGGTAAAAGATTGTATCTGTGATTTTCCAGTAAAGTGTATCTATATGAATCTAATATAATACCTATATTATATTTTTAGATCTTTATATATCATATATTTAGATCATCATATATCTTTTAATAGCCACAACTTAAGAATATGTTATATTTTGTTAACTGTCATCATATGGTTGACATCTCATATCTTATTTTGCTTTTATCTTTTACGTTTAAATCTCAAGATATCTAATATCAAATATTTACTAAATCTAGATATATTTTTTAGAATCCTTTTACATTTTAAATTAGGGGTATGAGTTATTTAAAATATATTCTTGTATTATGGTTGAGAAGTTTACATCTATGAATTATTTTCCAAAATATATTTTTGATGAGATTTTGGTGGAGATTGGTTGCAGTTTGATATTATCTATATACATTAAAATTAATATATATTTATAATCTAATTTAAACTATAATATATATATTTATATTAAACACAAAACCTCTCTCTTTCTCTCTCTCCACATAACATATCTCTCCCTCATCAACTTATATACTCTCCTTCTTCGTTCTTCAAGCCCACACTCATTCTCGCCAACGCAACTCCAGCCGTATCCTAGAAGCTTAACTGAGCCATCAAAATTTGGTATTTTTGTATAGTGTCGTGTTGCTTCAGTTCATCGCGTTTGTTTCGAGACAAATTTACAGTTTACTACATGCTATGCTTTATATAATTTACTTATACGTTGTCGAACTATTATTATTATTATTATTATTATTATTATCATCATCATACAACTATATTTATATAATTTATACACTGTAGTTATTTAACGTTAATTGGTTTTTTTATATACAATGTATGCAAGTTTACAACTTGCGACATACTATAATTATATCTACAAATATATATATATATATATATATATATATAGTCGTAATATTTCTTCTTATTATTATTAATTAGTTGATAATCTGAATTTTATAATGTCATAAAAAATATAGTTTAAAAATATTATAGTTTACGCATGAAACGTCGTCGCAAAGCAGCTACGACAAATCTAAAATTTACTGTACATCTTACCTTATAAAATTCATTATAAATCATAGAAAAATCATTAGCACACGTTCCTTAGTTCGTTACAAAGCTAACTCAGAATAATATATCCCTGTGAAATATTTACTTGCAAAATAAATTATTTAAATAACGTAAACTGTAAATGAAAGTAATTTTGAACTACTGTCCAGGGAAATTCCAGCAGCAAACTTTCAATTTCAAACGTTCATAACTTTTTGTAGGAACAATCTGAGATACTTTAAATTATAAAAAATGAAAATCTTATTGAATTAGCTTTGTTTCGGTATATGACACGTCTCTTTTGGAGGACGTTTGTTATTTTTAAACTATTTTACAAATTAGGGTAACGCTGAATTTCTGAACGGAACTTTCTTGTGCATGGTTAATCAATACCACTTGTATAGTTATTAATTGAATTGAATATGTTATCTCTGTTAATATTATTATATCAATATCTATTTAATAATTAATAGTGCATGTATTTTAATATTCATCAAATATTACCGATTTACAGTTTTATAGCATCCGTCTGTATCCGTACCGATAATAGCTTATCTAGTTGCATGCCGGAACATCACAATATTATTATACTACTATATCAGTACAACATATTATCTAGATTGCATCATACATGGTAATAGATGTATAATGGATATTATAAATAGATACATATGCATCATGGTATCAATTTTATTTACTGTGTTCCGATATCGATTACAGTTTTACATTTGGCATCTATTTGATACGTATGCATCACATGATATGTTCACAACACACTATTTGACTTGTTGCTTGGATTTTGTTACTAATACCAACAATATTGACGTGTTGTCCTGACGGACGTGACTTATTGTCTGCATATACGAGAACCGTACCTACTTGATCCTGTGTTGGCATTAGATTCATATTGACAATACCTGACTTGAACACATAACCTGGGAGAAGAAAAGGAAATCAAGAATGTAACCGAAACGTTACTCAAGAAGATATTATTACATGTTTGTCATTTTTCTGGGCGTTACGGAATAATCATTACTTGTTTGTCGTTTTTCCGGACGTTACAGAATAATTACTTGTTTGCCATTTTTCCGGGCGTTACGGAATAAATACAGTTACCGTGGTCCCGTGGGGAATGAACGTGATATATACTGTTGGGTTACGATGATGATAACATTAATTGATTTCAAAAACTTTTAGAATAGATAACCTAGAATCACAGTTTTAGAATACACATACACATACCTCACTGTTTCATATCTACGGTATTCATTTATATTTATATTTAGTTATATCGTTGTATCCTGATTATCACCGTTATTTTGACATTATGACACATCGACGCCTGGGTTTTGCATGGCCCAGTTTCTCTATCCTTATCGCAGGCTGAACAGGAGTACTTTAATAACCAAGCCGAGCAGTGAGGAATTGAACATGTGTTATTTAGAGATATTTAGTTTAGTTTATTTTCCGCAGTTTTATTTCTTGATGTGAGCCCATATTGGGACTTGTTTCAGATTTTGTTTATTGGATCTTTATTCGTTTCCGCTTATGCATTTTCTTGACTCTATTTACTATGGCAGATGGACATGTATTAGCTAATTTTATATTTTACTGTTCTTGATATTCTATAGACAATCGTAATGTGACTGTGGAGGGATGATTCATAACCACAAGTAGTATGGTTGGCTCTGTCACGTACCTTAGCTTATGTATTTTGGGAAGCCGGACGTGACAGAAATCCCTGTACAGAATTATTTGTTTAAAAGTATAGAAAAGGGTATTTCAGCCTGTATAGAAGTTATAAGTCATTTTTGTTCAATAAAAACAAGAAACAACATGTAGCTCACTAGTAAAACCTCTACACTGTTGTGACATAGCCTGTGTGTTCGAATCCCATCAGTCTCAATTATTTTTAAGATTTTTCTTTTTAATTTTTCGGAAGCCCAAGGTTGTACGTGCAGTTCACGGAGAATCGAAAGGTTTCAGAAAAATCAAACATACACAATGAGGAGTAAACACTGATTAAAGCACATTACACGAATCTCGAGGCATTTGACGAAAATCCGACCGCCCGTTTCCTCGATATGCCGCCGCCGCCGGTCCAAGATGCTCCAATCAGCTCCGTGCTTTGCACACACGCCTCTTCAGCTCCCCTTTACACCCCTGTATTGTTTGATTTCCCTGCAATTAAACAGAGACTATTCAATTCAACATTTAATATCAATTTTAATTATTTTAATTCAATTTTTAATTTCCAAACACTAAATTCTTCATTATAAATACGAACACATCCCCTAGTTCCCTCCCATTCTGAAATTTCTATAAAAAATTCTCTCAAAATCTCTAAGTACCAAGTAGAGTTAAACACCCAAGTGGAGTAGCAAGCCAAGCTCGACGACCGAATCCTTTCCGACGAAACCATGATCCCCGGAAGCTTCCCTTCTCTCTTATTAACAATCTCATCCAGTAAGTCCTCTCTCTTTATATATCTTTTCATCTAAACTCATCTTCTAAAAGCACATCGATAAAGTAGAGTTAGCTCCGATTCAATTTCTTTTTAACATTTGTAATCCACTTGATAAACAAATTAGGTCAAACTAATATTATAATACCATTCTTAACCTTATTTACATCATTTAGCTTTTAGTTTAATAAAATTTTCCATTTGAAATAATCATAAAACAAAGTTTTCAGAAAAATACCATGAACTTTAGTGTAACCATTATTTCAATAATTGTTAAATATATCTTTAGGAAAATTGCACGGGATAACGACCTACCCTACATGCACACTATGATTTCATAGCACGATATCTAAATATATGGTTAATTTAAAGAACTTGTTTTATATTAAAATACCATATTTTTACAAAAAGGGTTTCTTTTAATCGATATTTTTAAATGCTTAGCAATTGTGCCTCTACAACCCTTGTTAGGGGACCCGCTAATGGATGGTGCGGATTATCGCATATTCTTGAGATAGCTGAGCGAGATGCAGAACTCTTAACGGGGTATTCGGTCTCGAAAGAAAATGAAAATACGATTTTTAAGAAATACAACTTTTCTAGAAAAAACAAACTTTGAAAAAATTATATAAAACTACAAATCTGTATTTTCAATAAAAAAACAACTTGTGAAAATAAATTTTTAAAATTAAAGATTAAAATTTTAATAAAATACCACCTTGTTTATAAAAAAAGGTAGTTTTCATTAAATACCATAAATTTTTAAAAGCAAGGTTTTATCACTAAAATACCACCTAAGTCAAAATACATGTTCATCAAAATTCTTCATATTATAAATTACCCTTGAGATTTATTTTTAAACAATATTAAAGTATTTTTCATAAAACCCTCTCGAGGTATGCAAACAATATTTAAGTACTCTAGATTAATATAGGTTTAAGCGGGATCAATTCTCTTAAACCCTACGGAGCCGGAGAAAGTGAGTGCTTGCCTATTCAGGTTAGATAACTTAACGGAATTATCAATAACAATTGTCTTAAAAAAATACAAATCATGTCGTTCATGTGCAGCAGTTGTCTGATTTCTCCCGAATATAAGATCTTCAACAGTTAAATCAATTCATATAAAAAGACATGAACTCGAATCCAAATCCGAATCTAAACTGAAACTTGAACTCGAATCTAAATTTAAACATGAACTCGAATCCAATCTACTCGAACTAATTTGACTCAAACCAAAAATTGCAATTGACATGACTCACATTTTACTCGACTCACTTGACTTCATTCTACATCTTTTTCAAGCTATGGTTTCGATTAAGACATGTTATAATCAATCAATTAAATTAATTAAGTATATTATACACTTATAGACTATTTACACTCGGGGTGCTTGAGATAGTTTCTTGTGTGAATCCAACGGCCTAAAGTCCCGAATATCAGTCGAATCCAACGGCCTAGACTTTAAAATTCCGTATTAATCTCTCTTTTTTTATTTTACTCGAATATCAGTCGGATCGACTCATCCACAGCCTAGAGTTCCGATACTAACACATACAATGGGCCAGTGTTTCCTTACTTCTGGGGCCCCACTCTTGAGCTCGTGCATATTTCTACGGCTGCGTTGACATTCACACTTGGAACTTAACGTTAATATAGTGACTATTTAGATACCTATAGTGTGTGTGTGTGTATATATATATATATATATAGAGAGAGAGAGAGAGAGAGAGAGAAAGAGAGAGAGAGAGAGAGAGACACACACACACACACGAATCATATACTTTTACTCGTCATATATATTCTATACTTATCATTTTTACTCTTACGTTATACTTAGGACTTACCGAGTGCTAGTTCGCTGACGGGCATTCCATCCACCCTTGTTTTCTTGAAACATTCATCAGATTTGATCGAGACGGAGGAAGTGGAGACCACAGAAGAGGATTACAACCGAATTGCTATTTAGGATTAGCTTAGCTTCCCTTTCTATTCAGTTTATGTATGCCACATGTTTAAGTATTTTCTTTTATTGTATTACTTTCCAGCTGAAACGCATGTACTTGTAAATATTTGAAGTTGAATATAAATAAAGATATTTGTTGAAAAATTTTATAGTCTTCATTTATTTTTGTATTGTGTATTATTGTTTCAATACACTTAGTATATTTATTTAGGGAATGACCTTCTCTAGATAAATATGCCGCGGGCTTGCCACGTCACCGTTTCCGTCTACTGAGAAGCGGGGCGTGACATTGACCCTCCCAATTTTTCCTAGATATTCTATGTTTAGCAGGCTTGGTGAAGAGAACTTACAACCTATCTTTGTGGTTGCATCTAGCTGGCCTTCGATAGATATCGAAGATCCCAAAGTTCCAGAAGAAAGAATGAAGACCTGCCATGTTAATCGAATCAAGTCTTATTCCCAAAATTTTGTAGGCCGCTACATATTCTGCTGCGTATTGATCTAAACAACGAAATCAGATTCAACGTCATGATCGTTTATCATTGTCACCATGTAAAGTAATGTGCTGTTGTGAATTCGACTTCAATGTTGAGATATTTAACAGTGATGTGTTGTTGTGAATTGGACTTCAGTATTGAAATATTTGACTGTTTGTAAAATGTAACATGGTGAAGAGATACGACTTGGCTACTTCAAAATTTTGTAAAAATTGGATATAGTTTCCATTGATTTAGCATTACAACATTCCTAGTATGTTACTCACTACATTCCTCTTTCTAATTGACTAAAAACATAACAGTAACATTTCAAGAATCAAGATTCTACGTTCATTCAAGTGTATACAAAAATAAACACATTTCCATCAACATGACATCACAAAAAATGGTTGCTCCAATTCTAAACTAAAGTAGAAAAGAAAGCTACATCGGGCATCCCTTGACCGAAGAATCTGATGGTGTTCATAAGTGGGAATTCTCCAGATCATGCGTAGCGGATGACGTGTCATCCACGTAAGCTCGCTAGATTTCTGGAGGCTATGAAGCAGGAATAAATACCATACGAAGGGAACATTCCTCGGCGTCTCATCTCCGATGTATCATCCGACTTTTGGGGAGCCTCCCCTGAATACATTCCCTATTCGTCTAGCAAACAGCCAACAGCTCGCCTCCGAGCTATCCTACAGCAGAGCTTTCTCAGCCTCCACTTTCGTCTCCGAGCTATTACAGAGCCGAGCTTCCTCAACCTCCTCGCTCATCTCCGAACTGAGCTTACTCAGCCTCCTCATTCATCTCCGGGCTGTCACCGAGCTGAGCTTCTACAGCTTCCCCGTCTGGCCGGAGGCATGGAGCACGGGCGCCCCATAACGGCTCCGTGTATCTCGCCACGACGAGATCTCCTCCGCTCCCCGTCCCGCATCCCACGCTAGTGTATCTTGCCATTAATGGACGTATCCCGCCGTCAACGCGAACGTGACGCAGGGACGAAACGGACGGCTAGAATATCGCATCGGTTCGCTCCAATGCGACCCCTATATAAACTCCTCTTTCAGACGACTCAGGTGACGGGAACTCATTCCAATATGCCGCTACTTTGCCCTAATATTTCTCGGTATTTACTTGATCGTCGGAAGGTCCTATGGTGGTTTCCCATCCCGGGACTTCTCTTACAGGTATTCGTACCTTGGCGTCAACAACAACTAACAACCCATTGAGATCCACATGCTCAACTCTCATCTCAAATCTCAACCGTTCTGCACCGCTGCCCGTAAGATCGATGGAGGACAACAACCGAAGGAGATTCCGACCTCCACCAAAACCCAAACCCCTTAAAACTTATACTAAATGAAAATTAATCAATAAAATCAACCAAAAAACTTGGAAAAATACAGCTGGTCCCAGCAATACGGAACCCATGACTCTTCTCTTCTCAAATTTTCATATCTATTACCATATGCCATCACATCATAATATGTTAGGTGCCTAAAACTTTTTAATTCATATATATTAACCATTTTCAAATATTACATTCAGCTAGAAGTGTTGAAATTGCTGTTTAGTGTGCAATATTTCAGAGATTTGGTGCATTTTCTAGACTTTTATGTGTGTGTATTGTTCCGAAGTGTAAAAATTGGTTTGGGCATACACATGGTTGCACATGAGCTTTTAACATAGCGGGTCTTCATCTAAAGTCTTGTGGAGTTTTACCCCATCTTATATGTTTTACCCATATACATCCCATAATTTTTTCAATATAGGACTAAATGTTAACCACATTCTCAACACAAACCCATAGAATAAAAACCCACTTGCATTGCAATTTGTTTGCACTTTGAGTTTCACCATTAACAACAGCTCTATATCTGTGGATTGAATCATTAGTACGATTTGCTGGGTCATATGGATTGAACGAAACAATATAAATTTTTAATTCCGTTTCCAAATCTATACCCGGATTATTATGTATAGTTGAAACCACGATATCGCTTTGGACAGGTGCAGCGACCTCAAGAGCCAAAAAGAGAGCCAGGATGATTCAGCAGGACGAGAGGGAGGAAGACGGGCACCTTATCACAATACCGGTTGGTGGGATACACTTGCCTGTGGTCTCCGAGGGCGTTGACCAACATGCTTAGCTTTTGGGTTATCTGATTTTCATACAGGGGAGGAGATTTTACTTTATGCTTGAAATGTGAATGAGTTGTATTTTTTTTTCTTTTTTTGTTGTTTTAGAACTTTATAGTTTTGTTAAATTATCTTTTAATAAAACCTAAAACGCGGGACATGGTTTTCACCTTCCTTTTAATCCAAAAAAACACAGCTTTATATCACAAAAGATAAATTAGTTAATAAGCTCGAAAATGACTTTGAGGGAAAAAGAAAAGGACGTTTTTTTATGGACTCTTGGATGTGTGACTAAACTCCACGTTATAATAATTTTTCTTGGATAAGAAATCACACTTGTTTAATCATGGAAAATATAGTGATAAGTAAGACCTAGCTTGGCAACACAGCTGCCATTTTTCAAACCATGGTTTTGTAACATTTCAAGACTAAACTCTAAAATTTATAATCGTGACCCGTTTGGCAACCAAAATGGGATTTCCCAAATCGGGGTTCCAAAAAGTTTCAAAGATTCGTAACATCATTTTTTTAAACTCCAAAAATCTTAGAGTTTCGGAAAGTTTCGTGCCATATCTCATTATTCTCCCTCTCTAACTCAAAAGAAAAAAAAAATTTAACTGTGTATCCAAACTACCCTATGCTTTACGAAACCCCAATTTTATGAACCCACGGTTTGCACACATACAACCGTAGTTTCATTTTAACTTAATCGAAACCATTGTTTCGAAAACCTTATTGCCAAACTAAGCATAAATGTCCTCGATGGTGTATTTAAATAGTTACAATAATCTTGAATAATAAAGACTTGTTCTTGTACAATATATTGCTAAATATTGTGTTTATCATCAAGAGGTTGACAGCAGCTACTAACAAAAATGCGATCTAACGGATGATTTTGGAAACTGATGGAGCTCATGATCTCCTTAAGATATTTTCTTCCGTTGATCTGTCGCGAGCGTTGATAAATGACTGAGATTGGATTTGGGGGTTGTCTCTTGAAACGTGTGGATCTCAGTGGGCTTGGTTTGGGATGAGGCCGAGCTACCTGAAAAGAAGTCCCGGGGTGGTCGTACCACCGTGGACCCTCCGACGATCAAGTTAGTCGAGCTATTTGGGCAGAGTAGCGGCCTATTGGATCAAGATTGGCTTACCTAAGTCGTTTAAGAGGGGGTTTATATAGTGGCAGCCATGGGCTGGCGGGTGCGAGATTTACGCCGACCGTTACACCCTTGGAGCTGCGTCTGCGCGAATGGCGGGATCCTCCATTAATGGCGAGATACGCCCATTAATGGGGGAACGTGATGGCGTGGGACGCGGGATCGTGGGGCGGCGGATATCTAGCGCATGGCGAGATTCGCGGAGCCATGGCGGGGACTCCTATGATCTATGCTCTGGGTCGGTCGGCGAGACTGAGGAAGCTGAGCTCGGAGACGAGCGGGAGGGCGAGCAAGCTGGGTACTGTGTTAGCTCGGAGGCGAGCTGGGAGGGATGAGGAAGCCCAGCGTGTAGGAGTGCTCGGAGGTGAGCCAATGGTTATTTATAGGACGAGCACATGAGTGTTATGGGAGGTCATCGAAGGTCGAGAATATTCTCGGGTCGAAGGCCCGAGGTATGCTTTCAATGTACTGCTCTTGCTCCTTTCCCGTAACCCTTGGAACACGTCATCTGCCACGTGTCATGATCTGGGGAGATTTCAGTACTGGGCATCATTATTAGCCCCCCACTCTCGTCCTGACCTATTCATGGGTCGGGTCGAGAGTGGTCTAATCGGTCACCCGGGCTAAGTTCTTAGTTGAAGACATCGCCGGCGTGGATTCCCAGGTAGTTAGTCGTATTTTTTTATGACATCAGCGGATCGGAGAAGAGATCGTGCATTAAAAGGGAAGCGCCGATTCTATCGAACGTTCGTTGAGGCGCCAAGCCACGTGCCTGACGCTGGTTGGCTGACGTGACGGGCCGCCGGTGTCCTTTGCGCTTGAGGGGACGTGTCCAACGCCCGTGAGACACGTGGAATGCCGATGGCCGTCGAACACGAAGCGTTGTTTTGGCGGGAAACGATCAGCGCCGTTAGATGCGCTTGCCAAATGCTATAAATAGAGGTGGGATCCCTCCAGGATCCACACTTCACTATAGTTTTTCATCGTTGCGTGTGTTAGCTCGGCGCTCTTCCCTTTAGGTCGGATTTCTCGCTCCTTTTCCTCGAAGGACTCCTTCCTTTGCTCAGGTTAGATGTCTTCTTCTGGGGAGTCTGTTGAGATAGGTGAGGTAAAGTCTAGAGAGTCTTCAGCCGCTTCTTCCTCTGCCTCGTCCGAGTCAGATTCCCCCCGGGGAGTTAGGGTTAGACCCGCTTCCCAGGGCAGCGCGACGGAGACGGTTCCCCAAGCACGCATCAAGAGTGCTCGTGACCTGCTTTCTCTCCTAAGGAATGTGGACGAGCTCACCACAATCCGGGCTCGTTTCCACATTCCCCCCGGCTACTCGCTTCGCTTGGCCAGGGAAGGAGAGAGGGCAGACCAGATGCGGGGCAAGGAGATTGCCTTGTACCTGGATGCCTTTTGGGCTGGAATGCATCTGCCCTTCTCCCCGAGGTGAGTGTGGCGCTGCACTGTTTTCAATTAGCTTCGGGCCAGCTAGAGCCGAACTCGTGAAGGATTCTCCTCGGGTTCCTGGTCTGGTTGAGACTACAAAAAATCCCCTTCAGCCTGACCCTTCTCCTTTCTTCCCTCTGTTATAAAAATCACCCCGGTACCCGTAAGGACGAGCCGAACTGGGTATACTTTTCCTTTAGAAAACACAGGGGAGGGATGGCGGGGTCGGGGGTCGTAGCAATTCCTTCCGCCATCCATGAAAGGAAGGAGAAATTCTTATTTGTCGGGCCGCCTGAGGGTGAGGATTGGCCTATGCCTGTTCAGTGGCACAGGGCCTACTGCCCGCGGGTGAGGCGGACTTCCAATCCCAAACGAGAGCAGTGTCGGCGTGGGAGCCCATCCAACGGGCCGATGTATTGCTGTTCGAGCAGGCCCTCAGTTGGGACGGGCTCAGCCCAGCTCAGTTCGTGGGTAAGTTAGGAGCCTAGGCAACCTGTTTAGACTCGCATATTCTTCTTCTACTCTTTCTGGCATCGCTAACTCTCTTTGTGTATCTTTCTCCTTTGCAGAGCCGATGGACAAACAAAAATTTCTGGCTGCGATGGCTGAGAAGAAAGGAAGGAAGGCCGGAGGCGCTGGCTCATCATGCCCTGCTTCGAGCCCGGACGCGCCGGCGACCGCTTCGGTTAGGCGTTCTACTATGCCCCGGGCTCCGGAGACCAGCCACGGGGAGAGCCGCAAACACGCTCGGGAGCAGGAACCCCAGGTTGTGGAGGTGGCGAATGTGGCCGACCCATCCGTGGCCCTACTCAAGCGGCGCAAGAAGACGACGTCCCGAGCCCCGTCTTCCCTAATCTTCATGCAGGAAGGGGATCTTCGCTATGAGGTGCCCTCGGGGCTTTCTGTTGTCGATAGCTTGCTCTCCGAGATAGAGCGGTCGGCTGGAGGCAGAATCCCCTGGGAGACCCTTAAGGCCCAAATCGCGGCCATAGCTCAGGAGGCCGTGCAGGTTAGTGTCCGCCTCCCGTTCGGGTTTTCATTAATCCTTTTTGTTGGCAAGATCGGATACCTTTTTAACCCTTCTTTTCGTTTTCCTCAGGTCCCCCAGCATTATGCCCATGTCGCCAACATGGACCACGAAGAAATCGCCCCGGTGCTACAGATAGCGGACGAATCTTCCTCGCGGGAGGAAAGCCTGAGCCGGGAGCTGCGTCAGGAGAGGGAGAGGATCGCCGCCCTCGAAGACCGAGTGGCTACCGAGGAGGGGGTGAACGCCAACTATCGGGAGTCCATCTGTAACGCCCCATGCCCCAGTATAGATGGTATTGTCCGCTTTGGCCGAAACCGCACGGTTTTTCCCTTTAGAGCGAACCAGACCCGACCAGTGGCTACTTTCCAGGAGGCCACCCATCCCAAGACTTCCCTGGCCCGAACACGCTTAACTATGCAGTTCTCAAGCTCATGTAGTTCCGGTTCACTTAAAAGGCGTCTCTATAATTGAGAATGGCATCATTATATTTATAATGCAGTTCGGTCCTCTTTCAGAATGTGCTTTAAGGACCCGATCCCATTGTTCTGAAATGGCTCCCTCACTCAGATCACCAAGATGTCCTCAACAGACCGCACTGAGTGTGGACAGAGCAAATCACCATGATATCTTAAGACCACACTGCTCTGGGGTATTACATTCCCCCCAACTAAGAACAATGGTTCGTCCTCGAACCACAGACCAACTATTGAGGGACCTGCATGGGCCACCATAAATGTAACGCCCCATGTTCCAGTACAGATGGTATTGTCCGCTTTGACCGAAACCACACGGTTTTTCCCTTTAGAGCGAACCGGACCCGACCAAGGGCCACTTCCCAGGAGGACACCCATCCCAAGACTTCCTTGGCCCGAGCACGCCTAACTACGGAGTTTTCAAGCTCCTGTAGTTCCGGTTCACTTAAAAGGCGCCTCTGTAATTGAGGATGGTATCATTATATTTATAATGCAGTTCGATCCTCTTTCGGAATGTGCTTTAAGGACCCGATCCTATTGTTCTGAAATGGTTCCCTCACTCAGATCACCAAGATGTCCGCAACAGACCGCACTGAATGTGGACAGAGAAGATCACCATGATGTCTTAAGACCGCACTGCTCTGGGGTATCACACCATCCGAGCTTTGATGGAGTCCAACAAGGTCATTGAGGCCAAGTTGGAGGATGTTAAGGTGCTCGCCGCCACTATGAAGAAGACGCGGTATACCCTAAAAAGGGAAAATGAGGCGATGAAGGAAGGAATGAGGTGCGCTGACCTCCGGGCTGCGAAGGCGGTGGAGAGCTACAAGACGTCGGATCAATTCTACGCCGAGTTCGCTGACGTCTCGACCCTCGTCTGGCATGAGGCCCTCAACGCCGTCAAGGTGTTGATGCCGGAGTTTCCTAACGGTGAGCTCCAGCTCGAGTACCCCTTCGAGGGTAAGGTGCAGGGGGAAGCCGCCGAAAGCGTCGCCAGGGGGAAGGCCTCTGATAGGGGCGTTGGGGAGAAGGTGGTCATCCCGGCTCCCAGTGCCGAAGCTCCTGCTGTGGGCGCCGACCCTCAAGCCGCCACTCCGGCTCCCGACGCTTCCGCGAAGCACGTCGAGGTCTTTCGCGACTTTGAGGCCTGAATCTCCCTGCTTTCTTTTTTATTATATTTTTTGTTTTCGTCTTGGAATTTTGTAAGCCTCCGGATGATTTTGTAAGGCTGAGGTGCCCACAATACCGTTGTAAAAACTCCCGAGTTGTGAATAAAGCTCTTTTGCAGAAATTTGTGTGGCAATGTTTTTATTTCGCAGTAATGTCTTTATTTTGCTCGCCAGATGAGCGCTAGGTTGGCGACCGGTTCTTTAGTGTAGGGCTACTTAGCAAGGCAGCAAGGTTTCGGGAGGCATCGTCCATACCGTTTTCAAATTTTTGCCTTTCTAAAAAACCCTAACCTAGAATCTTAACTAAAGTTTTAAACAAAACAACATGCAAACAACTTTGCAAACTAAGTGAATGCGGAATACAACCTTTGTAGACCGGTCCTTCACTTCAAATGCTCCGTGTAGAAGTCCCTTCGCTGCGAGTAAGAATCTTCCGAACTTTTGAGAGGCTCCACAAGGTGAAAAATGCAAACTTACTCGAAATCTTCGAGGTCTAAGATGATCTATGTCAAGAAGACTCAAGCTCATGCTAGCTCTTCACTAATGTGTGAAATTAGTGAAGCAAACACCCTAAACTAAATATCTAATAGTAGAGGATGATGAAGTAGAAAATGGGCTCTCTTTAGTTTTCTTATTCTCACAATATTTTCTCACCATTTTCAAAAGCTAGAAAGATTTTCATGAGGAAGAATGAAATCAAGTGAAGAGAATGAACTCACGAGATGAGAATATAAACCATGGGTGAGTTAGTGTCATGCACTAACTCATGTAGAGACTTAACTGGGGTAAGGATAAAGGTTGGGTTAATAAATATCTCATGGAAAACAAAAGAGTGGACTTAGTCAATGGTTATCCAAAAGCTTTCTCAAAGCTTCTACCATGACAAAATTCCACCATTTTAGAATTACTTTGATAAATAAAAACCCTAGAATTATCCTAACTATAGTGTAAGTCTCATACACCCATGTAACATGTATCATCAAACATGATACAATAAAATGTACATTAATATATATCACATATATACTAAGTGTACACAAGTGAGAAAAAGAATACTTAGTAAGTAAATATTAGTTAATGTAAGTTAATATATCAAATATATAATTATACATTAAATTATCAAATCAACACTTGATTTAATAATCCGGCTATATCACATACAACCGACTAATATCATATGAATCAATCTATCGAATCAACACTTGATCCGATAACTCGGCTATATCACATATAACCGACCGATATCACAAATCGCGAGAATAGAATGCGGTATCACATACGCGCATTAATCTCGGTCCCGCACATATCACATATGTGCTCCTACTCCGCTTCGCATGAACCAGGAAAGCTCTGTGTAGGACTCTAAAGACTCGTCAATACGCCGGCAGTAGGTGATGATCATATCAAACACCCACAAGCCGTAAGCGGTCTGCTAAACGTAACGACCACCTAGGTATTGAGTGATCAGAAGATCAACAAGCAAGCCCGCTCAAACTCCTACGAATTCAATAAGTAACACTACCGTACAGTCCGGTCTCTTCGTCTGATATACCGTATATTACAGCCTGGGGGTGGTATAACGTCAGACCCCAATAGCCTGATAAGTTATGCCGATGCAAGGTCCATAACGGTTCGAGAAATTACTGATAACACTTACCAGTAGATCTCAGCAACCCTGGATAGGGATTTACTATTATGGCCAATCGAGCATAACGCAACATCAACTCCCAATACCGGGAGAGACGAATCCCCTCCTATCACTCATTGCCTCCATGTGACTCGGGACTGTACCCAAAAACCACCGTTTTGCACGATCTTTTGACCGTGGTAAGGTGGAAATCAAAGCACAGTGGGAATTACACAAGACTCTATGACGATCTCGGGTCGACAGACTAACCTGTACCAGTGTTACCAGAGAACTGCTATCTGATGATAGGTATAATACCATCTAGGAGTTCTCGGCGAGTCCATTCAGTGTACCCAGTCTCCACTGAGCACTCGTATACCTTCTCTGATGTCAAACACCAATGGATATGGGATCATCCATCGCCCATCATATGGATCGAGAAGTGTATACGCTAGTCTACTCTGGAGTATCGATGCCCCGACTCGATACACCCTCGACTAGGAACAATTATAGGGTTTACTTGTGGACTACCCTTGTCCCACTAGTATGATCTCTATCTTAGTCCTGGTAGTCAAGTACACATCCTAAGGGCTTTGTCAACATGTGAGAGCAAGACAGTATCACGTATACAAGTCAACATGTTAAGACAAAGAGCAAACAGATAGCATACTATCATATCGAGAAAGAAAGTCCTCCCTATATATGTCTAAGCATCCACTACAATATACATCACATGTACAGTAATGGCCTCTAGGGTATACATATAACTAACAATCTTCCACTTGCACTAAGACCATTTGTTGCAGTATCTCATACTCAACAATATAGAAGTGGTTGTAGTATCTCATACTCAACCATCCCAAAATCTCTCAAATAGTATTTGGGGAAGCAGGCCTTGGTGAGTGGATCCGCCGTGTTAACCTCAAAATCTACTCTCCTTACCTCGATCCCTTTGAGATCAACCATCTCCCTGATCAGGTGATACTAGCCTCAAAATATGTCTGGAACGCTGATGATGTTAGTTATGTATATGCCCTAGAGGCCATTGTTGTACATATGATGTATATTATGATAGATGCTTGGATATATACAGAGAGGACTTTCTTGCTTGTCATGATAGTATGCTATTTGGTTTCACTTTATCTTAACATGTTGACTTGTATTGGTTTACTGTCTTACTCTCACATGTTGTTAAAGCCCTTAGGATCTGTACTCGACTACTGGGACTATGATGAGATCATACTAGTGGGGCCATAGTAGTCGATGAGTACATCCTATAAATGTTCCTAGTCGAGGGTATATCGAGACAGGGCATCGATACACCAGAGTAGACTAGCGTATACGCATCTTGACCCATATGATGGGCGATGGATGATCCCATATCCATCGGTGTTTGACATCAGAAATGGTGTACGGGTGCTCAGTGGAGACTGGGTACACTGGACGGACTCGCCGAGAACTCCCAGATGGTGATATACCACACGTCAGATGGCAGTTCTCCGGTGACACTGGTACAGGGTAGTCTGTAGACCCGAGATCGTCATAGAGTCTTGTGTGATTCCCACTGTGCTTTGATTTCCACCTTACCACGTCCAAGAGGGCGTGCAAAACGGTGGCTTTTGGGTACAGTCCCGAATCACATGGAGGCAATGAGCGATAGGAGGGGATTCGTCTCTCCCGGTATAGGGAGTTGATGTTGTGCTGTGTTCGATTGGCTATAACTGGAAGTCCCTGGTCAGGGCTGATATAGAGATATACTGGTAAGTGTTACTAGTAGTTTCTCGACCTGTTATGAGCCTCACATCGACACGACTTATCGGTTACTGGGGTCTGACGTATACCACCCCTAGACTTGATATGCGACATATCAGACGAACAGACCGGACTGTACGTGAGTGTTACTGATTGGATTCACAGGAGAACGGACAGGCTAGTTTGTTGATCTTCTGATCGCTCAATACCTGGGTGGCTGTTACGTTTAGCTGACCACTTGCAGCTTGTGGGTGTTTGATATGATCATCACCTGCTACCGGCGTATTGACGATTCTTTAGAGTCCTACACAGAGGTTTCTTGGCTCAGGCAAAACGGAGTAGAGGCACATATGTGATATGTGCAGGACCGAGGATAATGCGATATGAGATACCGTATTATATTCTCGCGATATTTAGATATGAATCGGGACATCGAATCAAGTGTTGATTCGATGAATTGGTACGTGATATATTAGTCGGTTATATTCGATATAGCCGGGTCGTTGGATCAAGTGTTGATTCGATGATTTAATGTATAATGATATATATGATATATTGTATTACATTATCTAATATTGGCTCGCTTTATTATTTCATTTTCTCACCGGACTAATACATTGATATATATGCGATATATGTTAATTGTATTATTTTCTTTTGTTGCAAATATATAATATATATGTGATATATATTATTGTGACATGATATGATTTATTATGAAACATGATTAAGGATGATAAAAAGGGATTAGGGTTTGATTAGGGTTAGCTCTTTCATGTTCATTCTAGAAGGATTCCATTTTTTCTTGGTTAAGATATTATGGTTGATCCTTATCCTTAAACCTAACCAAACCCTAACTCTAGTTTATTCTCTACAAACTTTTAGCCTCTCATCCTTGACCATGGTTCCATAATCAATCATATACATTTATCTACTATTCATCACAAAAGGATTATTCTCTTCATTCTTCATCTTCTTCTCTCTTGAGTTTTGAGAGAGAGCTCACTAGAAAATCCCTTTGTGATGATTTATTGTGAGAAAGTGAATTAAAAAAGATAGCATAAATACTACTCCATTATCCTCATCTAATCTAGCCCATTAGATTAGGGTGTTCATCTCTTTAGAGTGAGAAAGCTTGGGTTATAGCAACTTCGACATAGATCATCGGAGAATCGGAACACTTCAAGCTAGCATGGATCGTTCGAGTTGTGGAGCCTCTCTTGAGTCCGGGAGATCGTGGATCGCGGTGAAGGGACTTCTACTCGGAGCTTGTGAAGCGAAGGAGTGGACTACAAAGGTTGTAATCCCTCACACTTAGCTTTAAAGATTTCATCTTGCATGCTAAACCCTAATAATCTAGCAAAGATCCCGTCTTTGGGTTGTTCGGCACATGTAAAATTTTATTCGGGCATGTTTGATGCTTTATGAACCTTCACAAGTGTGCCTAGGAACCCTACAAATGAGACCTGCGTTCCTAGGCCAAAACCACAACTCCATTGTTGTTACAATAACAGTTATTGGACGCTCAATGATAGGAACCTTGTTCATCTCATGAACAAGAAATGTCCAGACAGCCACTTTGGTAGTATCGTTGGTAGCAATGTATTCAGCCTTTATCGTCTAGTATGTCACAGTATCTGGCTTGAAACTCTTCCAACATACTGTCCCTCCACTAAGGGTAAAGACAATGCCTGTGATTGACTTTCAGTTGTCCTTATCACTCTGAAAGCTCGAACCAAGAACTTTTTTTAGTGCTTCTCAAGTACTTAAGAATGTCCTCCACAACTGTCCAGTAATTCTCCCAAGATCCAATTGATTCCTGATCACTACACCTAGTGAGCCATCTACATCTAGTCTGGATTTGGACACTCCCAACATCCACTTAGATCTATCACCATAGATCAGAAACAACAAGATGTAGTAGGTATCATCCAGATCTTCTATGGAGAATCCCCGTGATAAGAGGAGCTTGACCGAGTGTAGCATAGGAAACCCTTTCCTATCAAGAGTATGTCATCTACGTACAATACGTGTAAGACAACCGCACTCTCTACAACCTTCTTGTATATACAATGTTCATCTACCATTTTGATGAAATCAAACTCTTTGACTGCCACATCAAAACAGATGTTCCATCTCCGCGATACTTGCTTTAATCCTGATGGACTTAAGCATAGTTTTGAAAGTCTCAACTTTTCTATTTACACCAATGATCCTTCTCAAGATCCGTTTGCTCCCAATGGGTTTTACCCCTTCAGATGCAACATACAAAGTTATACTTTGTTAGTATATATGGATTCCATCTTTGATCGCATAGCATACGGCCTTTTCACAGAGTCACCACTCGTGATGGCCTGCCTGAACGTAGTTGGGCCATCATCTACCATGATGCAATCCTCGCTCCCACTGTCACCGAGAAGACCGTAGTATCTCTCAAGTGGATAAGGAACCCTATCAGATTCGCGGAGAGGCTGAAGTTCGTTGAAAACTATTGAATCCTTTGGTTTCACCAAATCATCAACTGTTAGTTTGTTTAGTTGGAACTCCTTCCAGTTCTACCTCATGTCCACTAATTTCTTCACAAGAAATTCTTTTTCTAAAAAGGTGGCATGCTGAGAAACAAAACACCTTTTGCTCCTCGGTGTGGTAGAAAATATACCCTCGCAAATGTTTGGGATATCCTAACAAACTTATACAGAACTGACCTTGCCTCGAGCTTGTCCGGATTTTGTTTTTCAACATAGGCCGGACAACCCCATATCTTAACTCGTTTAAGACATGGTCTCTTCCCATTCTATATCTCATATGGAGTGGTAGGCGCCGGTTTGGACGGAATCCTATTCAATAGGTATGCAGCTTCTCAAGTGCATAACTCCTAAAAGAAAACAGGTAACTCGGCAGTACTCATCATAGAGCGCACCATATCTCATAGGGTGCGATACCTCCGCCCCGATACACCGTTGTGCTGTGGTGTATACGAAGGAGTAAGCTGAGAGAGAATCGCAATCTCCTTTTAGAAAATCCAGGAACTCCATGCCCAAGTATTTGTCTTCTCGATCACATCGAAGGATTTTAATACTTCTACCCGTCTGGTTCTTCAACTTCAAGCTTATATTCCTTGAATTTCTCAAAAGTTTCAGACTTGTGTTTCAACAGGAACATATGTCCGAATCCTGAGTGATGATCAGTGAATATAACGAAGTATGAAGAACCAACCTTGGCATTTGTAGACATAGGACTATATACATCATCATGTATCCGTCCCAAGAGTTCAGTAACTCTTTCTCTGTTTCCAGCAAACGGAGTATAGAGCATTTTATCTTTGAGACAAGACTGGCAAGTATCATAAGATGAAAATTCGAACAGATTCTTATATTCATCCTTCTGTAACTTAGCTGGTCGTATCACATTGATATGACCTAGTCTACAATGCCTCAAGAAGGATTCGTTCATTTCTGAACTACTACTCTTGTGTGTGTTCTAGATACTTTGAACTGTGGTTTGAATTAGAACGTATATACTATTATATAACGTGCCTGATCGAATCAACTCTTAATTCAGGAAAATGTTCACAACATTATCCTCCAATACAAAATTATATCTTTCTTTTAATAAAGAAACCGATGTAATATTGTATATCAGGTTCGATATGTAATAGCATTCGTTCAGAATCAATGTATTAATATAAGGTGATATCTGCCAACTGACTTGGCTGCAACAATTGCACCATTCTCTAACACTTAGAGACATCTCATCCATTCCCAGTTATTTACCTATCTGTAGCCCATGTAATATATTACATATGTGGGATCCTGATCTTGTATCACATACCCAGAACGTAGAGGATACTGAGAAACAGTTCTCGATAATGAACACACCCAAAAAAGATGCATCAACATACACTTTCTTCGATTGGGTGGCATGGGAATCCGGAAATTCCCCTATTTCATGCTCGGACTTATAACAATTATAAGATAGAGTGAAACCAACGTTCCCTAACTAATTATAATAAGAAGGTTCGGTTAATACATCCATATTATTACCTTGATTAAGGCGTGACATAGTCGCTACCAGGAGAGAGAGAGAAGAAAACATTCTGCGTGCGCTCTTGCAAGATCAGATTGGTTATTAATTTATCTAATCAGGATGCCTCCCACTGTTTTTATCAAATCTTCCCTCAAAACCTAAAAGGTAAGACTAGCCGGGATTAATTACACCCTATAAGTTCGCCAATCTTTCGGCCAGGTCTGTGTCGGTACTTTGAGGGAGGTTTCTCGTGCTTTCGCACGGACCTAATTAAAATAAATCTCATTTTCGCATGGGCGTAACCCCGTTAACACCTTTCTAGATACCTATTTGATCGGCTAATTATAATGTGTAAAACTCTCCCAGGAGTAACTCTTACTCGCAGTGGGTATCGAGATCCAACTATCTCATAGAAGGTATGCAATCTTATTGCAAATTTCAACACTTGAAATTCCTGATAATCTTTTGCCCCTAGCAACTTATGACCTTAATAAGGTCAACAAATCATAAACGCTAGTCAAGTTCAACCCGTCATTTCCTGATTGAATTAAACCCACCCGCACGACCCTTAACATAGTCAACAAAGTTGTACGACTACCCTAATCCAATCGCATCATATACTTATGCAGATAAGCACTAATCAGCTACCGCACACTACGCCTTAATATAGTCAACAAACGTAGCACGAATACTAAATAGTACTTATCTGAAATGACGGAGGGCCACGACAGATTTTTAAGAAAACCCTTTGCGTAATGAACTTGATATCGTCGTAGAATCGAGTGATTTTGAAAAGGAGTGTTTTTGAGGCCTTTACTAGTTTCGCTAAAGAGGTCACTCCCGGTGAAGGGACCTCGGCTCTTTCCTTATCGAATAAGGTGCAGGATATTTCACAAATACCGCTATGCAAAGCAAAAATTATAAAAGCAATCAAAAGACAATCCGGGTTTGTAGCATCTGCTAGTTTCGCTAAAGAGGTCACTCCCGATGAAGGGATCTCGGCTCTTTCCTTATCGAATATGGTGCTGAATATTCTATAAGGAATACCGCTATGAAAAGCAAGAACTAGAGTTACCAGTTTTTAAACAATTTTCTATAACATCTTTAGGTTTCTTTTATTTCATTAATCTCATTAATGAAGTCCCATCTTTTATACTTCCTAAGCATCACAGAAGAAACGAAAGCAGTAATATATAATATATATCATATATATATAATATAAGTATTCGTCTCAGAACATTTCACAGTGATCACATCACAGAATATCAGCAGCAGAAGATAACATATGAAATATTGGATATACTAGGATTTCCGTGTTTAACATCAAGCCAGTAATAAACACGGATTTCACAGTCGCGATGAATAGCCAAACCCACATGCCTAGACCCCTACGAGAGCGGCAAGCAAGCTTACTAATTCTAGAGTTAGGAGACCCGGTCTCGACTCCTCGAGATGGTCTCCCACTAGACCCTAGAACCCGGTTACTTGTGCTCCCTGTCTTGGGTCTATCCTAATGCAGAAAAGTAAATAATATACATCAATGGTGACATCATCCTCAACCCAGAAGTCCCCCAATAAAAGAATATTACATACAAGCTTTTACATGAATGAAAATGAAAAACTCTCTTCTCACATAAAAACCCCCGGTTATTCAAAACACGACGATCCAATATAACATATCACAACAATGCATAACATCACATGTCATCAACGTAAGTAAATATGCGTATCCCAGTTTTCGTTGACATATAACACCGAAACCGGCGATACACCATATATTACATTTACAGTCACAGAAAAGAAAGTGAAAAACTACAACAATTGGAATCCACAACTACGTTAGACATCATAAACCCAATGTATCACATATATTGGATTTCATGCCTAACTAAATGAATTCCTTAGACATCACATGCCTAACAATTATAAACCCCGTATTTTAGTCTCGATATTGAAAACACTTTCCAATAACCTGTCGGATAATTCAACAAGATTCCCGATAACCTGATCGAATGCTCGTCGGAAAGTTTAGTAGACGGCCGCACCCCCGATGCCGTCGACGATGTGCACTAAGGCGGAACACCGCTGCCTCGAGCATCCGAGCGGATGCTTTTGACGACGAGGTTCTCCTACAGTCACTTGGTCGGGGCTATAGGGCGTGGCTATCTAATAAGGTTACCCAACGAGTAACCGCGTATACTACGTAATTGCGAAGGATTTTTTATCACATCAAAATCCCGTGGCAACCGATCAAATGAGACTAAACTGCTAAATTTATAAAATTCAAACTAGTTATCTCATAACTAATTATGTGCATTCCAAATATTGTATCACAATCACAGATAGCTAGACGAAGTTAAACTTTTTGATCAAATAAGCAAGCACCCAAATTTTCCCAACAAGCTCAACACTTGAGCGGAGTTCAAAAAGTGCCCAAAACATGCCACGGCTCCTATGAACCAGCCGTAGAAGGGTTAACTAATACCTCATCTGTGGCACCGCTGCACAACCACAATCCCTAGGGTCTGATGGCGGATCTGACGATCATAGAAACGAGTTAAGGTTTCGTTCTTCTAGTGGGTCCACAGAATCGCTTGCAAGATTTTCTGAAATTTTTGAACTCGGAAAAAATCCAACTCTTGAAAAATTTCCAGCGGGGGAAAAATTGAGTTATATATATCCGTTCGAACTTTTTAACATCGTCTAAATAACCCGAGTACATGTTAGAATTACGAATGCGAAACACTCCGAGTTGCCTTTGCAAAAAGTTAACATCACATGCAAATTTAGAAAAAACAAATAACACCTGAAACACCAAAACCCAGAGATTGGAACACCCTGAAAATTTGAAGTCAAAACACCCAAATTGGGCCGAGCTCGCCGGATTTTTAGCCTATGTGGCCGGCCATATTTTCACAAAACCCCCTCAAATTTTCATGGTGTTCATGTTATATCTCATACAATATTCTGCAGTTGTTTAAAAAAATTTTAGAGCACTTTTTAAATTCGACAGAAACTGGATTCTAGGGTTTCAAGTTTCGGAGCAGTTTCGGTTTCGTAATCTAACATACATCGTTTAAATCTCTAGCTTGGCTCTGATACCACTGTAGAGTTACTTAGCAAGGCAGCAAGGTTTCGGGAGGCATCGTCTATGCCGTTTTCAAATTTTTGCCTTTCTAAAGAACCATAACCTAGAATCTTAACTAGAGTTTTAAACAAAACAACATGCAAACAACTTTGCAAACTAAGTGAATGCGGAATACAACCTTTGTAGACCGGTCCTTCACTTCAAATGCTCCGTATAGAAGTCCTTTCGCTGCGAGTAAGAATCTCCCGAACTCTTGAGAGTCTCCACAAGGTGAAAGATGCAAATTTGCTCGAAGTCTTCGAGACCGAAGATAATCTACGTCGAGGAGACTCAAGCTCATGCTAAATCTTCACTAATGTGTGAAATTAGTGAAGCAAACACCCTAAACTAAATGGGTAATGGTAGAGAATGATGAAGTAGGAAATGGGCTCTCTTTAGTTTTCTTATTCTCACAATATTTTCTCACCATTTTAAAAAGCTAGAAAGATTTTCACGAGGAATAATGAAATCAAGTGAAGAGAATGAACTCATGAGGTGAGAATATAAACCATGGGTAAGTTAGTGTCATGCACCAACTCATGTAGAAACTTAACTAGGGTAAGGATAAAGGTTGGGTTAATAAATATCTCATGGAAAACAAAAGAGTGGACTTGGTCAATGGTTATCCAAAAGCTTTCTCAAAGTTTCTACCATGACAAAATTTCACCATTTTAGAATTACTTTGATAAATAAAAACCCTAGAATTATCCTAACTATAGTGTAAGTCTCATATACCCATGTAATATGTATCATCAAGCATGACACAATAAAATGTACATTAATATATATCAATATATACTAAGTGTACACAAGTGAGAAAAAGAATACTTAGTGAGCAAATATTAGTTAATATAAGTTAATATATCAAATATATAATTATACATTAAATTATCAAATCAACACTTGATTTAATAATCCGGCTATATCACATACAACCGACTAATATCATATGAATCAATCTATCGAATCAACACTTGATCCGATAACCCGGCTATATCACATATAACCGACCGATATAACAAATCGCCAGAATAGAATGCGGTATCACATACGCGCATTAATCTCGGCCCCGCACATATCACATATGTGCTCCTACTCCGCTTTGCATGAACCAGGAAAGCTCTGTGTAGGACTCTAAAGACTCGTCAATACGCCGGCAGTAGGTGATGATCATATCAAACACCCACAAGCCTTAAGCGGTTTGCTAAACGTAACGACCACCCGGGTATTGAGCGATCAGAAGATCAACAAGCAAGCCTGCTCAAACTCCTGCGAATCCAATCAGCAACACCACCGTACAGTCCGGTATCTTCGTCTGATATGTCGCATATCACAGCCTGGGGGTGGTATAACGTCAAACCCCAATAGCCTGATAAGTCATGCTGATGCAAGGTCCATAACGGTTCGAGAAACTATTGATAACACTTACCAGCAGATCTCAGCAATTCTGGCCAGGGATTTCCTGTTATGGCCAATCGAGTATAGCGCAACATCAACTCCTAATACCAGGGGAGACAAATCTCCTCCTATCGCTCATTGCCTCCATGTGACTCGAGATTGTACCCAAAAACCACCGTTTTGCACGATCTCTTAACCGTGGTAAGGTGGAAATCAAAGCACGGTGGGAATCACACAAGACTCTATGACGATCTCGGGTCGACAGACTAACCTGTACCAGTGTCACCAAAGAACTGCTATCTGACGATAGCTATAATACCATCTAGAAGTTCTCGGCGAGTCCGTTCAGTGTACCCAGTCTCCACTGAGCACTCGTATACCTTCTCTGATGTCAAACACCAATGGATATGGAATCATCCATCGCCCATCATATGGATCGAGAAGCGTATACGCTAGTCTACTCTGAAGTATCGATGCCCCATCTCGATACACCCTCGACTAGGAACAATTAAAGGGTGTACTTGTGGACTACCCCTGGCCCTACTAGTATGATCTCCATCATAGTCCTGGTAGTCAAGTACACATCCTAAGGGCTTTGTCAACATGTGAAAGCAAGGCAGTATCACGTATACAGGTCAACATGTTAAGACAAAGAGCAACCAGATAGCATGCTATCATATCGAGCAAGAAAGTCCTCCCTATATATGTCCAAGCATCCACTACAATATACATCACATGTACAGTAATGGCCTCTAGGGCATACATATAACTAACAAGTTGGAGATCGCGCGTTGAGTTAAATCCAATTATTTGTCAAGTGTACAAAGGCCGGTATTAGGTCAGTGTCCTTAGGGCCCCGAAGTCGAGGTAGCGATCACTAGTTGAAGGTATGTCGGTAAACGTCTCCGAGTAAAAATGTATAGACTTGCCCATTCCCTCGAGTTGGACCGGCGACCACCTCTCTTAAGATTGGTCGGCGTTTACTGAGGTTGAGGGCTTTTGATCCCTAGTACAAATGGTTAGGGTGTTACCCACTAAGGATAGACCGAGTAGGGAAGCTGCTCGGCGACCTCTTGAGAGGGTTTTGATCCTTAGCACAGATGGATAAGAAGCTATCCACTAAGAATGGACCGTGCAGGGAGGCTGCTCGGTGGCCTCTTGACGAGGGCTTCGATCATTGGCGTCGGTAGGTAGTAAACTACCAGTCATGGATGGACCGAGCAGGGAAGCTGCTCGGTGGCCTCTTGATGAGGGCTTCGTTCCTTAGCGTGGATGGGTAATAAACTACCAGCCATGGATAGACCAAGCAGGGAAGCTGCTCGGTGGCCTCTTGATGGGACTTCGTTCCTTAGCGTAGATGGGTAAGAAGTTACCTGTTAAGGATGGACCGAGTAAGGAAGCTGCTCGGTGGCCTCTTGATGAAGGCTTTGATCCTTAGCGTCGGTGGATAGTAAACTACCAGCAATGGATGGATCGAGCAGGGAAGCTGCTCTTGACGAGGGCTTTGATCCTTAGCGCAGATGGGTAGGAGTTACCCGCTAAGGATGGACCGAGCAGGGAAGCTGATCGGTGGCCTCTTGACGAGGGCTTCGATCCTTAGCGTAGATGGGTAAGAAATTCCCCGCTAAGGATGGACCGAGTAGGGAAGCTGCTCGGTGGTCTCTTGATGAGGGCTTTGATCCTTGGCGTCGGTGGTTAGTAAACAACCATCCATGGATGGACCAAGCAGGGAAGTTGCTCGGTGGCATCTTGACGAAGGCTTTGATCCTTAGCGCAGATGGGTAGGAGCTATCCGCTAAGGATGGACCAAGCAGGGAAGCTACTCGATGGCCTCTTGACGAGGGCTTTGATCCTTAGCGTAGATGGATAAGAAGTTACCCGCTAAAGATGGACCGAGTAGGGAAGCTGCTCTGTGGCCTCTTGATGAATGCTTCGATCCTCGGCGTCGGTGGGTAGTAAACTACCAGCTATGGATGGACTGAGCAGGGAAGCTGCTCGGTGGCCTCTTGACGAGGGCTTTGATCCTTAGCGCAGATGGGTAGGAGCTACCTACTAAGGATGGACCGAGCAGGAAAGCTGCTCGGTGGCCTCTTGACGAGGGATTTGATCCTTAGCGCAGATGGGTAAGAGTTACCTGCTAAGGATGGACCGAGCAGGGAAGCTGCTCGGTTTTGCGAGGCTTTACCCGACCTTCCTAGATGTGTGAATATCGAGAAGAGTGACCCTCGCGGGCGGCACGCGGCAGAAACGCATAGGTGAGGCGAGGCGTTCCAAGATCCATTTCGTTCCGACTTCGATTCACCGAGAAATACGGGATACCCGTCCCGTGGCAGTACAGTATTGGAAGAATTGAGCGATTCCAAGGATTCGCGCTCATGCGCGCGCAAATTTGGGCTCTTGGGGATTCTATGGAGGCTATAAATAGAGAAGGAGATGGGTTTGTTTCAGCATTGTTTCGTCGAGATGGCCATGTTCCCCTCCGAAAGACGGCGCACAGGACTGCGAAGTCCTGACACTGAGATTCGGGACAGATGTTAATTGGTTTTATCCGTCTACCTCTCCGAAGATACCAAGTTGATTTATGGCACCGTGTATCGGAGGTTTAGACGGATGCGGCCGATGTAGCAGACTTCGTCAGATTCCCTCTCGCTTGAGGGGTTTTTGATTGTGGAGACACTCTTCCCTGCAGGCGCAAGCCCCTGCAGTTAATTACACTACCGCATTGCGGTAACAACTTTCTCCTTCTCCAGAATTTCACTCGTAAAACGTGTTTGTGGTTTCCCGTGGATTGTATACGGAGACTAAGTTATGCCGTCACCCGTAAAACGTGGATTAGTCCAAATCCGTGTTTACTTAGATTTGGGTTTGGTGTTTTAGTTTAAGGATACGTTAGCCATACTGAGGCTAAGATCGACTTAAACTTTTGTTAAGAATACGTTAGCCTAATCTCCAGACTAAGATCAATTTAACGAGATCGTTTAGATCCAACAAGAGAGCATTTGGTCTCCATTGTTTAGTTTAGAGACATTGCAGTCGATTGCCAGTTTAGGGACATGGTGGTCCATTGCCAGTTTAGGGACATGGTGGTCCATTGTAGTTTAAGGACGCATAAGTCCGTGGGTTTAAAGACCCCACAGTCCGTGTCTTAGTTTAAGGACGCATAAATCCGTGGGTTTAAGGACCCCACAGTCCGTGTTGATGTGTGGTTGTCGGGACCCATCACCACTCTGACGTCGTTGAAGGATTACAACGATAGGAGTCAGAGGAGTTCGGAGATGTACCCTCGAACCGGATGTAAATTGATTTAAGAGAGTAGCTGTGCTCGGTCAATTTAATTTGAGGACTTACGGCCATGATTGGGTTAAGTCCAGTTGAAAAAATGTTCAACGCTTTTATTTGTTTTTGGCCTAATAGGCCTGTGCTAGGGCTTTGCCCCCTTTTTAAATAATGCATTGCATTTTTTTATTTTGTTTGGGCTCTGCCCATTTAGGCAGAACATCAATTCTGTCTGGGCTCTGCATTTTATTTTGTTTGGGCTCTGCCCTTTTATAAATGATGCAGAGTATCAATTTTATTTGGGCTCTGCCCTTTTATTGCATTGCAATTTATTTTGGCCTATTAGGCCTTTTTGATTTGGACCTGGACCTTTAGTAAACAATGCTTTGCATTTGTCAGGTGCTCTGAGCGCAAGCGCTTGTGGTGATGACACGTGTCACGCAAGCGCAGTGCGCTGCGCCAGTGCGCTGCGCTTGCGCTGCTGACACATGGCGCGCTCTGGTGAGTTGCGCCAATTTTAGAGAGCAAGTCTCTATCTTAAAAGCGCATAGTGCAAGTGGTTCAGGTGCTGACACGTGGCGCTCTCTGGTGGCTTGCGCCAACCCAAGAGCGCAACAGTGCAAATTTTATAAGTGCAGGGCACTGTTTAATTTCTTGATCCAATTTAGATCAGAGAAAACAAGTTTTTCTTGTTTTTTTTCTTATTTTCAGAGAACCAGTGGTTCATAAAAAGTGCAAGGCACTTATTATTATTTGAAGATCGTTGATCTTATTCTAAGATCAATGATCTATTAGAAGAAATTCTTCTATTTTATGAAAGTTTTTACCTTTTTCTTGATCTTTCTTCAGAGTTCTCTCTGTTTTGAGGTTCTTAATCTCTCACAATATTAATGATCTTTTGAGTTGGGGTCTAGGGGTCTTTATATAGTGCCCATAGGTTTGTTAAGTTTGTTAAAGAGATCCTTCTCTGAGTGAATTGGGGAATTTTCCCCACCGTTGAATTTTTGATCCAAAGGCTTCTGTTTTACAGAAGACAATTTTCTTGTTTTAACAAGAACAGAAGAATCTTACTAAAATTTAATTCTGTTTGGCGCAAACGCCCTAGCGCGTGACACGTGTCGCGCAGCGCACAGCGTAGCGCAACTGCGCTGACACGTGTCGCGCAGCGTGCAGCGCAGCGCAACTGCGTTTGCGCTGACACGTGTCGCGCAGCGCAGCGCTTGCGCCACTGCGCTTGTGCAATTGCGCTTACGCAACTGCGCTGACACGTGTCGCGCAGCGCAGCGCCTGCGCAACTGAAGCGTTACTTCCTTTAATTTTTGTTTTTAATAGAGCCTTGCTCTGATTGGGCGCACTGCCTTGGGCGCTGCGCTGACGTATCAGTTTCTGACACGTGGCGCATTGCGCGTGGCGCATTGCGCGCAGCGCACGGGATTTGAAGCGTTGCTTCAAAATTTGAATTTTCGAAATTCAAACAGAGCCTTGCTCTGATTGGGGGAAACAAATGCCCCCCCACCTTTGCGCTCACGTGGCGCACACGTGAGTGCAGCGATGGCAAGATCCCAACCGTTGGATCAATCAGGTGAGTTGAAGAGGCGCAGGCACCTATATATAGGATCCTTGGCCCTTAGAAAATCTTTACTATTTTCCAAGATTTTGATTTTCAGAGCTTTGCTCTTGCTTAAGAACTTCAGAGCTTTGCTCTTGTTTCAAGAACTCCAGAACTTTGCTCTCATTTTCAAAGTTAGAAAAACTTTAGGTAAAATTAATTTAAATTAATTTAAATCAATCTTAACCAACAGAGCCCTGCTCTCATAGATCTTTTGATTTAAAGAAATCCCCTTTGGGGTCTCACAAACAGAGCTTTGCTCTCAAGAATTTGTTTCAGGGTTTCTTAACCCATGAACAGAGCTTTGCTCATTGACAGAATATAGATCTTTTGATCTTCTGATGATGAACTCTTAGGAGTTTTTTTTATATGGATCTTTAAGATCCCAGAACTTCAATTTTATTTTTTTTAGGAATTAATTAATTTTCTTTCTTTGATGAATTTTTTTATCATTATTACAGAGCTAGGCTCCTTTAGAGAATCTTATTCCCCTGAGACCAGAGTTTGACAAGTGTCACTCTGTGACAGAGCTTTGCTCTGAAAGAGGAGATTTTCTCCTTGTCTCTAAGGATTTTTTGTAAGTGCACGGCGGCGTCCCGGCCGTCAAACCGATGGCCAAATGCGGAAGCGGTGATAAACTTTAATTTTTGCAAACTACCAAACTGGCACCACCGCGCACTAAACACCCGGATCGAACCATTAACTAGTCCTAGCTAACTACAAGATAGGGAATAGAGATATACCGACTGATCCGAGTCCTCCGGTCTTCTCGTAGTCGTCCCGATCTCCTGCGGAATGTCCTGTCTCCACTTCGTCGCCGGAAGTGCACCACATCGCCTACATCTTTTACGGGCTCCCACCTCAATGCCGAGGCAACTCGGGCACGAAGCTGGCTAGTCGATGTGCCCAAGATTTACTGTAGAATGTAGTGTAGAGACTTGTGTCTCATTTGGGGTTCATGGAGGTGCCATTTTGGTGGAGGGATGATACAAGAATAATGTGGAGGAACTTGGGGATATTTGGGAGCATGAAATGAACCAAAAATCCACTCCAAAAATTTTGGACAGCCCTCTCTCTCCTCTATGAGGCCGGCCATGACAATGGTGGTGGAGAGAATGAGAGTGAGGCAAATCAAAAGGAACAAGCCCCCATCATACAAGAAAGAGAGAGAAGGCTATCATGCAAAAAGAAAATGATCACTAGGAAAGCCACACTCCATCAACTAATCAACAACAACCATGATGGCTTCAAAAGTCAAGCCATCATGAAAGAAGAAGAAGAAGTCAAGGTCAAAGAATGGTGCAACCATCATGACACAAGAATATGCAAAGAACACCCTCCACAAAAGCTTATTTGCACAAATGCAAATAAGCCCTCCTCCACCAATCTTCGGCCATTGAAAGATACAAATGAAAATGGCCGAAACGGAAAACAATCTGGCAACTCCAGAAAACTGGTCCCGTAATAAATTACAGGAAAACCCCGATACTGTGTATACACACTCGCATCTGTATTCCGACCGGAATACAAATGCAATGAGACAAAATCTACACAGTACTATACTAGGATCCGGCTTAAACCAAAGCCGGCTAGTATTATCCGTCCGATCCTGATCCGTACAATACCGCACGTATCTGATCGAACCCTGCCATATATCCATACGGCCTCTACAGCTTTTCGCCCGAAAGCTTGAGTAACTGAATGTGGGGGACTCTAAAGACTCATCAACACCTTGGTTGTGGATTTAACCACTAGCACGTCAGAGGTATAAGCCAATACGTAACGGGCTACCAGATATTGACCAAAAGGGACGTCTGTGAGCGAACTCAGCCTGACACCCTACTGAGCCTGTCAGTGACAATATCCGTACAGTCCGGTCCGTTCGTCTATGAGCATCGCATGGCGGGCCTAGGGGGTTGGTAAAAGTCAGACCCCCAAAAGCGGTACAAGTCGTGTCGGAGTGTAGCCCAGAACACCCTGAGATACTACAGGAATACCTACCAGTAAATCTCCCTGCCTCGGCCGAGGGCTTTGTGTAATGGCTCTCCTAGACACAGCGCGACCTCACCCCCAATACCGGGAGAGACGAACCCCTGAAGATACGCTCACTGCCTCCATGTGGCTCGGGACTGTACTCAACTAAAACCTGTTTACACGACTCCTTTGAGCCGTGGTAGGGTAGTAATCAAAGTACAGTGGGAACTCACACGAGACAAATGACGATCCCCAGGTCGATGAACTAACCTGTACACATGTCACCAGGGAACTGCCATCTGACGTCTGGTATATGACCAACTAGCATGTTCCCGGCGAGTCCTGTCCGGTGTACTCATAACCCAATGAGCACCTGTATACATCTTAGGTGATCCAACTGACACCAATGGCTTGTGAGACCGGCCACCGCCCCTCGTCGGGGTCTCGACTGTATACACTAGTCTACTCTGGAGTATCGATGCCCTGTCTCGAAACTCGCACGACTAGGGACCTTTTAAGGATGTGCTTATAGACCCCCAGCTCCCACTTATATGATCGCCCTCATACTGCTGGTGGTCAAGCAAGAATCCTAGGGGCTCTATCAACGTGTAATAGCGACCTGTCAGGTCACCTAAAGCAGTACACGATGACAAAGATAAACCAGATAGCATACTATCATCTCGAGTAAGATTGTCCTATCGGGATAGGTCCTCCCTCAATCATTACAATCACGTGCCTGTGACCCAATAATTGACTCTGAGGGCACTATCTCCAACAATCTCCCACTTGCACTTAAGGCTAATTATTTCGATGCCGCATACTCACAGCCCGTGTGATACCGAACACCCAACTCCTCTACTAGTCAGTCTCACAAATCCCGTTTGCGAAACTAATGCGTTCGAGGAATAGCCTCAGTGAGTGGATCCGCCTTGATGTTTCTTTCTATGTCTCTCTATATCTCATGTTCGCGGAGAAAGCCATCTCCCGAAATGAGCAGTACCTGTCTTAGAATATGTCTGGATGTCTGATGGGACTTAGCTCATAAATGAACTCCAAATCCAAACTTCTTAGACTGTATCGTCAACTGAACTTAATCAGTATCCTGCGCCATGCCTCCCTCAGTATTGCCTTGAACCACCTGTCCAAAATACTGCCCCTTGACAGAAGGAAAACTATAACTCTGACAACCTCCTTGTCGTCAAGGTCACCTTGGAAGCTTGGAATGATAACTGTCTCTCGAATGAGGCTGTCGTTATCATATTCCTATAACATCCACTTATGTTCTAAAACTGCTTCCGACCGTTTCTCCAGGCTTGGATTAATGTCAACTTATTGCACCTAGTGCAAGAACAACATCTGGTGTAGTACTTGACATCTCATGATTGACTCAATTGCCTAAGCAAGTGATCTGCCAATCATGCACATCCCTCTCCCCTTTAGTCTGTAAGACAGCTTTAGAGAGGGTGACTCCATCACCTGCAGGTACACTACCGTGCCAGGAGTCGTCCATTCTAAATACTCTTAGAATGCTGTCTAAGTACCCTTAATTGGGAAACCACCCAAATCTAGATCTAAAACCATAGATCTAGTAACCAGTATGTCTGATATAATGTCCAAGTCCGATGTGGAGAAACCACTGTGTGACGACCAAAGTATAACCGATTGTAGTATAGGAATATCACTTCCTACTCTGTGTATGTCATCAAATACCATGACATCACACCCTACTACCTTCTCAACAGATCCATCCCCTATTCTGATGAAGTCAAACCTATGACTGTCATGTCAGAAATAGATGATCTATCTCCGCTATATCTGCTTTAGTCTATAAATAGACATAAGCCACCTGTCCACCAATGCTTCCGCTGCTCCCACTGACTACGACAACCCTCTGGCAGAGTCATATACACGTACACTTCTGAAGCCAGTTCAGAACGACGCTATACTCATCCTCCCGCCGGGTCTCGCAGCCTGGAACAACAGCAATGGCAAGTGTGGGTAAACAAGAACTTCCCTGTCACCATCCTTGAGGCTACCGGAGTACCTCTCGGGTGCCTGAAGTTACCCACCAATCTCTGTGGAGTGGCCAATGGAATGTCAATCCAGATTGAATCTTTAGGTTCCTATCAAAATCTTCAGTAATCGTTTGTGGTTCTGGAATCACTTCCAGTTCTACCATACTCCCACAACTGTTTTCTGAAAAAATCCATTTTTATTAAAACTGTGGCGAGTTTAGAACAATATCACTATTGATATTCCAGATGGTAGAAAGTCAACCCTCGTCATAGCCTGGGTCAACCCACAAACAGCCATTACAGAAAACGTGTCTTGAGTTATCCAGAGTCTGGTTTTAAGCATAATCCGGACAACTCCCCGTACCTTAACATCGTTAAGATACGAACTGTTCTACATCCAATATAGAAACAGAGGCACTGATTTAGTTGAACCAGATTCAAATCATGCAGCTGTCCCCAGTGCATGTCAACTAAATGGAAGGAGGCCGATCAGCGTTACTCAACTTAGGAATGCTTCCAATTATGAGTAACCTGAAAGAGAAGCAAGTTCTCTTAATCACTACTATCAACTGAATACCATACACAAGTATCTACATCTTCGATCACTTTGAAGAATCCCGATACTTGCTACACGTGGTTCTCTATTTTATTCAAATACCTATAACTTCTCAAAATTCGGACCGTGTGTTTCCTACGAAACACCTGTCTAAAAACTAGAGAAGTCATAAGTAAACCGAATATAGTACGAGGACCAACCCCTCTGTCCTGATGGACCCTGGACAACATACAATACTCTGTATAAGTCCCTTGAGTCTGATAACTCATTCACTGTGTGTCGTAGGTTGAAAACTGTACTTATGGTTAAGAAGAATTACACCGCTGTTTAATGCTTCTTACCTAACCATCCACTGATATAGGTAAATGTTATAGACATAATTTCAAAAAGGCATATCTCACTCTATGAAAATAGACGTACAGATATATCAATTTGAAATTGGTGCATGACAGCGGATATTCAAAACCAAATACTTGCCGACTGGCAAACAACCCAGGTGACTTCCTCAAATATCATCGATTACAACGAATCCCGATATAATGAGGATGATCACCTAATTCCCAATAACTTACTCCCACTCATCATCTGTAAAACCATATAGATGTGAGAATCATACCTGGTAAATACATACCCTGGAGCAAGTGTCTTAATTGAGAAATCAGTTTTCTTTTAACAGTACACAGTGAAACTGAAACATTGAAATGTTTCGATGGGGTATCCCGGTATTCCTAGTAATGCATCTTCCAGATTCACGACTGTAACCGTATAATTCTTTGCCACCTCTCCAAATCCCTTTATATGTCTTTAGTCATTACCTTCTGCACACCCCTTTAGGCCAAATGGTTTTCTTCCTTCCCTACCGTTCGGCACCAGCCTATGGTTTGGAAGAAGACTATCCAATGAACATAATGGGTGTACTGTCCTAATCCTAGGAGCACTCGCAATGCGAGAGAAGGTGGGGATAAAAGACAACCGAATAAACCTTATTCCTATTTCTCCTGGACCAGAATCCATCCCCGAACTGGAATAAGTTCCTTTCGAGTTCGTATATAACCATACGATGGAGTATCCAATAAACTGTGGATCTTCGTAGTGATACGGAGTGTCCTGGAGAAATACAAAGGTGATGTGGGAGTGGTAATGAAATACTTGGTTTGGTCGTGAATATCAGTTGCAATTTACTTTGCCCTCTTACTAATCCCTTGCTTTGTCTTAACTTAATACCTTCTGTACACCATCGTTAGGCTAATTGGTTTTCTTCATTCCCTACCGGTCGGCACCAGCCTAAGGTTTGGAAGAAGACTATCCAATTTGCGTAATAGGTGTACTACTCCTAAACCAAGGAGTACTCGCAACCTAAAAGAAGGTAAAAGGAAAAGACAACTGAATAGTCCTATCCACTTCCTCCAGAACCTGAAACCATCCTCGAATTCCTTCGAGTTCGTATATAACCATACGATGGTTTTGTCCAACGGAAATGAACGTTCGTAGTAATACGGGGTGTCCTGGAGAAAAGGGTAAAAGTAGGAGTGGCAATGAGGTGTGCAACTCTGACAATCCAAAAGCCGGTGTTTAAGAAGGTTCGGTCAACTTGGTCACTGAGTCATAGTCTTAGGGTCGGGTCAATGGGTCGCTGCCAAAGAGAGAGAGAAAAGAAACACTCAGCGTGCACTCTAACCTAGATCAGAATGGTTACCAATTTATCTAATCTGGAAACCTCCCACTGTACCGTCAAACTCTCCTCCAAACCTGAAAGAAGAATTAGTCGGGGTCACCCGAGGAGTAAACCAACTCATCAGTGGGAATCGGGATCCAACTATCACCGCATGATAACGTGACGGAATCCGCTCACGGTATCACACTCCAGAAGGTATGCGCATATCTGGCAAGTTTCAGTTCTTTTGAAACTCCCGATGTGATTTCTGCCCCATGCTCTTATGACCTTAACTTTGGCCAACATATCATAAGTCACATGTCAAGTTCTACCCGTCATTCTCCAGGTTAATTTGAATCCACCCGTACCTACCCTTGACTTTGGCCAAAATGGCAGTACGACTGTCCCAAACCAACGCATCTATCTATGCTGCATATGAATACCCCAATAGCTACCAATCACTGTGCCTTGACTTTGGCCAACATACACAGCTTGAATACTATTGACCATCCATATGAAACGACGGAGGGCTACGAATGGTTTCTGGAGAAAACCATTAACGTAATGAACTTGATATCGTTGAAGGAACGGATAGCTTTTAAAAATATAGTAACGAAAACCGTTGCTAAAGAGGTCACTCCCAGTGAAGGGATCTCGGCTCTTTCCCCGTAGAATGAGGTGCAGGATATTCCAACTGAATACCACGATGCAAAGCAAAAGTAATCGGCTATAGTGAAGTTATTGCCCTGACGCAAACTTTTGTCCAAGGGGTCACTCCCGGTAAAGGGATCTCGGCCCTTGCCTCGTCGACTGAGGAGCAGGATATTCCAACTGAATACCACGATGCAAAACAAAAGTGAACGTCCTTGCAATAATAGCTTTTTGAAAAGTGTTCCAACAACATCAGATTAGGTTTGTTTTAACTTGCATTGATCCGAATCAACGCAGTCCCATCAATTGATCATACCACAAAGAACGAAAATATACTGACGTACGTATATGCCATCCGCATTCGCCACTGGGTCCCGTCATTACCCGTTAGGTTAGCTAACTAACGACAGAGCGGGGACTGGACTAGCGCGGATGCAAAACATATACAACATCTACTAATATATATACCAATATATTATATTCGCTCAAGGCATGATAAAAAATGCAACATCACAGAAATGTACAGCATCACAGAACAATACAGATATCTGGGATCCCCGGGTTTCACAGAGCCACTAATGAAACCCGACGTTCCCCTGGTCGTGTGGATAGCCTGTGCAATGAAATCCTAGACCCCTACGGGCGCGGCAAGTTACCCGCCAAAACCTGAAGCGAAGCAGCCCCCTTCAGCGCCGTGAATGGACCACCCAGCACTTCACGGAATCCGGCAACTTGGGCACCCCTCCTGGGTCAACCTGTACCCCCTACGAGTGCGGCGAATAGCCCGCCAATCGTAGAGTGAAGCCCCTCCGTCTCAATGCCATGAGATGCGGGCTTGTTGCCCTCTAGAACCCGGCTATCCGTGCACTCCTCCGCGGGGTAATCCTAGTACAGAAAGTAAAATATACATACAACGGGTACATCGACCGCAACCTGGCCGTGCCCCAAAATAATAATACAAACAGGCAGTGACGGCAGTCCACATGTCGGACGCTCGCCCCGCAATATCAAATATACATAATACAATAAAACACTGTACTAGCACTGCATCCAGGCTATCCCCCACGACCAATCCGCAACATCACAGCAATACATAGAATATCAACGTGAAAGTCACGTTCGCAAATCCGTCTAGCCGGGCTATAGCAGCTAGACAGGATTTACCGATCAAGTGACATTCACGGTCGCAGATATAATGTAAATACTGTGAACTAATGTATTTAAAATGTCCGATCGATCAAAAATTACCAAGTGGGCCCCCAAGTACTACTGTAGCACATCAAGAAATTCTGGGCCCAAAAATAATATTCCAAAACCCCTATTTTCAACCCAGAGAGCAACTGCAGAAATTTGATGCAGTGATCTCAACACAGTGCGGCGGAACCGCGGCCCAAAGGGGTGTTTGGCCGCGGTTCCGCGCTCCTACTGTGGAGGCACTGTATCGAATTTCTACAGTGTTCTTAGAATTTCCAGTACAGCACTTTTCTACCACCTGAAAAAAATTTCGAGCAAGAAAAAATTCAACAGAAAACTGATGTGAAGAAAACGCGGATTTTGGAATTTTGGTCGATCGGAAATGTAAACACATTAAACAAAGCTAGAGTAAGTTAATGGCGAGGCTCTGATACCACTGTAAGTGCACGGCGGCGCCCCGGCCGTCAAACCGATGGCCAAATACGGAAGCGGTGATAAACTTTAATTTTTGCAAACTAGCAAACTGGCACCACCGCGCACTAAACACCCGAATCGAACCATTAACTAGTCCTCACCCCCAATACCGGGAGAGACGAACCCCTGAAGATACGCTCACTGCCTTCATGTGGCTCGGGACTGTACTCAACTAAAACCTGTTTACACGACTCCTTTGAGCCGTGGTAGGGTAGTAATCAAAGTACAGTGGGAACTCACACGAGACAAATGACGATCCCCAGGTCGATGAACTAACCTGTACACATGTCACCAGGGAACTGCCATCTGACGTCTGGTATATGACCAACTAGCATGTTCCCGGCGAGTCCTGTCCGGTGTACTCATAACCCAATGAGCACCTGTATACATCTTAGGTGATCCAACTGACACCAATGGCTTGTGAGACCGGCCACCGCCCCTCGTCGGGATCTCGACTGTATACACTAGTCTACTCTGGAGTATCGATGCCCTGTCTCGAAACTCGCACGACTAGGGACCTTTTAAGGATGTGCTTATAGACCCCCAGCTCCCACTTATATGATCACCCTCATACTGCTGGTGGTCAAGCAAGAATCCTAGGGGCTCTATCAACATGTAATAGCGACCTGTCAGGTCACCTAAAAGCAGTACACGATGATAAAGATAAACCAGATAGCATACTATCATCTCGAGTAAGATTGTCCTATCGGGATAGGTCCTCCCTCAATCATTACAATCACGTGCCTGTGACCCAATAATTGACTCTGAGGGCACTATCTCCAACAATTTTTTATTATTAATGGGAATATTCTCTTGGGGATTAACTGACAATCTCATCCAATGATGGGGTTGTCTTATTAACTGACGTATTGTCATCCAGATTTTGTGGGTCCCCCTTTGGTCTCCTACCCACTGCACTGCTGTGTGGTGTAATTAATTTTAATTTAATTTTAATTAATCTTTAATTTAATTAATTAATTAATTAAATTTTTTCAAACGCCAAGCGTTGGAATTACAACACTAACGGCTAATTTTGTTCCCTTGCAGTGACTATGTCTTTCGATACTTCATTCCCGTTCGCTCGTTCGGAGGAAGGGTTTCCTGAAGCGCCCTTGGACCGCGAAGTCCTAGCTATGATTAAGGACCACGACCCGGAATATAAGAGTCTCCACCTTTGGGGGTCGTGGTACAACCAGATTATCATGGGTCGACGGAGCTTCACGTGCGCAGTACCGTCAGAGCCCATTACGGCGATTCATTATGCCAGCCCACCCCCGGTGCAGTATGCCGTAGAGATAGTTGATTGGACCTCGAAGGGATTTCTTCATCCTGCCATAGATGCAATTCCGGTTCAGCGTCCTATGGTTTTGGATATCCTGGGACGCCGTATCTGTCAAGGCGAGGTGCGACCTTGGGGGCAATCATATAACATAGGTCTGATCCCTCGCCACCCGATCGGCTATCTGCCGTGGGCTCGCTATATCCTGTCAGCGAAAAAGTCACAGTTGATAAGGTTAGGGTTGTACACTATGGTTTACGTCTCCCTCTTCCAGTATCCCACGCTTCCCACCTGGTGGTTCAAGGCCTTCTTGGAGCAGTGGAACATTCCTACTCACACTTTCCTCGCAATGGACCGGGAAGTATCAATTTCTCTGGAGGAATTCACAGAGGTCTCCGGTTTACCAGTTATAGGGGAGCACTATGAGGAGTTGCTTCCTACAGACGAGTATGTTTTCGGTGCTAAGCCGGCAGCAAGGGGCCTCACCCCGGAGAATGCTGTTCAACACCAATTCCCAAGTTTGATCAAAGTGTTGAACATCTATGAGGCCCTTTTCATCGAACGTGGGAGTCGCGGAGTTAGCTTCGAGGATTTCATCGCTCGGTTCCTTCACCCAAACGTCCTCTCGGCAGAAGCTGCTAAGTTTGCCACCCTTGATGACCCTTTCGGTCTAGGTTTGGATAACCTGCCGGCGAAGGAAATAGACCGAAAGGGTTTTTTCCTTCCTAACTCCCCGACCATGTCTTTTGCGGAAGTTGCAGCCCCTGGGATGGACGAGGAGGCCTTCTTCTTAGGATTTCTTGGGCTATGGCTGAGTTGGTTTGCGCTCCCGATGCATTCTCGCCATATGCGGCCCTCTGTCTTTTACCCAGCTCACCGGATGACCATCGGGGTAAAAGTGGCCGTTGGGATCGCCGTCTTGGCACACTTGTATCATGGCCTCAGTCGAGCGGCGGATGCTGATGAGCCTGGGGTACTGCACGTGATCTTCCCGATGCACTACTTCGTATCGTGGCTTGAGCTACACACATCGGGCGTCTTCGGCATGCACAAAAGGCCCTCGTTCTATGACAGGTGCAGCTTCCCTCGCATCATACAGTTGATTGGCGTATCAATTGTGACTCCATCGCCACGGAATGCCAGGGGTTTGCTCCTTCGCCCCCACACCGTTGGAGACGGGGTGTCTTTCATTGACAAAGTGCTGACTATTGGAAAGGCATCTACCACCGCAGTGCGGCCATTACAAGACACTTTCAAAGATGGAGCCTCAGTTTTGACGGCCCGGGAGACCCTCCATCTATATTCCATCAGACCGGGCTTCCTGGTGTTTAGGCAGAACGGTGCGGCGATTTTCATGAGATACAACCCGCACCGTTTCGCCCAGCAACTGAGCTACAATCAAGGGGTGCCGTTGGAGGCTTTCCTGCTGGAACCCGTTGCTACTGAAGAAGGGATGCGGAGCGCGCTTCACCACTTCATGCGTCCTAATACGGATTCTCATTTTTTTATCAGTGAGCCGGCTTGCGCCCCACGACTCCTCAATGTATATACAGAATGGTACACTCATTCGACGGGAGCCGTTATAAAGGAAGAAAAGCGATTGCTCGTCGACCGTAAGGGTGTGCCTCCAGGTAGCGACCGCAAAGCTCCTCTAGTGCCAAGGACCCCGGTAGTTTCCCCTCTAAAAGATGCTAGGGCCGGACCACCGCGTGCGCAGAGTCCTCCACTTGGATTGCCGCTTCCCGATATCACGGATGCACTACCAGCGCCCTGTGCTCCAGTGGAGACAGTGGTTGTAGCCTCGCCGGAGTCTGGTGTGGGTGCAGACATCGGGACCTGCAACCCCAAGGTGCCTGCAAAGCGTAAGTCGATCCCGGGTGCACCTAGGGCTGGTGGACAGAAGAAGAAAAAGAAGTCGCTCTTCGCTGCTGACGTCGCGTTCGGTCAGGAACCCAACGCTCCCTATGGTGAGGGCCTGAGTGAATACGGGACCAACAGGGGGTTAGTCATCCCGCCGGATGACACGGACTTGGAGGCCGCTCTAGTAGCTTCAGAGCGGTTGGCGAGGCGCGACGCGTGGCTAGCTACGCTTGCGCAATCAGGTAACCACTAGTCGCATTTTTTATTGTATCATATCTTTATTATTTCCCTTGACTAACGTTTTTTCCCTCTTCTCTTCAACAAGCATCACCACTGAAGAAGCCATTGCTGCTTCCCTCAAGACTTTCCAAGAGGAGGAACGCCTTAGAGCGTCCTTAGGCCTTGGTAAATTTCGATTCATCAAGTATTCATTTTCCTTGTGTTATGGTCGATCTAATCTCCCCCTTTTTATCGTAGGAACCACAATGCCGATCCCGCCAGGTGACGCGGAGACTCTTCCCGGGCCAGCTGCCGCTGTTTCTGCTTCCTCAGGGCTACCGCGAGAAGTCCGTCTTGAAGAGCCGATGAGAGATGCCTTAAAGGCTCTGGAGGCAACTCTAAACGAGGGCGACGACACCTTAATTAAGGAAGCGTCGAAGAGGTCTATCACGACGGCCCGGGAGGAGAGGAAGCGGTTGAGGCGCGAAGCGAAGGCACGCAGGGCTGCCTTGACCATTGGAGCGGGCCTAAGCACCATCCCTCATGCCGATACTCCGTCAGAAGAGCCCCCGGTCGCCTTGTCTACAGCTCATAGACAGACGGTGCGCGCCAATAGGGAGGCTACCGATAAGTCCACCTCAGGTAATATTTCTTTCAGAATTTTGTTGTAAGAACTATAAAGCTGTTGGTTCTTATGTATTCTGTCCTGCAGGGCCAAGTCCAACCGAGGGGGAGGCGGAGACCGTCGATCCCAAGGAGACAGAGGAAGAGGCGCCGGCCGAACCCGAGCAGACGGTGGGCAACGTCGCCGGGGTTGCTGAGCCTGAGTTGGGGGCTGAGGGAGCCGCACCCGAGAAGGTCATTGATGCCAAGCCTGAGATGGCGGCAAATGAGACGACCGCTACAACTGAGCCCGAGGCAGCGGCGGACAAAGTGCTTGAGGCTAGTGACCCCCTGGTGATGGCGGATGAGTCAATGGGAACCGCTAAGCCTGAAGAAGTAGCAGGTGAGATGGGCACGACTCTTGGGGAAGAGCCAGCCGCTCCTTCTCAAGAGTCCGGCAATGCTCCGATTATTGCCCTCCCTGCCTACGGTCTTCCGCCGTCTCCTGGCCGCGCAAGCACAACGACAGCCCCTATTGAGTCGGGTGATGAGGCCACGGGCAGTGGCCTCATGTCGATGGAGGAGGGAGACGTCTCTGCTTCGGCCGGCGGCTCATCAGGTAAATCCCGAGTTACATTCCCTTTTTTATCTTGCAACCGCTTCTGACAGGTTTATCCTTGTTTTTAACGCAGGTGCGGCCAGTGTCGATGCTCCATTGCCCGAGGGAGCGCCGTCAACTACTGCCTTGGCGGTGGTCACTTCTCAGCCCTCTCTTGTACCATCGAAGATGTTGGAAGGTATGTATTTGCAACCTATTAGTTTCGTCTTTCAGCCGCATAATTTATGTACTAAAGTCATATTGTTGTGTCTTTCCAGGAGTGCGTTTTGATCATCTTTATCAAGTGTTGCTCCCACACTTCTCCTTCCCATCTGAACTTGCTTCTTCCTCGAGTGGCGCTGGTGAGTATAGTTTCCAACCGATGTCTTTCTTTTTTAGTGATGGAATTATTTCTAACTTCTTCTCGTCCTGGTTGCAGTGTTACAGATCGAAGGAAGTGATGAACGATCGGCCGCGCCACCGGCCCTTCCAGCCTTGCCACCTGCTGCAGCTGGTATAGCAAACTATTGCATTGATGACCCCTTCTTTTTTTTGTCTTTCTTAAAGTGTCATCTAATCGCATCTTTTTTTTTAGTTGTCGTTCCGATCTCGGTGCCCTTCGAGCCTCGCATCACAATGCCAGCAGGCCCTTTCCTGAGACGTCCGTCCTCGAAAGGCGCCGCGAACAGTCTGTGTATGTTGAGCGACTACATCGAGGAACTCGACATCGAGACTCCTACGTCTGCTGCAGACTTCGCTACGGCGGTTAACCCGATGCTGGTGATACTCGTAAATTTCCATGACGAGGGCATCGTTGCGTCTTGGGTTAATCACTGCAGGGAGATCGAGGCTCGCCTGCATCAGCTGGAGTCGATGCGTCCTGCCTCTGAGGTTCTAGCCATGAGTACTCAAAGAGCAGCGTGGATTTTGCAAAGCGCTTCTTACGTCCACCACTTGGAACAAGAAGTGGCTTTAAGGCTGAGGGAATACCGAGAGACCTCGAGCGAGACGGCTCGTCTGCGTGCTGAGGTTGAGGCGAATGCTGCCCAAGTGAAGGCTATCTTTGAGGGCCTCCTGGAACGCATCTCTCATGGGCTAAACTTGAAGCGAAAGCTTGATGTCGCCGAGCGTGACACCCCAGGCCGCGAAGCTGCTCATCAGGCCGTTGGGGAGCAGCTTGCATCTTTCTTGCAGCAGCGGGCTCAAGTGGAGGCAGAACTGGCGGTGGTGGCCGATCAGGAGAAAGCGTGGAAGGAGGTGCGCGAACAATTGCTAGAGCTATGCAAGACGCTTCCTTCCCAGTAGTTCCCCTTGTATCAATACAATTGTAAAAAAAAATTCTTTTTTTTCAAATAATATGTATCCATTCTTTATTCTTTTGTACGCTTCACCTTGTACTTGATTAAATTAATAAATAAAGATATACATTTTTCTTTGCAATATCTTGTACTATTTCTTTGCTTTCTCCCTTCTCTTACTATCAACATGCTGTCTTGATAAACACAATTGATAGATAATAGAGTAAGCATCTAGATTTCTCCAAGAGATAGCGATGGCTTAGGCCGCAGGTTCAGATCTGCTGCCTAAGACTTTTCAACTCTATGAACCGTGAGGGTCTCATAGAGATTTTTCTCCCTACAGATCGAGAGGATCTCGTAGGTGGATTTTCTCCTTAGGAATCGTGAGGATTCCTAAGTGTGTTTTCTCTTATAAGTCGTAAGGATCTTATAAGAGAATTTTCTCCCTTACAAGTCGAGAGGACTCGTAAGTGGTTGGTACTATTGAGTTGTTTCCGGGTCGAAGTATTGCTCCGACGGGGAGGTCATTGGCTGACTTGTTTCCGAGACGGAGGTCGTTGGCTGACTTGTTTCCGCGACGGAGGTCATTTGCTGACTTGTTTCCGAGACGGAGGTCATTGGTTGACTTGTTTCCACGACGGAGGTCATTTGCTGACTTGTTTCCGTGACGGAGGTCATTGGGTGACTTGTTTCCGAGACGGAGGTCATTGGTTGACTTGTTTCCGCGACGGAGGTCATTTGCTGACTTGTTTCCGCAACGGAGATCGTTGGTTGACTTGTTTCCACGAAGGAGGTCATTTGCTGACTTGTTTCCGCAACGGAGGTCGTTGGTTGACTTGTTTCCGCGACGGAGGTCGTTGGTTGACTTGTTTCCGCGACGGAGGTCGTTGGCTGACTCTAGGTTGTCTGTGAACCGTAGAGTCTTGGAACTGGGGACTTTGCCGTAGCTCCGATTGGTGATGTCACGTCCATGTCCTGCTGGAATGAGGAGAAACGCCGCTGTTGGTCTCCAGGCTGTCGATGTGGTCGTCGTGATCTGACTTCCCTTTGACGCAGCCTGGTGGGGAAATGTAGTCCCCTTTCCCTTTTTTTTGTTTATGCCCATGGATTGTATACAGGGGTCACTATGGACTTACCTGCAGGGCAAAAGTTTCATTCATTTTTATTATTTTATTTCCACGATGCTCTATCATTTCAGCTTTTTACATCGCGAAAGTCACGATTGCCCAATCATTTCAGCTATTGTTCGTGGTGCCCAATCATTTCGGCTATTCATTTTATTTTTACTCGCTGCTTTTTATTGCGAGTTGCCCAATCATTTCGACTGTTTTGTATGCATACGTTTTTACTTGCTGCTTTTTATTGCAAGTTGCCCCATCATTTCGGCTACTTCGTATGCATGTGCGGCCTACCGGCTTTTCACCGTAAACCTGAAATTAGACACCGATTTCGGCATCAGCACCACTACAACTGGGATATTGCAAGGAGCGAATCATCATTTGCCTCCGTCGATGTCGAACAAAGGTGGCTTAGCGAACAGGGTTAAGGTCCTGTCGGCTAAGGCTTTTGACTTCATGAGCCGTAAGGGTCTCACAAAGGTATTTCTCCCTACAAGTCGTGAGGATCTTGTAGGTGTATTTTCTCCTTAGGAATCGTGAGGATTTCTAAATGTATGTTCCTCTGTAAGTCGTAAGGATCCTACAAGAGGGTTTTCTCCTTGTAAATCGAGAGGACCTACAAGGGTTGTTCATCATACATACATATCCCCAGTCACGGATGGGACTTGGTTAGGGAAATGTTTATTCGCGCCCGTGGATTGTATACAAGGGTCAGCATTGAGCCGCTTGTAGGGCAATATCGAAGGTTGTGAGAGTTGCTTAAGCACAGGTTTAGGTCTCTGTAACTTAAGATTTTCAAATCTTATGAGCCGTGAGGGTCCCATAAGAGAGTTCTCCTTACGAGTCGTGAGGATCTCGTAAGTGTATTTTCTCCTTAGGAATCGTGGGGATCCCTAAGTGTGTTGCTCCCTTGTGAGTCGTAAGGATCTCACGCGGGTAGTTTCTCCTTACAAGGTCGAGAGGACCCTGTAAGTGTCTTTTAACGAGGTTGCGCCCTTTCAGGTTTTCACAAACACTCGCCGGTAGTCCTGCTGTTTTTACTCACGGAGCCCTTGCGGGTTTTCATCCGTGCCCATTTTGCTCATGGACATACCGTTTTTTATTCTTTTTATTTTCTCTTTTTTTTTACGAGGTCGCGCCCTTTCGGGTTTTCACGAACACTCGCCGGTAGCCCTGCTGTTTTTACTCACGGAGCCTTTTCGGGTTTTCATCCGTGCCCATTTTGCTTATGGACATACCGTTTATTATTATTATATATATATTTTTTTATATTCCTTTTTTTATTCATCTCGTCAGCGTAAGGATGCTGCGGTAGTAGTTTAAGGACGTTTCGGTCCGTCATTAGTTTAAGGACATCTCAGTCCGTCATTAGTTTAAGGACGTTTCGGTCCGTCCAGGAGAAGGCTGGCTACTGCTTATAAAGTTTGAGCTTAGGAAGATAGCGAGCGGACATAGTCGTCGTCATCTATCATTGACCTAGGCAGTAACTCGCTAAGCGTAGTATTTCTTTAGGAATCGACCATTTATTGGCCTGTAAGGCCTTTCACCGTGCATATCCATGAGCAGATAGGCTCCACCCTGGTAGACCTTGTCTATGATATACGGGCATTCATAGTTTGGCTCGAATTTTCCCCGCTTGGCACGATTGGGGATCATAGGCCTTTTGACCACTAGCACGAGTTCGCCTTGGCGGAATGTCCTCGGCCGGGTCAATCTTTCATATGAGCGCGTCATCTTTGCTTTATAGGCCTCTAGATTTTGTTGCGTTATAAGCCGGGTTTCATCAAGAGCATCAAGCTCCTCAAGCCGAAGGTGAGCATTTTCTTCGTCCGTCAGCTCGTAGTGGACCGCCACTCGTAGAGAGGGTAATTCTATCTCGAGGGGGAGTACTGCTTCTGTACCGAATACCAACGCATATGGCGTTGTGTTTGTGGCTGTCTTGAACGTAGTTCGATACGCCCAGAGAGCTTCTTGCAGTCTCTCGTGCCAGTCCTTCTTATTTCGGGACACCGTCTTCTTCATGATCTTTATCAAGGTCTTGTTGAAGGCCTCGGCCAGACTGTTAGCTCGTGGATTATAAACCGAGGAATATCTCCAGTCTATATTGTGTTGTTGCACGAAACGACTGATCTTGTGGCTTCTATAAGCTGGCCCATTATCGGATATGATCCGTCGCGGAGTTCCAAACTGATATATGACGTGCGTCTTGAAGAAATGGAGAATATTCTCCGTCTTCACTTCTCTTAACGGTACTGCTTCTGCGCATTTGGAGAAGTAGTCAGTCGTTTCCAGGATGAAACGATGTCCCCTGGACGATGCTGGTTCGATGGGGCCGACTATGTCAGTTCCCCACATTTCGAATGGCCATCTAGCCACTGTTGGATGGAGTGGATTTGGATGCTGGTGGATGAAGTCCCCATGGATTTGGCATGAGTGGCATTGCTTCGCATATTCGAGGCAATCCTGAATCATCGTGGGCCAGTAGTAGCCCATCCATTTGATCTTCAGCTTCATCTTTGGGCCCGCTTGGTGAGAACCGCAAAGTCCGTCGTGAACTTCCTGAACGACTCTTTTTGCTTCGTCAGGTCTCAGACATCTGAACCACAGAGAATCAAACGACCTCTTATACAGAGTATCATTGACTAAGGCGAAAGACAGAGCTCGTTTCATAAGCTGATGTCTTGAGGACGCATTTTCGGGCGTTCGACGGTATTTGAAGTATTCTATAAAGACTTCCCTCCAATCCTCGGCCTTTTCCCGGTCTTTTATTTGCAGAACCATTTGCTCAGTCGCTCCCTTTTCTTCGGGTGATTCCGGAGATATTTCCGCTGGGGCGAGCACCCGACGGCTTTGTACCACGATTCTTACGTCATCGAGGTTCTCATCAGCCAATTCCTTAGCGAGTTTGGCCAACGCGTCCGTTTTGCAGTTTTCCGTGCGCGGTATGTTTTCCAAAGTATAGGAAGGGATTTGGGTCAACAGTTGCTGCACCTTCTTGCCGTACTTCACCAACTCCGGTTTGCACGTTTGGTAGTCGTCGTTTACTTGACTAACAACCAGTTGGGAATCTCCATATATGAGGAGGTTTTCAATTCCCATGTCGATGGCGATCTTGAGGCCTGCAATCAAAGCTTCGTATTTTCTTCATTGTTTGTCCTTGGCTCTGTTAGGGAGAAAGCAATGCGTATTATCCCTATTTGTGGAGTTACAAAGCTAAGCCCTACCCCCGATTTGATTATAGGGGTACTTTGTTTGCGCTTCTTCACGGAAGATGCTCCATCGAAATAAAGCTCCCATCGGGTATCACCACCATCGATCGCATCAAACGCATGTTCGTCTGGAAGATCGCAATTCAGAGGAGAATCGGTGGGTATCGGATGCTCAGCGAGGAAGTCGGAAATGGCCTGGCCTTTCACTGCCTTGAGAGACTGATAGGTTATTGAGAACTCCATCAAGAGTAGGGCCCATTTAGCAAGTCGCCCCGTCAATAGGGCCTTCGACATCAAATATTTAAGGGGGTCCACTTTCGATATGAGATGGACTTCATGCGCCATCGCATAGTGCCTGAGCTTTGTTATCGCGAAGATCAACGCCAGGCAGTGTTTTTCAATAGGGGAATAGTTGCTTTCTGTCCCCAGTAGAACTCGACTCAAGTAATAGAGAGCTCTCTCCTTCCCTTGATCATTCTCTTCTGCCCATAATGCGCCTAAGGCACCTTCGAGGGCGGTTGTATAAAGAATGAGGGGCTTTCCCTTGACCGGAGCAGCCAATACTGGAGGATTCTGGAGGTACTGCTTGATTTCGTCCAGCGCGTCTTAGCATTTATGATCCCAGACGAACGGGGTTCCCTTCTTCATCAGGTGGCTGTAAGGACGGCACTTGCCTGAAAGGTTGGCTATAAATCGTCGTATATACGCGAGCTTCCCTTGGAGAGACTGCAGCTGTTTGAGAGTCCTTGGCGGAGGCATTTCCATAATAGCCTTGATCTTTGACGGATCTATCTCAATACCTTGGTGTCGGACGATGAACCCCAGGAATTTGCCCGAAGAAACTCCGAATGTACACTTGAGGGGGTTCATCTTCAAGTTGTATTGTCGAAGGCGTTGAAATACGGTCTTCAGATGCTCGAGATGTTCCGCGTATGATTTGCTTTTAACCACGAGATCGTCGATATAGCATTCGACGATTTCGTGTATAAGGTCATCAAAGATTTTCGTCATGGCCCTCTGATAGGTGGCACCGGCGTTCTTTAGACCGAAGGGCATCACCTTATAGCAAAATATACCTAAAGGAGTCCTGAAGGCGGTGTGCTTCTGGTCTTCGGGATGCATCTTTATCTGATTATACCCTGATGAGCCGTCCATGAAGGAGAAAACCTCATGAGTGGACGTATTGTCTATCATCATTTCGGTGACTGGCACTGGGAAATCGTCCTTCGGGCAAGCTTTATTGAGATCCCGGAAATCCACGCATATGCGCACTGTCCCATTTTTCTTCATCACCGGGACGATGTTGGCGATCCATTCAGGATATTGGACCTCCTGGATGAAGCCAGAGTCGATCAGCTTCTTGACCTCAGCATTGATACCCATCTCAAGCTCGAGCCGCATTCTTCTCGGCGCCTGTTTGACCGGCTTGACGTCCGGAGATATCGCCAATTTATGCACAGCAATTTCTGGATCTAGTCCCGGCATTTCGGAATAGTTCCATGCGAAGCAATCTTTATGCTGCATAAGCAGGTCTTTTAACGCAGCCACCCTTTCTTCAGATAGCAACTCGCTGACGAATGTCGGTCGCGGGTCGTTTGCCGTCCCCAACTCAATTTTCTTGAGGTTATCCGCAGTGGTATGTATTCCATCCTCCAGCTCTTTCGGTGCTGGTGGAAATTCTGAAATCACCTCATCGTTGTTGTTTTCGAAGCACCAGGGAAGGTTATCCATGTTCTCGGGCTCTTCTTTTGATATTGTTATCATGTGACAAGTGCGAATTCGCTTCCAGGCCCAATGTGGAGTTGGTTCTGTTCTCGTGGCTTTGGGTTCGTGCTTCTGTGGCGGCGTTACCCTCCAGTTGTCAGACAGAGCGAACTTGTCAAGCTGATACTGATCTTCGACCTAATTCTTGAAGGTGAAGCAGTCTTCGAGAGGATGCCCTATTACTCGGTGATAAGAGCAATAGTTTGGGTGAGAGACTTCGCCTGCTTGTTCGGGGTGCTTGGACTCTGGCAGTGTAAGCATATGGTGTTTTAGAGCAAGCTCGAGTATTCTCTTTGTCTTATCTCGAGGGAAAGAATATGCTCGACCCATTTTTCTTATGAGGGATAGATCGGAACCGCTCGATTCCCGCTTGCGTGGCTTCTTGGTCCCGCTTTGTTGCTGTTGAGCATCTTTTTCACGTTTCGACTTGTTTCTGCCTCTGCGTCGAGCCTTCTTTATAACAGGTTGACAGGGAGCGGTATTTTCATCTTTCACAGCCTGTTGGAGGAGGCGTTGTGTTTTGGCTTTCTCGTAGATTGCCATTTCGCGGTTGTGATCGTCTCGGACTTTTTGACCAGCTTCCCTTATAAGCCTGTCCATTTGTTCTTCAAACGACGGACTGGGCATTTTTGCATCAGGAACTTTTATTGGTTCAGGATTAGCATCTTCCCATTGAGCATCCGCTTCTTCATCAAAGTCATGCACGACGTAGCAACCGTGGAGTAGCTCTCGTTTTCTGGACCGAATGTATCCAAGCCCGATCATTTCCATTCTCCCATTAGGCAACTTGTGCTGAGTTCCGGGGACGTTCCAGACCCTGTCGTAGAATTTGGCTTTCCGAGCGGTCTGTTTGAAGGATATCCCCTGGCGCTTCAATAGCATTTTCAAGCCTTCCGTATAATATCTGGGGAGACGGATGGGCTGAAGCCTGTCAAGCGTAGGCTCCGCACCGTGCTAGGTTTCTTTCTTCACTTTGTTTTCTTCAGAGCGGTAGAATAGAATTGCTTTTTCACCTTTTCGTCTGGGAGGGACGTAGAATGTCCGCAGCTCCTCTACACTGTAGATATCAAGTGCGTCCAGTTCTTTATGATGTTTAAGTGGAACCATGGCGACTTGCAGACTTTACTCCTCGTCAGCGGATGTTTGTATTGAAGGCCGAGCAGAGAATACAGCATGGACCTCATCTTCAGAATCACTGCCAAATATCAACATAGGAGCGGACTGTCCCGGCTTGTTGTGTTGGGGTGGACCCGAATAAATCATCTCTTCCTCTTCTTCAGTATCACTCCCGAAGACAGGAATAGTGGCATTAGCTTTATTCTCCGTCTTGTGATATCTCTCCGTGTCTTCGAAATCCGGTAAGAAGTATTTGGCATCTTCATATTTGCGGACTTCGTTCACAGAGAACGGGTTCAGTTCTCCCGTCACGGTATACTCGAGACCATCCTTAAAATACTTCATACACTGATGTTGTGTAGAAGGGATGATATTGTACTCGTGTAACCATGCTCGGCCGAGCAGAGCATTGTAGTATGTCTTGGCGTCTATGACGTGGAACTTAATATCCATGATGAGTAGCCCAAAGCGTAGCGTCAATATCATAGACCCAAGAGTTCTTGATGACTGGGAGTCGAACCCGGAGATGGTGATCTTGTCCCGAGCATGGTGCTGGACGCTTATGCAGATTTCTTTTAACACCCGCACATTGAGGAGATTAACGGAGGATCCATTGTCAATCAGGATTTTGCCTATCTTTATATCGTGGCAGTATCCCGAGACATAGAGGGGGCGATTGTGTTCGCACGTCCCAAGGAGAAGGTCCTCATCACCAAAAGTGACATCGGCCGTGTGCACTTCCTCCAAATCATCCTTCGTCTTTTCTTCAGCCAGGAAGGCTTGGAATTGTTCCGGTTCCTGTAGTGCTTTGATTAAGGAATCTCTCGCCTCTTTTGATAGCAAAAGGGCATCAAGAATGCTGAGCAGCGAGGGTAGTTTCCTCAGATGCGTTAAGATGTTGTAATCCACCTTATTTCTCTTCGGCGGGTCCTTAGCACTTAGCTCCTCCACAACTTGGTCATCCAGGGCGATCTCCTCAGGGACCTTCTCTTTCCCTTAATCTTTTTTATTTGAGGGTCCGAGATTCTTTTTGGGAAGCGTGCGATTACGCAGCCGGATATTTTCACAGACCTTCTGCTCTTCTTCTTTTCCCGAAGTGGACTCTTTAAAGAGAGGGCTAAGAGCCAGCTCCTCATCGGAATCGCTCCCGAATGTAACCACTTGTGATCCCCCGGCGTTAACCATGCGACAATCGCCGGTAGTTCTGTTAAGGCCTTCGGTCGTATTTTTCCGCTCCCGACGAGTTTTGCGCTTCTCCCACCTAAAATGTTGTCGATGAGCAACATATCCTTGCCACCATCTAACGAAAACTTTGCACTCTTCAGTGGGGTGCGAAATCTTCTGATGATACAAGCAGTAGGAAGGGTGCATTTCCGCTTCACCAGTAATGCTTCTTTTAGAGGAAGGTAGCTTCATGCCCATTGATATGGCTTTAGCGAACCTTTTCCTCGTCTTGACTTTGCTTTTACCCGCAGAGAATGTATTTCGCTCCAGCGGAAGTGTCTCAGCTCTTCCGTCAAGTCGCTGGCGCTTGGCCCTTTCAAATATAGTCGTCTCGCGCTCCCGATCAGCTTTACTTTTCAACAGAGCTTCGTTGAGGAATGCGTCAATTACTTCATCTGATGGCCCCAGAATTTTTGGTTCGGGATCTGCCCCCAGCTTTTCAGTGCAAGGAGTCTCCTCATCGTCCGTCAGCGAATGGGAGATCATATGGCAGCTCGCCACGTATTCCTCAGACTCATCCGACGAACTTCCTTCCTCATCTTCCTCTTGAAAGACATGTTTGAGGAATTCTTCGAGTGTGATGGGAGTCCGTGCTTTTGGGTTGTATTCCTCCAGCGCGTCAATTTGTTTTTGCAAGTCCGTGCGCTTGTCTCCAGGCTTCACGGGCTTCTTAGATTTCTTCTTCTTCTTCTTCGAAGATTTTGACGGGTGGTTGTGAGTGCTTGGGCCACCGCCATCGGTCTTTGGAGTTGGACGCGGCTTCAACATCCCCTCAATGATTTGAGGTTCCAACGGATTCTTCCACTTGATCGCTGGGCATGTTTGAAGATCGTTCAGCATCCTCCTTGTCCTGGCTGACAGCACAACCTCCTATAGGGCTTCTTCGACGAGAGAGCAAGTTGCCCCCGGCATATTCAACCTTTTAGAGGCGTGAGGTTGCGGCGGATTCACCTTCCATCTGTCGGATAACGCGAACTTGCCATGTTGATACTGGTCTTCGAGCCAATTTTTGAAGACGTAACAATCTTCGATCGGATGACCCAGTACCCGATGATAGGGACAGTAGTTGGGCTCATTAACATCATTTGGTTGCGATGGACGTTTTAGCTCCGGCAGATTTATGAGTCGGTTGCGCAACGCCAACTCGAATAATCTTCTCATTTTATCTCGGGGAAATGAGTAAGGACGTCCTAGCCTCTTCTCAAGGGGTACGTGCGGACGCATATTATTTTGACGAACAACCGGCTTCGAGTTGCTCGGCTGTTGTTGAGCATTAGCGACAACGATTATTTTTCCCTTCCCTTTGTCATTTCGGGAGTCTGGCTTTGGAAGAGGAGGTCTATGGCCCATCTGATCCATTTGCGCTAGCTTGTCGATCAGGGCCTGGAAGGTAGTCGGCTTGAAGAACATCATAAATTGTGAGATGGTTGTTTGCGGATCAAGGGTTCCCACAAACATACCCACTGCAGGAGCTTCTTCAATGCGTTGCTCGCATTTTGACTATAAGTTCCGCCACCTTATAGCGTATTAGACCCATGTCTCGCCCGGCTTCACCCTGGCGTTAATCAATGCCGTCGTCGGGGTGCGTTCGCTGGCGCTTGCAAAACGCTGGGTAAACAGTAGCTCCATCTCCGCGAAAGTCTTGATAGAGTCGTTTGGGAGCTCAGAGTACCACTCGAACGTTGTATCTGACAAGCTGCCAACGAACTGGCGAAGCAATAGTTTGTCATCACCGTCGGTGTTGCCGCAGAGTTCCCTGAACTGGGCAACATGCTGGTGGGGATTGCCCGTCCCCTTATAGACATGGAACTTGGGAATGGTGTAGCCCGGTGGGTACTTGCTCTGGTCATACCAGCTCGGATATGGTCGTCCCGTTTTTACGATCTGACCGTCTGCTTCGGTCACATGATGAACCCGTATTTGTTGGGCTATATACTCGTCCAAGTCATCTTTGGAGATTGTCTCCTCTTTGGCTGTTGACAGAGCCAGTGGAGGGTTTGACGTTTCTCCCCTATCGTCTTCAAGGACGATTGGGGGATCTTCAGCTGGAGGAGCTTGTTGGATCATCATCCCCACCATGTCTTGAAACAGGAGGGCCATACGCTTTATGTTGGCTGCTTATTCAGCAGCCTCTTTATCCTTCTTCTCCAATATCCGACGAAAGAACTCGGCGTCAGTTTCTTGCTCCTGGCATTCATCCGAGGACGCTTCAGGGCTTTCTTTTGGCCCAGTGAGTGAGGCCATCGCGTTCATCATTTCCTGGAGCTTTTGTTGTTGCTCCTGAGCTTTGGTCACCGATCGCGTAAGCGGTCATGACCTGTGGATGCACGGTTGTCCTCCTTTCCCGACGCCATGTATACTGTATAAACTATTATGCCCCCGGACTTGGGGCGTTTAGGTTCACCGCCTTTGGCATTTGCCGTGGGCGCGGGGATTTTCTCCGGCCTTCTTCTTTTGTGGGCCGTTGAAGTTGAAGGGGTTGTTGTAGTGGGCACCCTGGCGGTTGTTGTCCTTTGCTGTTTAATAGGACGGTCCTTTTCTTGCACCTTCGCCTTTTTCTGTTGACGAGAATGATCTGAGTCAATTACGGAGTCTTGGACCCTTCGCCAAACTTTGTATACTTTTGAAAACAGCCGTTGAGGGGGCTGCCCCCGCTTCATTTCCGGAACTCTCTCCGCAGGTGGAGGAGATCTTTTCAGTGTAGCATTTGGAGAGTTCTTGTGTCCCCTCCTCAGTGGTTCAAGGCTGTTCCCAGTTGGAACAGCAGCATCAACTTCCACCATTGGAGCGGGTGGAGTTAGCCCCGAGGGGGAGTTTCCCCCAGCCTTTCTTACTCGTCGCCAATGGCGACGTTGAGCATGACGAGCCGTTGGGACTGGCTCGGCGATAGGGACAGCTTCATCTTGCCCCCCGTCCGAATGAGACGCTGCTGGTGCCAGCCTCTTAAAGACGGAGGTCGTCCTCTGAGTGGATATATTCAATCTGTCAAAGACAGATCCTCGAGCAGGGGCAGGAGCCGGAATAGTCAGCCTTGAAAAGACTGACTCCTTGATAGGAGAAACCGCTTTGGCGATTTCGGGAGCAGCCGTCTTCTTTGGGATGGCCTTCTCAGGTATCATGGGCTTTTTGGCGGGCCCTTTGGAGTTAAGGCTCAGTCTGGTGAAGACCGAGGAGTTGGACGACCCGTTGAGAGGGGCCGTGGGAGTAGCAAGTCGATCGAAGACCGACTTCTTTGAAGCTTCCGCTACGGGCATAGGGATGGTGAAGCTTGCTGGCGGGATCATGGTCCCGAAGAATAGGCCGGTAGTGGCTTGAGTCACTTTCTCCACGGGCATAGTAAGGACGGAGGCCGCTTGAGGCCCATATGCTACGTTTCCAGGTGAGGCGGAGCGTCGGTTGCATTGGCACTTTGAGCAGTTCGAGCAATTTAAGGCCATTGATGCTTGATTTCTGCGCCAGGCAAAAGACCAAATCTTAGTAACTTGAAATCCAAAGGCAACCATTAACAAACCGCGATTCGTTCGCGAAGACGACACATGAAGTGTGGAGTGGAAAGAGGAAAATGTCCCACCGGGCGTGCCAGAATCTGTTCCCCTCCGAAAGACGGCGCACAGGACTGCGAAGTCCTGACACTGAGATTCGGGGAAGATGCTAATTGGTTTTATCCGTCTACCTCTCCGAAGATACCAAGTTGATTTATGGCACCGTGTATCGAAGGTTTAGACGGATGCGGCCGATGTAGCAGACTTCGTCAGATTCCCCCTCGCTTGAGGGGTTTTTGATTGTGAGGACGCTCTTCCCTGCAGCCGCAAGCCCCTGCAGTTAATTACACTACCGCATTGCGGTAACAACTTTCTCCTTCTCCAGAATTTCACTTCGTGTCGTGTGTGTTTGTTTTGTTTGTGGTTGCCCGTGGATTGTATACGGAGACTAAGTTATGCCGTCGCCCATAGGACGTGGATTAGTCCAAATCCGTGTTTACTTAGATTTGGGTTTGTTGTTTTAGTTTAAGGATACGTTAGCCATACTGAGGCTAAGATCGACTTAAACTTTTGTTAAGGATACGTTAGCCTAATCTCCAGATTAAGATCAACTTAACGGGATCGTTTAGATCCAACAAGAGAGCATTTGGACTCCATTGTTTAGTTTAGAGACATTGCAGTCGATTGCCAGTTTAGGGACATGGTGGTCCATTGTAGTTTAAGGACGCATAAGTCCGTGGGTTTAAAGACCCCACAGTCCGTGTCTTAGTTTAAGGACGCATAAGTCCGCGGGTTTAAGGACCCCACAGTCCGTGTTGATGTGTGGTTGTCGGGACCCGTCATCTCTCTGACGTCGTTGAAGGATTATAACGATAGGAGTCTGAGGAGTTCGGAGATGTACCCTCGAACCGGATGTAAATTGATTTAAGAGAGCAGCTGTGCTTGGTCAATTTAATTTTAGGACTGACGGCCATGATTGGGTTAAGTCCAGTTGAAAAAATGTTCAACGCTTTTATTTGTTTTTGGCCTAATAGGCCTGTGCTAGGGCTTTGCCCCCTTTTTAAATAATGCATTGCATTTTTTTATTTTGTTTGGGCTCTGCCTATTTATAAATGAGGCAGAACATCAATTCTGTCTGGGCTCTGCATTTTATTTTGTTTGGGCTCTGCCCTTTTATAAATGATGCAGAGCATCAATTTTATTTGGGCTCTGCCCTTTTATTGCATTGCAATTTATTTTGGCCTACTAGGCCTTTTTGATTTGGGCCTGGCCCTTTAGTAAATAATGCTTTGCATTTTTCAGGCGCTCTGAGCGCAAGCGCTTGTGGTGATGACACGTGCCACGCAAGCGCAGTGCGCTGCGCTTGCACTGCTGACACGTGGCGCGCTCTGGTGAGTTGCGCCAATTTTAGAGAGCAAGGCTCTATCTTAAAAGCGCATAGCGCAAGTGGTTCAGGTGCTGACACGTGGCGCTCTCTGGTGGCTTACGCCAACCCAAGAGCGCAACAGTGCAAATTTTATAAGTGCATGGCACCGTTTAATTTCTTGATCCAATTTAGATCAGAGAAAACAAGTTTTTCTTGTTTTTTTCTTATTTTTAGAGAACCAGTGGTTCATAAAAAGTGCAAGGCACTTATTATTATTTGAAGATCGTTGATCTTGTTCTTAAATCGATGATCTATTAGAAGAAATTCTTCTATTTTCTGAAAGTTTTTACCTTTTTCTTGAACTTTCTTCAGAGTTCTCTCTGTTTTGAGGTTCTTAATCTCTCACAATGTTGATGATCTTTTGAGTTGGGGTCTAGGGGTCTTTATATAGTGCCCACAGATTTCTTAAGTTTGTTAAAGAGATCCTTCTCTGAGTGATTTAGGGAATTTTCCCCACCGTTGGATTTTTGATCCAAGGGCTTCTGTTTTACAGAAGACAATCTTCTTGTTTTAACAAGAACAGAAGAATCTTACTAGAATTTAATTCTGTTTGGCGCAAACGCCCTAGCGCGTGACACGTGTCACGCAGTGCAAAGCGCAGCGCAACTGCGCTTGCGCAACTGCGCTGACACGTGTCGCGCAGTGCACAGCGCAGCGCAACTGCGTTTGCGCTGACATGTATCGCGCAGCGCTTGCGCCACTGCGCTTGCGCAATTGCGCTTACGCAATGCGCAATTGCGCTGACACGTTGCGCAATTGCGCTGACACGTGTCACGCAGCGCAGCGCCTGCGCAACTGAAGCGTAGCTTTCTTTAATTTTTGTTTTTAATAGAGCCTTGCTCTGATTGGGCGCACTGCCTTGGGCGCTGCGTTGATGTATCAGCTTCTGACACGTGGCGCGTTGCGCGCAGCGCACGGGATTTGAAGCGTTGCTTCAAAATTTGAATTTTCGAAATTCAAACAGAGCCTTGCTCTGATTGGGGGGAAACAGGCCGGGCGTATCTATGCAATCGAAGAGATCATTACCCCCGATGACGTCTACCTGTATGACCAGTCCGTTTTCGAGGAGAGGTACTGGGGCGTGGTCCAGCGCCTCGAGGATCACATCGGCCGTCTACTTCCTCGCCGGTCGCCCCTCCTCTAATTGCTGATGTACGCAATTTGGAGGAGGTCCTCGGGGCTGTACAACCCCCTCTCCGAGGAGCGGCTGGACGAGGCGCTCGACAAAGTGCGCACGATCTACGTCATCGGCCTCATCTCGAAGGCCAAGCATGACCGATCTATGGCCCTCATTTTGGAATGCTTCCAAAAGAGACTGATCGTAATCCAGGGCTCGGCAGGTGGAGCACCCGGTGCTTCCGTGGCGTCCCGAGTTCGTGGGCAGCGTCTTCGGGAGCGAGTTGAAGTGGCAAGGGCTCGGCTGGCGGAGATCTCCACGGAGTATCACCAGCAGTGTTTTCTTGACCCTGTTCCCCCTCTATTGTAATTTTAATTTTTATGTACGGCTGAGGAGCCCACAATACCTTTTGATAAATAAATAAAGCTCTCCTTTTTGCGATGTTCTATTGTTTCCTTTTTGTCTTCTGGGCGCATTTGAGTATTTTCGCGAAACGAAATCCGTGAGCTTTGAAACAAGGAAGAGGGAAACACATAGGGGAAGTTCCTTCTTATTATTAAAACAAACTTTAGAAAATTTACATCGCCTTGTCAAAGAAGAAACATGTATTCGCAGATACACTTTTTAAAGGTACAACTTGAGCTTCTCGGTGTTGTAAGGCCGTGGAAATTTGCGACCTGTAGCGTCTTGTAGGCGATAAGACCCCGAGTTTACTTGACTTCACTTTCAGGCTCCGCCGGGCAAGACTTCGGAGACGAGGAACGGGCCGTCTCACTTCAGAGAAAACTTGTGCAGGTTGCCCTGATCAACGAACTCGTTCCACCTTAGGACCAAATCTCTGTTTTTGAAGGCGCGATGCTTGACTCGTGCATTGTAGTAGCGGGCAGTCTGTTGTTAGTAAGTGGCAGCTCTGATCTGTGCCGGTCCCGCTTCTCCAACAAGATATTCAAATTAGTCTGGAGGGCCGAGGTGTTTACTTTGTCATTGAAGTGCTCGACCCTGTAACTGGGTAGCCCGATCTCTGCTGGGACCATCGCCTCGGTGCCGTAGCAGAGGCTGAAAGAGGTCTCTCCAGTGGGGGTCTTCTTCGATGTGCGCAAGGCCCATAAGACCCGGGGTAATTCGTCAACCCAATTGCCCTGTCGTCCTTCCAGGCGAGCTCGAAGACCCCGAATGACGTCCCGGTTAGCGACTTCGGCCTGCCCGTTGCAATGGGGGTGCGCGACTGCAGCGAACTTCATCAATATATGGTATTCACTGCAGAACCCTTTAATTTTTTCGTTTTCAAAATTCATCCCATGATCGATGATGATGCTCCTCGAAATCCCGAACCGGAATATTATGTTATTCTGCAGGAACTTGATGGTCGTGGTGGCGTCCGGATTTCTGATGGGGATGGCCTCGATCCACTTCGTAAAGTAGTCCACCGCGACGAGAATGTATTTGTACCCGCCCGTACCAGTAGGGAATTGGCCTATCATGTCCATTTACCACTAGACAAACGGCCAGGGGGAAGTTAGGGCCGTTAGCTCGGTAGCCGGAAGGCGGGGTATGCTACCATGGAGTTGCCAGCTCTTGCACTTTCTGACGAGCTTCTGAGCATCCTGATAGATGGTCGGCCAATAATACCCTTGAAGGAGCGTCTTCTGGGCTAAGGTGCGGGCCCCTTGATGTGCTCCGCTGACCCCTTCGTCAATTTCACGGAGGACGTAGTCAACTTCGTGGGGATCGATGCACCGAAGCAGGGGTTGAGTGAAGGATTTCTTGTATAGGTTCACTCTGCTCCAGACGAAATGGCGGGCTTTGGCTCGGAGGCGGCGGGCCTCCCCTCAATCTCCGGGGAGCGTACCCTCCTTCAGGAATTCCATGAGGGGCTTCCTCCAATCCCGGCCTTCTTCCCGGGCCGTGTAAACTTGGAGTGATGCCGCTTTGTCTTCCACGCTGGGCCGTGACAGGACCTCGAATAGGATATTTCGCTTGTTGTTGGCCGTGTAGGAGGAAGCCAACTTGCTCAGGGCGTCAGCCTAGGCGTTTAGGTGTCGGGGGATCTGCTCCACTTGAACTTCGTCGAAGTCCTTTCGCAATCTTCTTACCTCGGCTAAGTATTTCACCATTAGGGGTTCGCGAGCCTCGAAACGGCCGGTCACTTGGCCAATGACCAGAGCAGAGTCGCTGCGAATTCGGATCATCTTCAGCCCCACTCCGGAGGTGATCCGCAGTCCAGCGAGCAAAGCCTCGTACTCCGTAGCGTTGTTTGAGGCTTTGAATCTGAGCTTTAAGGAATACTCCATCTCTGCCTCATTCTGGCCCCGAATGATGAGGCCGGCACCATATCCTTCATCGGTTGATGACCCGTCGACGTAAAGGACCCAGTCGGGAATGGAGTCGGGCCTCTCTTCAATCGAGGGTTAGGATTCGGGGGCCGGCACGGCCACTGCATCCTTGTTTGGGATAGTGCATTCGACGAAAAAATCGGCCTGGACTTGTACCTTGATAGCCTGCCTCAGACGGTATTTGATGTCGAATTGGGATAACTCTCACCTCCACTTCTCCGAACGATCAGACAACTCGGGGGAGGCGAGAATAGCCCCTAAAGGGCGCTCGGTGAGAACGAGGATGGTGTGTTCCTGGAATTAGTGCCGCAGTTTCCTTGAGGCCACTATAAGCGCCAGGACAATCTTCTCTATGGCCAGGTTTCTTGTTTCTGCATCCTTAAAGACGTGGCTTACATAGTAGACCGGCCTCTGGACTCCTTTGTCCTCTCGAACAAGCACTGAGCCTGCAGCTTGATCGTACACCGCTAGATATAGCGATAGCTCGTCTCTTTCAACTGACCGGGTGAGCAGTGGGGGAGTCTCCAAGTGCACTTTCAATTTTTCGAAAGAGATCTGACACTCATCCGACCATTCAAACCTTGGTATCTTCCTCAGGGCTTTGAAGAATGGGAGGCACTTTTCCCCGGATCTTGACATGAAACGACTCAGGGCGGTTACCCTCCCCGTGAGCTGCATGATTTTGACGTTGGTCTTTGGCGCGGTCATGTTGAGGATGGAGCTGATTTTCTCCGGGTTAGCCTCGATTCCTCGGTGGGTAACCATGAATCCGAGGAACTTTCCACTAGTGATCTCGAACGAGCACTTGGCGGGATTTAGCTTCATTTTGTATTTGCGGAGGATGTCGAAAGTCTCGCCAAGATCTTTGGCATCCTCCTCTAACGAGGTCGATTTAACGAGCATGTCGTCGACGTAAACCTTCATGTTCCTCCCGATCTGCGATTTGAACATCCTGTTGACCAAGAGTTGGTATGTTGCCCCGGCGTTTTTGAGGCCGAAGGGCATCACTTTATTGCAGTATACCCCCTAGTCCGTTGTAAATGCGGTGAGTCCTTTGTCTGCCGGATTCATACGGATCTGGTTGTAGCCAGAGAAAGCATCCATGAAGCTGAGTAACTCGTGGCCTGCCGAGCTGTCGACAAGCTGATCTATCGTAGGGAGGGGGTAGTTGTCTTTCGGGCAGGCCTTGTTGAGATCGGTGAAGTCGACACACATGCGCCCCTTTCCGTTCGCTTTTTTAACCATTACCATATTCGCTAGCCATTCTGAGTAGGCCACGTTTCAAATGAAGTTGGCTGTTAGTAACCTGTCAACTTCGTCCTGATCGCCTTTTGTTTGATCGGAGCGAACCTTCATTTCTTTTGCCTGACCGGTTGGATCGTCGGGTCGACCCAGAGCTTGTATGATATCACTTTGCGGTTGATCCCAGGCATGTCGACGGGCGCCCAAGCAAACACGTCCGAGTTCCCTCTGAGGAAGCAGACTAGGTCGTCGCGCCAGGCCCCTGTTAAGAGTGACCCGATTTGGACGGTTTATTCGTTGTCCCCTTCGACGAGGGGAACCTCCGTTAGCGGCTCCACCGGGGCTCCTCAGATTTCTTTTTGCTCGTCCCGAGTATCCAAAGACCCTCTGAAATCCTCTGTGCCTTTAAGGTCATCGTTTCGCTCCTCGGGCATAGATGTCGCCGTGAAGCAAATTTTTGCAGCTTGCTGGAACCTGTAGGCCCGGCCTATTCCGCCTTGGTCGAGTGGAAACTTGATCGCGTGGTGGTAGGTCGATATTTAGGCCCGGAGGGAGTTTAGCGTCGGGCACCCCAGGATGATATTGTAGGCCGATGGAATTCTGACGACGATGAACTCCACAGGAACGGTACGTGTACGGCCTGCTTCCCCGATGTTAAGTAGAAGGGTGACCACTCTTTCTGCCGGGATAGAGTGGTTAGTAAACCCCGACAGGATGTGAGCAGTCGGCCTCAGGTCCGACGGGCTAAGCCCCATACGTAGGAAGCAGTCGTAGAAGAGGATGTCTGCCGAGCTTCCTGAGTCGACCAGTATCTTTGAACCTCATAGCGGTGGACACGTGCTATGATCACCAAGGGGTCGTTGTGAGGAAAGGATATCCCGTGAAGATCCTCGTCGGTAAAGGTGATGGGCTCGGCTGCTTTGGTCCTCTTCATGGGCTGGCTGCTTGTCCCTTCGACCGGCAGGGGGCGTCGAATCTCGCTGGCTCTGGGCATCCCCCCACTGATATGACCATGATTTGGCCGATCGTCAACTCGCCGGGAGGGGGACGTTGCTCTTGCTCTCGGTCTGCTTGTCGCTTTTCCCTCAAGTATTTTGCCAGGTGCCCCGAGCGAATTAACTCCTCGATGTAGTCTCGGAGCTGTTTGCAGTTCTCGGTGGGGTGTCCCTGTGACCTGTGGAAGGCGCAGTAGGGGCCTCGTGTCCGTTTGGCCGCCCTATTGTTGACCGGGGGGGTTTGAAGAATCTCTCGCCCTTCGCCTCCTCCAACAGCTCTGTCTGGGAGATGTTGAATGGGGTATACTCCTAGAACTTCGGGGAGTATGGCATTAGCCGGTCAATCTTCTTTTTCTTTTCTCTGGCTCTCTTCTTTTGATCGGCCTGGTCGGTCCGGGGTAGGTCTCGGACTCGAGCTAGATCTCTCGCTCGGTCGAGGCTTTTACCTCGGCCATGGTCTTAGGTTGCGCTAATGCAAAGGAGCAGAGCCACTCCTTGTGCCTAAGACCCGACCTAAAGACCGTGATGACCGTCTCATCCCGGTGCTCCAGGACTTCAAGGAGAGCGTTGTAGAAGCGGGTGACGTATCCTTTGAAAGATTCCTTGTCCTCGTTCTTTATAGTGAAGAGGTGGACGACGGTCCGCTTCTGCCGTCTGTTCCCGACGAAATGCCTGAGGCACTGGGCGGCTAGCTCATCGAAGGTAGAGATGGAGCGTGGCGTGAGTCCTTGGAACCAATCTCGTCCGACGCAGATGAGAGTGGCGGGGAACGCTCAGCATTGGACAGCGTCAGAGTTGTCCTGGAAGCTCATCCCCGTCGTAAACGCGTCCAAGTGGTCTTTCAGGTCGGACTTTCCGTCGAAGAGGGACACCTTCGGAGACTTGTTCCTAGAGGAGACGCGGAAAGCGAGCAACTCTTCGGTGAAGGGCTTCGTGAACGAGTCGGCGGCATATCTAGCCCCCTCGCTTGAAGGGCGACTCTCCCGATGTATAACCTCGATCTTCTTTTCGAGGGCATCGAGTCGGTCGTGGTATCCTGAGGATTCGGCATACTCAGAGTGATAGCCCCTCCTGCTGGTGGCCTACGTCTGGCCGCGGTTCCGGTTCTGTTCTATGAGGTTCATCAAGTCCCCTGGCGAAGTCGTCATCGAGCTACCGTGGTGAGTCCCGTCCGCGCGACCCTGTCCAGGGAGAGGGCGCCGGCCATACCTGGAAGCAGGCGAGATGGCCGACACCTCCTCAGGAGGGACAGGAGCGCGATGGTCCTCAGGGCGGGATGCTCTTTCACGAGACCGCGGCGTGGAGCTGTGAGATGCCCAACGGGTCATCGAATTGGTCGCCACGGGGGATCCGTGTTCGCCGGAGATAGCGAGGCACTACTCGGTCTTGCCAGCGTGGGCAGTGTCTTCTTCCCTTCTGTGGAGGTCCCGGTCTCGAGGTGGGGGAGCAGCGACCTGAGGGGTTCATCCATCCATCGGGACACGGACAAGGGCATCCACGATGGACGCGAGCCTGTCGATTCGTGCAGACAGGGCGTGAACGGCGTTCGGGAGAGGAGAGGATCCGTCCGCGCCTCCGTTGTGGGGAAGGCGGCGGCTAGTGCTTGGATCGTTGTGGTGATCACTCGTCATGAATTCGAGATCGGAAGATCAAATTTCGTTGAGTGGAATTATCGAGTTTCCCACAGACGGCGCCAACTGATGGAGCTCAGGATCTCCTTCAGATATTGTCTTCCGTTGATCTGTCGCGAGCGTTGATGAATGGCTAAGATTGAATTTGGGGTTGCCTCATGAAGCGTGTGGATCTCAGTGGGCTTGGTTTGGGGTGAGGCCGAGCTACCTGCAAGGAAGTCCCAGGGTAGTTGTAGCATCATGGACCCTCCGACAATCATGTTAGTCGAGATATTTGGGCAGAGTAGCGGCTTATTGGATCAAGATTGCCTTACCTGAGTCGTCTGGGAGGGGGTTTATATAGTGGCAGCCATGGGCTGGCGGGTGCGAGATTTACATCGGTCGTTATGCCCTTGGAGCCGCGCCTGCGCGAATAGCGGGATCCTCCATTAATGGCGAGATACGCCCATTAACGAGGAAACATGATGGCGTGGAACGCGGGATAGTGGGGCGGCGGATATCTCGCGTATGGCGAGATTCACGGAGCCATGGCGGGGACGCCTATGATCTATGCTCTGGGTCGGTCGACGATACCGAGGAAGCTGAGCTCGGCGGGAGGCTCGGAGGCGAGCGGGAGACCGAGCAAGCTTGGTTCTGTGATAGCTCAGAGGCGAGCTGCGAGGGCTGAGGAAGCCCAGCGTGCAGGAGGGCTCGGAGGTGAGCCAATGGTTATTTGTAGGACGAGTACATGAGTGTTCTGGGAGGTCATCGAAGGTCGAGAACATTCTCGGGTCGAAGGCTCGGGATATGCCTTCAATGTACCGCTTTTGCTCCTTTCCCGTAAGCCTTGGAACACGTCATCTGCCACGTGTCATGATCTGAGGAGTTTTCAGTACTGAGCATCTTCAAAAACATTTGATGTTCTCTTATATTTTGTTTCTTTCCGAATCAAGATAATAGGTTTTATGTAATTAGACTTTTTTTATTTGTTAATATACTACATTTGAGGGTGGGCTACAACTTAACTTTTCTATAAAAAAAATATACTGAAGTAATTCTCCATGTCCTCACCCATAACTTTAAGCTTTTGGAGTTGCAAGATTGAGAGGGGTTAACTCTCTGGAGTTATTTGAAAAAACAATTCCGGAATTTGAAAACTCATATTAGTGTCAAGTTATTTAAAATTGGAATTTGTTTAATATTGTTAGTCGAAACTAGCATTTTAGAATGTGAGAATTTGGATTTTTAAATTCGTCATTCAATTTATAGTAAAAAAATAAGTAAATCAATCAATCTTCAAATTATCATGTACCTCCAAGTTTTCTAAAATGACATATATCACATAATAAATAAAAATTTAAATTAACCGTCCATCCGGCATCGCCGCCACCGGTTGCCACCACTATTAACCGAACATCGACCGCGGCCATCCCGCCGCCGCCGCCAGCCGACCATCCCCACCGCCTTCGCCGCCACTATCACCGCTCGTCGTCGCCGGCCAACCCCCGTCGGCCGAGCATCTCCACCGCTTCCGTCGGCTGACCACCACTGACCGCCACCGGTCGACCGTCCCCACCACCGTCGCCGCTCGTCGCCACCAGCCAACCCTCGTCGGCCTACCGTCCCCATCACTATCGACGGCCGACTGACGCCGCCGCCGCCGACAGTTTGCAGCCGTCGATGACGACCGTCGCTCATAGCCGTCTGCCACTCGATGCCGCCGCCGCCGCCTTCAACTACCGCCCGTTGTCGTCTCCGATCGCCACTTCCGACCTCTGACCGATTATCCTCATCGTCGGCCGACGGTCACTTTCATCGTCATCGGTCATCCTTGGCCATTAATTGGAGTCCGTCGAATCTCCGTTAGTTGAGTACCGGCTAACGTCCACTATTAAATGTTTTGTCCTAAATTATATATGGATTTTGAAATCAAATGACTAACATTTTGAATCGAAAATAATTTCATTAAAATGACTGTACATTTCGTTTACAAATTTTGGTTTCTAAAATTAGGGGGGGACTAACACCCCCATGAGAGATTTTGAAATAGACTTGGGATAAAATAACTGTCAAAACAACTAAGCATATTAATTAGGCCATGGGGGTTCATAACAGAGAAATCCCAAAAAAGTCTAATTGGACAGCTAGGGGATGACGCAAAAGAAATCTAGTTGTTAATATTGCAGCATAGTGATGCAAGAAGTTTCCTCTCTCATGCCCATATTGTGGGTAACAGCTGCATACATGTGATGGCAAAACCCTGTTCTCCTAATTGACATTGCATCAAACAAATCTGAATAATATAATAGGACTTGAACTTGATTCATCTAATTACTGTGGTGAGGGATTAATTGGAGGCAATTTGTTTGGATCGATAGAAGTTCAAACATTCACAAAAGGGAAAAAAAATAAATTCTGGAACAACTTTTGATTCAGACGTCAAGTTTACTCTCTACAATCTAAGAACGTTTCAAGGCATACATTGATGTGAAAGTTTAGATGACAAGTTCCTAATAGATTTTTGGCGGCTATGATTTATTTTCCTCTTGCAAGGGTGTAAAAAAAAATTTACGCAGACATGGAGGCCCTTGAGAAAGCATGGGCAGAGCATCAAGGAAGCTTAGCAGAAAGATGTTAATATTCCCCCACCAAGGACTAACTTCGTACCATAGGAATTGGCAAATTTTGGGTTTCCATTTGTCATGCATGCTTTAAGAAAACATTGACTATTCCAATTTAGCTTGTCGTCTTTGAAGGACTATGCGGTTTTGAATGGATTGAGCTGATTTGGACTGGATCAACACATGTATGTTTACCACACATATGATGCTGGTTCAACTAGAACAACCTCGCATATTTCATTAATAAGAATTTAATGAAACAAATAAATACAAGGAGTTTTTCTTCTTTCTTTCTGTTTTTTTTTTGGCGATTAAAAGCTGAATTTTTTTTTTTATATGAATTTGTTACTTATCAATATTTTTTTTCTTTCGGTTTTATTAAGTTTAACTGGATACAAAAGAATGGGGAAAGCATGTGGGCCTTTGCAAACGTTAATGGGCTGGCCCATCATCTCTTCATTGGATTTAAGGAGTGGGCATATGAAGCTCTTCCTAAATTCCCTTCCACTGCAGGACAACTGAGTTGCTCTAATATTATCTTGGGTAAATTGTCAAAAAGCCCCCGGCCGGCTTCAAACTTATTAAAAAACCCTTAGGCTTTTGCTCTTGTTAAAAACAACCTGGCCCCAATTAAAACCCTCTTTATACCGATTGCCTATGAGATCTAAAAGTTCACTGTGATATGTAAACGGTTGTCTGTAATATCTAACAAGCTGGATGGAAAAAAGTCCTAAATGAAATGCGGCCCAAGTGTTTTTTCACAAAGATTTTGAACAACAGTCATTCCCAACAATTTTTAAGATATCAGGAGCTTTTAGACAACTCCCGGACGGGCCGGGAGCTTTTTGACAATTTACCATATTATCTTATGTCTCCGTCCCTACGCCAAAATCCGAAGTTATGATAAAAGTTGATGGATATATCTTCTATTCCAACACTTCAATGGTGATCAAGCTATTGGAGTAATCAGGTTGCAGTCAACCACGGGCAATTTAACTAGCTAAACATGAAGTTTAATTTAAATATCTTTTAAAATTTTAACCAGCTGATGTCAGCTCTTAGGGCAAGTTCATGAAGATCCTGTGTGGAAATGGAGCCAGGTTTAGATAACTTGAGTTATTTAAATTTTACTCCAAAAGCCTAAACGCCATATGGGCTTTCTTTTTGGGTATAGTTTACAAACCTACAACCCTAATCCATATGGATTCAAGAATTATTGGAACTAAACCTAACTGAAAATTCAAACCATAATGGATTATCCATATGATGTATATGAGCCCAATTAAAAAATATTTGATTATTTCTAAATGTTCTAAAATAAAAAAATAATTTACGGTTTTAATTATAGAAAATAAGATTTCTATATACTGATAAAATATAATTAAACATATCTTTCTTTTAATTTGATCGAATTAGGGTTATGTATAGGTTTAAATAATTTTTATATTTTCTGATTAATTTTGTGCGTTCTTGAATTAGATAGATTTAAAAGAGATGAAGAAACTTGTGTTGAATAAATTGGATTCGATCGAATAAAAAGAGGGACAAAAAAGATTTGAAAACTTATAGAAAGGAATTGGAGAAGGAGGAGGGGGGAGGGGAGAGAGGGAAGGCTAGGTTTGGTAGTTCTGATTTTTAATTTTTGTTCCGTCTAAATATGTGGGATAATTTTTAAGGGTGAAATACTCATTTTGTATAAAAGTTTTAGTTATAACATATTTTTTAGTTCCAGTTCCAATTTCATTCATGACTGGCACTAAATTTAGAACTTAACTAATATATTGTTTGAGCATATTTCAGTTCCAACTCTTTGTTTCAAATGACTGTCCCTCCCAAAATTCCAAAATTTAGATAACTTGGAAACAACATAAATAAAGATTACTTATTCTTATTCTTTATTCATCCTTATCTCTGCCGCAATTTAATTTATATTTTAAACCAAATTATAACAATCCCCAACTTAGTGAAAATGAAAATTTAAGGTACCCATTTATGTGACCTATTATCATCCTTATGCCTTTCTCCTACGGACCCCACCGCAAACTTAATGTTGTGCCTGATGCGGATCTAAACCCGACTTAAATCCACCCTAATCGCCTATGACCATAATAAAATGCTTTTTGGACCGTCTCATGTATTTACTTGTAAATTATTTTTGCCAACTTTCCAGACTTTCCTCGCATCATCTTGTGAAGTCCCTTTTGAACCTCGCTATTTTTCACTCTATTTTGTCGTAACCCGAATTTACCCTTACAATGAAACTTCTCTATTTAAAACTTTATACCTGAAACATATTATATCTTATTTGATCTACACTTTCGGCTTTGATACCAATTGTCAGGACAGGTTAGCAAAAATCTTTCCAGGTTATGACAACCAATCAAACACACAACAAAAAACCGAAAAGTACACCGCAAAGCAGGAAAAATAAACAAATGACAAAAAAACCACAAATATTTAACGTTGTTTGGTCTTACACTTAATCCAAAGGAATAGCCAGAAAGAATTCACTATAATTATATGCACACTTGTTCCTTATGTAGTTAAGAAATAAACCAATAAAACAAGCTGTCGAAACTTCTCAAACTACTACTGTGTCGTGCTCTCCTCTATCTAAAAATAAAAAAAATAAAAACCATAAAAAAGTAAAAAGAAAATTAAATTTTAAGAAAAAAACAAACAATTGAGCTTCAGTTTGTTAGTTGTTGGCGAAGCACAGCACAAAAAACAAACAAATCCCTCGGCCTCGCGCGTTTTTCGCGCGTAAATCCCTCTCTATTTCTCTTCTTCCTTTTTCTGCCTCTTATTACCCAATTTTTTTAATTTTCTTCCAAATTTTTCCTTCCCAATTTTCTTTGCGAAAATCATCTCTTTGTTTTCCATTACCTTCATCCCTCAAAAATAGAAAACACCCATTAACAAATTCCATTTTTCATTTGGAAAAAAAAAATTAAATAAAAATTTCATTTTTTTCGAAATTAAATCCCCCCAAACTGCTGGTCGATTCTCAGCGGCAAGGTGGGATTTTGATGTAACCCCCGCCATCATCCCATCATTTCTCATCTGGGTTTTCGATCGATTTCCATTTTGTCCTCTCTTGAGAGAAATTTCAAAAATTCAAACCCTTGAAGTAAAAGATCGGGTCTTGATTTTTGGGGTCTTGTTCATGTTGTTGTTAGCAGCAATCCCTAGAATCCATTCCAAGGTTGAAGCATTGGATCAAGCTCAACCTTATGGGCTGCATTTGCTCTAAAGGGATCAACAAAGAGGAGATTGTCGCCGAGGTAGCGAGCTTGAAGAAAGAGTCGATCAAATCCCTGCCTCGGATCGCTACTCCTTCGAAGAAGGAAGAGCATTCGGTGCACGATGTTGAGGCGAATCCGATAAGCAGAAATACCAGCGTTCTAAGAACTGTGTCGAAGAAACACGATAATTATAATAGTAGTAATGTCGGCGAAGGAGGGGAGAAGAAGGCTTTGCCGGTGGTGGTTGATTGGGCGAGGAAAGGGAGCGGGCATCAGAGGAGCGTCACGGTCGACGCACGTGCCAACAGGGATGACCATAGCTTGAGGAATGGGAATGCTACGGAGAATGATGAGGAGAGGGGGTTGGGGATTGCGGATGTGCCCAGTGGGTTCTCGGGGGAGCACGTGATCGCGGGGTGGCCTTCCTGGTTGACTTCGGTGGCGCCGGAGGCCATCAAGGGGTGGTTGCCGAGGCGAGCTGATTCTTTCGAGAAGCTAGACAAGGTAAAAATTTGATACCATTGCATTCATATTGATTTGAGCAGGGGTTTAATTTTGTATATGTACCTATTTTTTGTCATTGTGAGCTGGTGATTTAAAAGTTTTGGTCTTTTTGTCATACCTGTTTTGTTCGACATATTTGTTATATGGATTTGGTTTTGGGAATTATCTTAAAAAATTTAGGAGATTCAACAAATCAAAAGAAGTGGAAATTCTTCATCTTATGGTTTTAAAATATAAATTATCTTCATTTAGTGATAATAAGTTTGCATTTGCCGTCATAGCTTGTTAATTGATATTTTATATTCAATCGGCATACTATCATTCGTATAATTACTAAAACGATATTTGCTAGCTATATTTACATTCTTGGGATAAAGGCTCTGTTGTTGCTGACTAACTATATTTACATTGTTCAATTTCGGCCCAATGGGTTTTTCCAGCGTTTGATATTCTGTTTCCATCTATTTTAAATCTTGAAAATAATGCTATTTTACTTTTAATTTAGTTGCCGGGGATTGAGCTAAGGATCTGGAGATTTCACTTCTTTTGCAGATTGGACAAGGAACTTATAGTAGTGTATACAGAGCTCGTGATCTTGAGACTGGAAAAATCGTCGCTTTAAAAAAAGTGAGATTTGTTAATATGGATCCTGAAAGTGTTCGCTTTATGGCTAGAGAGATTCATATCCTCCGTAAACTCGATCACCCAAATGTTATTAAACTTGAAGGAATCGTTACATCACGAATGTCATGCAGCCTGTATCTCGTATTTGAATATATGGAGCATGATCTTGCCGGACTTTTAGCAACACCCGGTAAAAAGTTCACTGAGCCTCAGGTATCTCCAAGATCTTCAAGCTTAGTTTCCTTCGAAAAATGTCATTTTAAGTCCCGGAGAATCCATGCTCGCGTGAGTAGCTAGTCACACCAGCATAAATTCTCAGGGACCAAAAGCCATTTCCCCCTACCTCCCATTGAATTTAAAAAATTTCATCTCATGCCATATATTCTACCATCTAAATTCCAGGTAAAGTGTTTCATGCAACAACTACTTAGCGGGCTCGATCATTGTCACAGTTGCGGGGTTTTGCATAGAGACATCAAAGGTTCTAATCTTCTCGTTGATAGTAACGGGATCCTTAGAATAGGTGATTTCGGGCTTGCTACGGTTTATAACCCTGAAAACAGACAACCATTGACGAGCCGTGTCGTGACACTATGGTATCGGCCGCCTGAGCTTTTGTTGGGAGCCACGGAGTATGATGTGGCTGTTGATCTGTGGAGTGCAGGTTGTATCCTTGCTGAATTGCTCGCAGGAAAGCCTATTATGCCAGGAAGAACCGAGGTAAGTTATCCCTTTCATTTGTTTAATATGACTTTTAAGCTATATTAAACTAAAATACCCTCATTTTTAATGTATCGTTATGATCTCTATTTTAGTAAGATGCAGACACATTAGTTTTCGATTTCAGTTTTTATTGAATAGCTTGGTTTGAGGCTAGTGTTCCTTATCTCATCATTGGTGGCCTAAACCTTTTGTAGGTGGAACAATTGCACAAAATATTCAAGCTTTGTGGATCACCGACAGAGGACTACTGGCACAAATCAAAGTTATCCCAATCAACAATTTTCAGACCTCAACATCCATATCCACGTCGTGTTGCTGAGACATTTAGTAATTTTCCTTCTTCGGCTTTAAAACTTCTCGATACATTGCTTGCAATAGAACCGGACGAGAGGGGAACTGCAGCTTCTGCTCTTCAGAGCGAGGTAAGTTTTTTTTCCCCCTTTTCTGTGATCTTTTTCCGTACTCTATGGTTTCTCATTCTCTATTTTTGTAGTTTTATAGTGATTAATATGAAGTCGTATGTATTTTCTTTTTCCAGTTCTTCGCTACAAAGCCTTTTGCATGTGATCCTTCGAGTTTGCCTAAATATCCACCAAGCAAGGAGTACGATGCTAAGCTTCGTGACGAGGAAGCTAGGAGGTACTTCCTTCCCCAAAATATTAATTTTATATATGATAACCAAAGAATATATGGAAGTTTCTCGCATTCTTCCAACCAAAATGCACCAACAGACTATTACGCTGGACACGTCCCAAGTGCCAAATGCGTGCATGCGTCCGTGTGTGAGAGAGAATCACAATATATGTAAATTTCCTCCTCTAAATCTTTTTTTTCTTCTAATAACAGAAAAAGAGAAGCGGCTATTAAAGGCCACGGAGCTGAATCTGGCAAAAGAGGGACAAAAGATTCTCAATCTAAACCAGCACAAGATAACAACAATGAAGTTCAGGTACGCTCACGCCAATAATTTAGAGTGTTATTTAATCTGGTAAATAAAAGGGGAAAATTCAAAAGAAAGAAACACACAATTTCTACAAACAGGTCACAATGCAGAAGAGCATGCAAAATTTTCTTGTTTTTCTTGTACATAAAATGAGAATAATTTCAAGCTATATATGCAGGATGACATATTCTACATTTCAATCTTATAGTTTATATACTTTCTATTCTATGCAAATTGAATCAAATTGGAAGGTTTGCAAAATAAAGTCTCCCTTTAACAAGGATCACTTCGAAACTGCCGGGTTTTCCCCCCTCCATTTTTTCGTTCCTTATAAAACTACCATTTTTTTCAAATTTGTGCAGAAGAGACAGACAAACAATAAGAGCTCGAGCGAGAAGTACAATCCGCAAGAGGAAAGTGGCGTCGGGTTTCCTATCGAGCCCCCAACAGGAGACCACGGGTACCCACGTGCTGGCAGCGCAATGCATCCAGGCGCATATGGAAATTCAAGAATGAAAAACATGATCAACAACGACAATCGAATGGTCCCTGGCTCGGTAACTATTTTGAAGACTGGTAATGGGCCCCAACTGAGGACGCAAAGATCGTATATGCCTCAATATAGTGATACTGGGGACATGTCAGGTTATTCAAGAAATAATGTGAATTCGAGATATAACAGACTTGATGTTGTTGATTCTTCGGAGAAGAATCACGTGCTAGATAGGCCTGCTTCTAGTCATAAGAAAGATGAGAATGGAGGCAAGGATTCTACAATGGTAAATTTTCTGATCCTTTTTTTACTCGGAAATTTTTTTACAGTATATTGCAAAAAATACCATTGAACTTAATATATATATATATATATATATATATATATATATATATATATATATATATATATATATTTGCCTGTTTGAAATGAGTGCAGGGTTATGGAAACAAGAACAAAAGAATCCACTATTCAGGACCATTGATGCCTCCAGGTGGAAACATGGACGACATGCTCAAAGAGCACGAGAGGCAAATTCAACAAGCAGTAAGAAAAGCTCGCGTCGATAAGAACAAGACCAACAAAAATTTCTGATAAAGATCCATATCGAAAAAAGATCCCTTCAGAAGCAGTTCAAGACGCCGAGAAGCTATTTCATCACAATGAAAATCACCACAAAGTTAAGCCGAGCCCTTTGAAATAGCTTCAGCGACTGGAATGTAAATTGAATGTGAATGCTCGACTGCGAATTGTGTTATGATGGCGGCGAAGGGAGTTTGTGTATACATGCAAATTGTGGAAAGCCAGAAGATGAGATCTTTATATTACATTGTAAAAAATCAGTCTCACTTTTAACAGGAAATTAAAGAAGTTATCTTTATAAGAAAAAAATTATTTGTATATATCACTTTGTTTTTTCCTTTTAATGGTATTAATGGTGATGTGCATCTGTTTGTAGCTGCTTCAAAATCTTATACAGCTTGTGATTCTATTATAAATACAATCATTGCAGCTGACCGGGAGGCCTGGGATTTGAACCCCGTTTGCATCAGATTACGGCCTATTATTGAAAGAAAAAATACAATCATCACACAGGTTACCAACAAGAATATGAACTGCAATTATAAGATGTGATGGTGATTTGGGAGATTAGCGTTCAATAATCACAATGGTAAGGGCAAATTTGTGTGTAAATATTAAGAGTTGAATAAATTACTGAAAAAGAGAATATTATATAATTCACAATTCATACACAAAAGAGATTATTACTAGCTACCGTATACAAGAAGAGCTAGAAGAATAAAATACCAACAAATACGACGCAATCGATCAACAACCATAAGAAAAACCAACAAATATGACGCGATCGATCAAAAACAAATATGACTTTCTGATACTTTGTGAAAACTACGAAAGTTGTCCACACTTCAACAACCACAGTTCAGTATCTACAAGTCCAATGCAGGAGGATTACGCACCAATGGCGGTTCAACCTGAGGCGGCTGAGGCGGGGGTCTGGGGAGCCGCGGTGGAAAAGGGAACAGGAACAGAGTTACTGGCTCCGCATATCCACACAATCCGTAGCGGCACCGGACCCCAAACCGGCAACGCATGGAGCAGTTCCCGCAGTGGAACGGATTCCTCATCACGTTTACACATACCCCATGGCAACACTGCCGGTTAAACCTGCATCGGATTCCACATAGTCCACAATTGAAAGGATCGGTGCGCAGATCAACGCACCGATTTTTGCAGCAAAATCTTCGATTGGGCTCCTGACGGCAGATCCATGGCCGGCGCCTGCAACCCTGGGGCCGGGGCCGCCTCAATTCGTCGAGCAACAGAGAGACAGTGGCCCTTTCTCCTATATTAGCATATGTTACCAAGACAAGTGTGAGGATGACAACCAGGGTGAGTTGGACTCTCATTGGGAGAATCTGGAGAGAATTTGAGAATAAGTTGGTTAGGGTTTAAATAGGTTTTATGAAAAGGTGGCAGTTATTTAGGCTCATGTTTTCCTTGGTTTCATTCTCTACCTTTTCTCACATTAATTTGGTACCAGGGTTGAGGGGAACACATGATTTATATGAGGATCACAGTATTACATGATAACCTTTAACTGTTAAGAGTCTCTTCATGCTTAAGATTTTCGACATATTCGCACTTTCCGAAAATAAATATTATTGCTCAACTCTCATGAATTGTACTCACAAAATCGGCATGTCGTGTTGAGTGAAACACAAGATTAATTACATCTAATAAGTTCGAATTAATAAACTAGCTTCACAAGATTAATGTGAACTGTAAGAATCATGCTTGTTCTTAATCACCTGGTAGCATAATCTTAGTAGCTTAAGAAAATAAGTATCCACGATTTTAAACATATAAATAGAGAAAACAATATAAACTATAAAGTTCAAGTTTTAAAGTAGATTTGTGAATCTACAAACATTTTTTTTTAAACAACCTTGTAATAGAACTTGAATTGGTTTTGAATTAGCAAGGAATATAAGAGTATATAGTAGATTGAAAAATAAATTACTGAAGGAAAATCTAAAGCAGATAAACTTACTAAGAATTTTTCGAAAGCCATCTCAGTTTCAGAATCACATATGCTTTAAAAATCTCACAAAATGAATAATCACATTTCCAAATCAAGGATTAAAAGGAAATATCCACCTCACAAACAAAAGAAATTTTTCATAACAAATAAATATATGATCCTATCAAATAATCACACAAGAATACATTACAGAAGAAAAAACTTGTCAACGACATTATCATCCAGTAAATCACTGTAAGTTAAATTAAAACTTGCATCCGATCTCCTTATAGCGTCCACAATATCGAGAGTGTAGGAATAAACAAACTGATAATAAGCTAATAAATAGTTAAGCGACACAAAATGAAAGGAGCAACCTAATGCCAAACTTATAATAAAGTAGCTGACCTGAAACTCAACCTAGCAGCATTGTATGATCATTTTCAATGTTGCTCTGACTGTTTCTTCTTGTAAAAACCTTGCAGTGCCGATCAACACCAGTTGTCAAAATTAAGATGCTCAAGTTTGCATAGTCTAATGAATCACGCTCGTTAACTCCCTTAATACAGTTACAAAGAAAGCTCCCTGTAAAAGAACAAAAAAATTAGGAGCATAATTATTATGCACAATATGCATATTCAAGAAGATAGTTTGAATAGCAAATATATTGAATAACAAAAATTTACTAGTTTTCAAGCAGCCAACACTTGCTAATCATGAAACCAAATATATTGAATAACAAAACTTGATCAAATTTAAAACGGTACTGGACAAAGGAAGGATAATTCGTTGGCAATAACAAATATAATTAATAATAAAACCAACATATCTCGTCAATGTAGATATATAAAAATAAGTAAATAAACCTTGAAAGTTACTGTTATATTTAGGTACATGGCTCAGAGCAAATCACATCCTAAGCTCGAAATGGTCTGAGCAGAAAAAGAGGAGGAAAGGACCTTTGGCAATGGATGCACTCAATGCAGCATAACTCCTAGGCATATATGAAATAAGTTTACTAATTATCTATTAACCATATAAAAAACTACCATTATCACAAATCAGTAATTAAATCACCAACAATTTCATGGCATCATCCGACATATTCAAAGGCGTAATGAGCTTCGAAAGAACCATACATTAGAAATATAATGTAGGCAAAGCGAGAAAAACATATTAAACGGAAAGGTTACAAAATTATGAAGGGGGAAACACACTCCAATTCTACTGTAAGAAAACAAAAAAAACAAGTTCAAGAATTTATCAGTTAAATTAGACAATCCTGTGAGTTGTTTAGCTTAAAGTAGACTGCTTTTGAAAGGTTTGGTCGATGAGCAGAAGGGGTGTTTGCAGTAATAAATCACTTGAGGGGGTATAAGCGCTACCCTAGGCAAACTACAGATGGGTTTTGTGCGATTAACTCTTAAGAGAAAACAAGCATTCAAGCCTTTACCTTTACAATCATTACGTTATGCTCCGATTTGCGAGTTAACAGAAGTGAATTCCGACGTGCTCATTAAGATACAGACGGGTTTCCCAGGAGAAGGTGGCTTCTGAGTTAGTCGCAACACGTGAGGACCCGCTTTCCTACACGCATCATCATCAACCACATTCAATATCTCCACATGATCAAGATGCGATTGCCTCTTTATCAACTCGGAATTCTCTTGAAGAAGATCGATTTCGCCAAACGGCAGCCTCATGTCAAGAGCTTGAGGCACAACAGTACACACATCCTTTTTCTTGTGATTCAAAAATTCCATGCAATGTTTCAGATCCTGCTTAAAATTTGCAGCTTGCCCTATGGAACTCCCCTTTAATGCTTCAAGTATCTCTTGATCAGATGCAAATGAACCTTTCTCACTATCAAATTTGCTTGGAAGAATCTTCGGACATTCCTCCTTCAAACCATCGTATTGCTCATTCACATAAACAAGCCCTACACTTGGTTTATAATTTTCCTCATCCGAACCAATCTGTGAACTGTTTTTATGTTTATTTGCCTGTTTATCAAGCAACTATCTTATCAGGTCTTGTAAATATTTGTTAGCTCTTTTAAGGGTAAGGTCGGGCAAATCGGCCTCGGGCCAGCCTCAATTCACAACAAAGCCATCCTCCTTTAATAAATTTTTCCACACGCGCTCTGCATAGTGAGGGCAAATTGGCGTAATGAGGCGAGTTTGTACATCCATAAACCGTCCTATTAAATCACGATTCATTTCTATTCTCAACGAATTACAAGAGTGTCTATATTTGTCTCTAGCAGCTTGAAGGTTGTAAACCCCAGTCTTGAGAGCTCGTTTAAACATAAATTTGTTACAGTTTCGTTCACTCGACTTCACCGCGAAATTTATTTCATTAGCAAACGCATGATCAACATAATTAGATGGTGGGCCTGCTCTTTGAGACGATTTTGCAGACAGCATATCTTCCACCCATTCAATTTCCTTAGTAAGTCTCAAAATTGCAGCGTTTGCAGTATCAAACACGAAATTTGAATCGTCCATGCCATCGCCAGCATCTGCAGAGTTGTTTGCCTGCAATATTATTTTTTCATTACCACTGGTCTGTAAGGGCCACAACACACTCATCACCCGATCTCGACATCACTTTCTTGGGTTCGCTGTACTTAACCGCTTGGCCACTCTCGAGAAGCATGTTTCTTATCAATGGTTTCGCTTCATGAACTTTTTTTCCCGCGAAATTCACCGATGAGCATAGTACCATTGGTGAAACCCTTCAAATGCGTCAACTTTTTCGCCTCCGCCAGCTTCGCTTTGTCATTTGGGCCCTTGATCTTGAGGTTGGCACACACTTTCTCAGCAGACTTGTCCCCGAACTCTGGAATATTGATTATAGATATGACGTCGAAAGGCAGAACCGACTTGTCTTTCACCCCGTATTTAGATCTGAGAGCTGGATTTGATTTTAAACTTTGGAGCGTCATGTAATCATCAGGTGAATCGCTAGGCACACTAGTCACTATTCCTGTATAAATAACCCTGTTGAATGAAAGAGGTGACTTCAGAGGCAACCCGATAAGATCATGACCGGTAAGCTCAAATAAGCGCTGCCCTTTGCGTTAGAATAAAAACATCGGTTTCGTGATCTGGTATGCTCCGTATCTACCATCAGGGAGTACCCAATGTCAGTAGTTTGAATATATTGGTTGCATTTGTAAGTGGGAAATAGTCCCACATCGGATGGAGAGAAAAACACCCAAGTCTTTATAAAAGTTACCAATATTCAAGTAATAAACAAAGTGAATAATGAGCTAAGTGGGCCTGATTTCTAGCAAGCTTATATAACATTTCATTATTATTGTTTTTTGGTGAGGAACACTTTCGGCACTCTGGTGGGTTTGATTCAGCAGTGCAAGGTGGTATATATTACCAATTGTTCTGGCACTTTCGGCATCTGTAACAACTCCAATTTTGAATACCAAAAAATTTATGACGACTTGGTTCAGCAGTGCAAGGTGGTATATATTACCAATGAGCTAGCTAGCCTTCTTGTAATTGTTCTAAGGAATTAGGTACTTAAATTGTTTCCAGTAACATTCAATACTCCAAAAAATATACACTTTATCTAAAGCAAATTTTTTGGTATTCAAAATTGGAGTTGTTACAGATGCCGAAAGTGCCAGAACAGAGAAAAACAAGCGTGAAGAAGACGAACTAGTTTGTCGCGGTTACATTCTCAAATCCCTCACCGATCGTCTGTACGATCTTTCTTGTAATTAATGTAAGGAATTAGATACTTAAATTGTTTCCAGTAACATCAATACTCCAAGTATACACTTTATTTAAAGCAAATTTTTGGTATTCAAAATTGGAGTTGTTACAGATGCCGAAAGTGCCAGAACAGAGAAAAACAAGCGTGAAGAAGACGAACTAGTTTGTCGCGGTTACATTCTCAATTCCCTCACCGATCGTCTGTACGATTTTTCTTGTAATTATTGTAAGGAATTAGATACTTAAATTGTTTCCAGTAACATCAATACTCCAAGTATACACTTTATTTAAAGCAAATTTTTGGTATTCAAAATTGGAGTGCCCTTGAAACAAAGTACAAAAATGAGAAGAAAGGTACGGATAAATTTCTAGCACTTAAATATTTTGAATTTAAGATGTCTGATGACATGCCAATCATAGATCAAGTGCATGAATTACAAATACTCGTCTCTAAACTGAGCAAACTCGAATGATGCCGAAAGTGCCAGAACAGAGAAAAACAAGCGTGAAGAAGACGAACTAGTTTGTCGCGGTTACATTCTCAATTCCCTCACCGATCGTCTGTACGATCTTTACAGAAATATGAAGACACCAAAGGAAATCTGGAGCGCCCTTGAAACAAAGTACAAAAATGAGAAGAAAGGTACGGATAAATTTCTAGCACTTAAATATTTTGAATTTAAGATGTCTGATGACATGCCAATCATGGATCAAGTGCATGAATTACAAATACTCGTCTCTAAACTGAGCAAACTCGAATGATGCCGAAAGTGCCAGAACAGAGAAAAACAAGCGTGAAGAAGACGAACTAGTTTGTCGCGGTTACATTCTCAATTCCCTCACCGATCGTCTATACGATCTTTCTTGTAATTATTGTAAGGAATTAGATACTTAAATTGTTTCCAGTAACATCAATACTCCAAGTATACACTTTATTTAAAGCAAATTTTTGGTATTCAAAATTGGAGTTGTTACAGATGCCGAAAGTACCAGAACAGAGAAAAACAAGCGTGAAGAAGACGAACTAGTTTGTCGCGGTTACATTCTCAAATCCCTCACCGATCGTCTGTACGATCTTTCTTGTAATTATTGTAAGAAATTAGATATTTAAATTGTTTCCAGTAACATCAATACTCCAAGTATACACTTTATTTAAAGCAAATTTTTGGTATTCAAAATTGGAGTTGTTACAGATGCCGAAAGTGCCAGAACAGAGAAAAACAAGCGTGAAGAAGACGAACTAGTTTGTCGCGGTTACATTCTCAATTCCCTCACCGATCGTCTGTACGATCTTTCTTGTAATTATTGTAAGGAATTAGATACTTAAATTGTTTCCAGTAACATCAATACTCCAAGTATACACTTTATTTAAAGAAAATTTTTGGTATTCAAAATTGGAATGCCCTTGAAACAAAGTACAAAAATGAGGAGAAAGGTACGGATAAATTTCTAGCACTTAAATATTTTGAATTTAAGATGTCTGATGACATGCCAATCATGGATCAAGTGCATGAATTACAAATACTCGTCTCTAAACTGAGCAAACTCGAATGATGCCGAAAGTGCCAGAACAGAGAAAAACAAGCGTGAAGAAGACGAACTAGTTTGTCGCGGTTACATTCTCAATTCCCTCACCGATCGTCTGTACGATCTTTACAGAAATATGAAGACACCAAAGGAAATCTGGAGCGCCCTTGAAACAAAGTACAAAAATGAGAAGAAAGGTACGGATAAATTTCTAGCACTTAAATATTTTGAATTTAAGATGTCTGATGACATGCCAATCATGGATCAAGTGCATGAATTACAAATACTCTTCTCTAAACTGAGCAAACTCGAATGATGCCGAAAGTGCCAGAACAGAGAAAAACAAGCGTGAAGAAGACGAACTAGTTTGTCGCGGTTACATTCTCAATTCCCTCACCGATCGTCTGTACGATCTTTCTTGTAATTATTGTAATGAATTAGATACTTAAATTGTTTCCAGTAATATCAATACTCCAAGTATACACTTTATTTAAAGCAAATTTTTGGTATTCAAAATTGGAGTTGTTACAGATGTCGAAAGTGCCAGAACAGAGAAAAACAAGCGTGAAGAAGACGAACTAGTTTGTCGCGGTTACATTCTCAAATCCCTCACCGATCGTCAGTACGATCTTTCTTGTAATTATTGTAAGGAATTAGATACTTAAATTGTTTCCAGTAACATCAATACTCCAAGTATACACTTTATTTAAAGCAAATTTTTGGTATTCAAAATTGGAGTTGTTACAGATGCCGAAAGTGCCAGAACAGAGAAAAACAAGCGTGAAGAAGACGAACTAGTTTGTCACGGTTACATTCTCAATTCCCTCACCGATCGTCTGTACGATCTTTCTTGTAATTATTGTAAGGAATTAGATACTTAAATTGTTTCCAGTAACATCAATACTCCAAGTATACACTTTATTTAAAGCAAATTTTTGGTATTCAAAATTGGAGTGCCCTTGAAACAAAGTACAAAAATGAGAAGAAAGGTACGGATAAATTTCTAGCACTTAAATATTTTGAATTTAAGATGTCTGATGACATGCCAATCATGGATCAAGTGCATGAATTACAAATACTCGTCTCTAAACTGAGCAAACTCGAATGATGCCGAAAGTGCCAGAACAGAGAAAAACAAGCGTGAAGAAGACGAACTAGTTTGTCGCGGTTACATTCTCAATTCCCTCACCGATCGTCTGTACGATCTTTACAGAAATATGAAGACACCAAAGGAAATCTGGAGCGCCCTTGAAACAAAGTACAAAAATGAGAAGAAAGGTACGGATAAATTTCTAGCACTTAAATATTTTGAATTTAAGATGTCTGATGACATGCCAATCATGGATCAAGTGCATGAATTACAAATACTCGTCTCTAAACTGAGCAAACTCGAAAAATACTTAAGTGCTAGAAATTTATCCGTACCTTTCTTCTCATTTTTGTACTTTGTTTGATGACATGCCAATCATGGATCAAGTGCATGAATTACAAATACTCGTCTCTAAACTGAGCAAACTCGAATGATGCCGAAAGTGCCAGAACAGAGAAAAACAAGCGTGAAGAAGACGAACTAGTTTGTCGCGGTTACATTCTCAATTCCCTCACCGATCGTCTGTACGATCTTTACAGAAATATGAAGACACCAAAGGAAATCTGGAGCGCCCTTGAAACAAAGTACAAAAATGAGAAGAAAGGTACGGATAAATTTCTAGCACTTAAATATTTTGGTATTCAAAATTGGAGTTGTTACAGATGCCGAAAGTGCCAGAACAGAGAAAAACAAGCGTGAAGAAGACGAACTAGTTTGTCGCGGTTACATTCTCAATTTCCTCACCGATCGTCTGTACGATTTTTCTTGTAATTATTGTAAGGAATTAGATACTTAAATTGTTTCCAGTAACATCAATACTCCAAGTATACACTTTATTTAAAGCAAATTTTTGGTATTCAAAATTGGAGTTGTTACAGATGCCGAAAGTGCCAGAACAGAGAAAAACAAGCGTGAAGAAGACGAACTAGTTTATCGCGGTTACATTCTCAAATCCCTCACCGATCGTCTGTACGATCTTTCTTGTAATTATTGTAAGGAATTAGATACTTAAATTGTTTCCAGTAACATCAATACTCTAAGTATACACTTTATTTAAAGCAAATTTTTGGTATTCAAAATTGGAGTTGTTACAGATGCCGAAAGTGCCAGAACAGAGAAAAACAAGCGTGAAGAAGACGAACTAGTTTGTCGCGGTTACATTCTCAATTCCCTCACCGATCGTCTGTACGATCTTTCTTGTAATTATTGTAAGGAATTAGATACTTAAATTGTTTCCAGTAATATCAATACTCCAAGTATACACTTTATTTAAAGCAAATTTTTGGTATTCAAAATTGGAGTGCCCTTGAAACAAAGTACAAAAATGAGAAGAAAGGTACGGATAAATTTCTAGCACTTAAATATTTTGAATTTAAGATGTCTGATGACATGCCAATCATGGATCAAGTGCATGAATTACAAATACTCGTCTCTAAACTGAGCAAACTCGAATGATGCCGAAAGTGCCAGAACAGAGAAAAACAAGCGTGAAGAAGACGAACTAGTTTGTCGCGGTTACATTCTCAATTCCCTCACCGATCGTCTGTACGATCTTTACAGAAATATGAAGACACCAAAGGAAATCTGGAGCGCCCTTGAAACAAAGTACAAAAATGAGAAGAAAGGTACGGATAAATTTCTAGCACTTAAATATTTTGAATTTAAGATGTCTGATGACATGCCAATCATGGATCAAGTGCATGAATTACAAATACTCGTCTCTAAACTGAGCAAACTCGAATTATGCCGAAAGTGCCAGAACAGAGAAAAACAAGCGTGAAGAAGACGAACTAGTTTGTCGCGGTTACATTCTCAATTCCCTCACCGATCGTCTGTACGATCTTTCTTGTAATTATTGTAATGAATTAGATACTTAAATTTTTTCCAGTAACATCAATACTCCAAGTATACACTTTATTTAAAGCAAATTTTTGGTATTCAAAATTGGAGTTGTTACAGATGCCGAAAGTGCCAGAACAGAGAAAAACAAGCGTGAAGAAGACGAACTAGTTTGTCGCGGTTACATTCTCAAATCCCTCACCGATCGTCTGTACGATCTTTCTTGTAATTATTGTAAGGAATTAGATACTTAAATTGTTTCCAGTAACATCAATACTCCAAGTATACACTTTATTTAAAGCAAACTTTTGGTATTCAAAATTGGAGTTGTTACAGATGCCGAAAGTGCCAGAACAGAGAAAAACAAGCATGAAGAAGACGAACTAGTTTATCGCGGTTACATTCTCAATTCCCTCACCGATCGTCTGTATGATCTTTACAGAAATATGAAGACACCAAAGGAAATCTGGAGCGCCCTTGAAACAAAGTACAAAAATGAGAAGAAAGGTACGGATAAATTTCTAGCACTTAAATATTTTGAATTTAAGATGTCTGATGACATGCCAATCACGGATCAAGTGCATGAATTAGAAATACTCGTCTCTAAACTGAGCAAACTCGAATGATGCCGAAAGTGCCAGAACAGAGAAAAACAAGCGTGAAGAAGACGAACTAGTTTGTCGCGGTTACATTCTCAATTCCCTCACCGATCGTCTGTACGATCTTTACAGAAATATGAAGACACCAAAGGAAATCTGGAGCGCCCTTGAAACAAAGTACAAAAATGAGAAGAAATGTACGGATAAATTTCTAGCACTTAAATATTTTGAATTTAAGATGTCTGATGACATGCCAATCATGGATCAAGTGCATGAATTACAAATACTCGTCTCTAAACTGAGCAAACTCGAAATTAAAGTCCCTGATTCATTTCAAGTTGGAGCGATTCTATCTAAACTTCCTCCTACTTGGAATGAATACAGAAAGAAAATTCTGCACTCCCCTGAAAGTTTTACCATAGAGCAATTTCAGACTCATCTACAGATTGAGGCAGAGAACCGTGCACGTGACATGATTTTTCTTAGTTGTAAAACTAACTCTAAGGTGAATCATGTCAGTGAAAATGGTCATAGAAAATTTCAGAACAATTTCCAAGTCCAGAAGAAGGGAAATTTTAAGAAATCTAATTTTGCAAAGAACAAGTGGCCTTGTTATAACTGTGGAAAGAAAGGCCACTATATTAAAGATTGCAAATTCAGAAATACCGGAAAGAAACTTGGTTTCGGATCAGAAAATAGCAACAAGGCAAATCTAATAGAAAATGAAGTCAAAGAACTCGTTGCTATGGTTTCTAACATGCAGATAGGCATGATTACGGAATTGCATATGGCTGCGGTAACTAAAACTGCAGATTGGTGGCTCGATTCTGGCGCAACCATCCATGTATGCAATAACAAAGCAATGTTCAAAACCTATACGGATCAGAAAGAATCTGAAAAGGTGTTGATGGGAAACCACGTTTCGGCCAAAGTGCTCGGTAAAGGAAGTGTTGAATTGAAGTTTGCATCTGGACAGAAACTTACTCTGCTTAATGTGTTTTCTGTTCCTGATTTGAGGAAAAATCTTGTATCTGCAAATCTGCTGTGCAAGAAGGGATTTAAAATTGTTCTAGAGTCTGACAAAGTTGTAATATCGAAGAATGATATATTTGTAGGAAAGGGATATTCCTGTGATGGCATGTTCAGACTCAGTATTAATGAAATAAATTGCATGCTTGCTTATGTTGTTGAGTATTCTTTTTCCTTGTGGCATGCTAGACTATGTCATTTAAATTTTCGCTCTTTAAAGTATATGTCTAAACATGGTTACATTGCATGTCAAAATGATCATAATGATAAATGTGAGATTTACGTAGAAGCAAAAATGACTAGAAAACATTTCCCTAAAATCGAAAGAGATACTAATTTATTAGAACTTGTTCATTCTGATATTTGTGAATTAAATGGTCAATTAACTAGAGAAGGAAAAAGATATTTTATAACCTTTACTGATGATCATTCTCGTTTTACATATGTATATTTATTAAGAACGAAAGATGAAGTATTTGAGAAATCTAAAGAGTATAAGTCAGGTGTAGAAAATCAGAAAGATAGAAGGATTAAAATCCTTCGAAGTGATAGAGTGGGAGAATATTTTTCTGATTCTTTTTCTCAATTCTGCGAAATGTATGGTATTATTCATCAAAGAACCGCACCTTATACGCCTCAACACAATGGATTAGCCGAAAGGAAAAATAGGACCTTAGTTGAAATGGTAAATGCTATGCTTTTAAATGCTAAATTACCTTTTAATTTTTGGGGTGAGGCGCTTTTAACAGCATGTTATATTCAGCATGTTATATTCATAATAGAATATCATCCAAGAAAACTCATGTTTCACCATATGAAATTTAGAATGGTAGAAAACCCAATTTAAACTATATTAAAGTGTGGGGGTGCATAGCATATTATAAAGTGACTGATCCATATAAATCTAAATTAGGGCCGAGAGGCATCAGAGTATATTTGTCGGATATGCACAGAATTCTAAAGCATATCGACTTCTAGATTTAGAATCAAATGTCATAATTGAGTCGATACATGTTGAATTTTTTGAAAATAAATTTATGCATGACAATGTTGATTCTAATTTGTATAATGATGAAAATGCAGCAACTTCTAAGAAAATTACAAATGAGAAAAGAAGAGAAAGTAATGAAAATATTGAACCAAGAAAAAGTCAAAGAATCAAGAAAGAAAAATCTTTTGGTCCTGATTTTATTGATTCGCGTTCAATAGTCTTTCTCATTGAAGGAGATAGAACCAAAGTGCTTAACAAAGTACCTGTTCTACTTAATATAGAAGATGATCCTAAAAATTTGGTGAAGCGATGTTATCAAGAGACACTGCATTTTGGAAAGAGACTATTAATGACGAAATGAACTCGATAATGTCTAACAATACTTGGATATTGGTTGACTTGCCTCAAGGATCTAAGACTATAAAGTGTAAATGGGTATTTAGAAGAAAACTAAATACAGATGGCTCTATACAAACTTTCAAGGCAAGATTAGTGGCTAAAAAATTCACACAAAAGGAGGGCATAGATTATTTTGATACTTATGCACCTGTGGCTAGAATAACATCCATTAGAATTCTTATAGCTTTGGCTTCAATATATAATTTATATGTACATCAAATGGATGTAAAAACAGCCTTTTTAAATGGTGAATTAAAAGAGGAAGTATACATGGAACAACCCGAAGGTTTCATACTTCCTGGAAATGAGAACAAAGTTTGTAAATTAACTAAATCGCTATATGGTTTAAAACAGGCCCCTAAACAATGGCATGAGAAATTTGATAAAGCAATCATATCAAATGGTTTTAAGCATAATAGTGCGGATAAATGCGTATATTCCAAATTCAATCAGAATTATGGGATAATCATATGTCTCTATGTAGACGACATGTTGATATTTGGTACAAACATGATTGGAATAAATGAAACAAAAAAGTATTTAACTTCAGTATTCAAAATGAAAGATTTGAATGAAGTAGATACTATTTTAGGAATAAAAGTGAAAAAACATAGTGAAGGGTTTGTGCTAAACCAATCTCATTATATAGAGAAATTATTAAATAAATTCCAACATCTTGATATTAAAGAAAGTGTCACTCCGTATGATCCGAGTATGAAATTAAATGAGAATTGTGACAATGTAATTGCACAATTAGAATATGCTAGCGCTATTGGAAGCCTTATGTATGCGATGCATCGTACAAGGCCTGATATAGCTTTTGCAGATGCAAATTGTCACGATATACCAGTAAACCCAGTACTAATCATTGGAAGACCATCGGTAGAGTTCTTGGGTATCTAAAAAGAACAAAAGAGTTTGGTCTATTTTATTCCAATTATCCTGCAGTACTAAAAGGTTACTCGGATGCAAGTTGGATCACAAGTGCAAGTGATAATAAATCCACAACAGGTTGTGTATTTACAATTGGAGACGGTGCCATTAGTTGGGCCTCTAAGAAACAAACTTGCATCACACATTCAACAATGGAATCTGAATTTATCGCTTTGGCTGCTGCCGGTAAGGAAGCGGAATGGCTGAGAAATTTTTTATTGGATATAGAGTTGTGGCCACAACCAATGCCATCTATTTCCTTGCATTGCGATAGTGAGGCGACTATGTCTAGAGCTTATAATAATGTTTATAATGGTAAATCTAGACACATTAGCTTAAGGCATGAATATATTCGAGAATTAATAACCAATGGAATAATTACCATAGTTTATGTGAGATCTGCAAAGAATTTAGCAGATCCTTTTACCAAGGCATTATCTAGAGATTTGGTAAAGAATACGTCAATTGTAATGGGGCTTAAACATTTACAATTTGGCACCAGTAATGGTAACCCAACTTTAATTAGTAAAAACTAATTTTAATAGTTCAATGGGTAATAACAAGTTACTGTCATGTGCCTGTACTGCACTAGGCGTCTCATACTTATATAAATAAGTATCTAGTGCTGTCTGTTACGATAAAGAGGATGAGCGAAAGCTCTCAATGGAGTTATTTAATTTTTATATATCCACAGTAACTGGGATATAATAAAGAAAACTCCACCTATATTAGCATAGAAGTGGTGCCGCTTCAACAAGAGATATGAAGTATTCTCTTGTAAATGCTTATGAAGTACAAGATTAGCACATGGCCATAATAGTGTTAAAGCAGTTATAAACCTCTTAGAAAATAAGATGAATATTATGTGTGTTGTATTTCAAATTCTAATAATAAAAAGTTTTGGTTTAATCTGCGGACACCAATAACTTTGTTAGACGATTGATATATATACACTAATGGAAGGTTTAAATCGAGAGATACCTTTCTTTATGCATAATATTTGTCACGAGAGAGATGTGGTTGCAGCCAATATATACAAACTAGTGGGGGATTGTTAGTAGTTTGGATATATTGGTTGCATTTGTAAGTGGGAAATAGTCGCACATCGGATGGAGAGACAAACACCCATGTCTTTATAATAGTTCCCAATATTTAAGTAATAAACAAAGTGAATAATGACCCAAGTGGGCCTGATTTCTAGCAGGCTTATAAAATTTATTTATTATTGTCTTTGATGGGGCACTTGGGCACTTGGGGCATCTTGGGTTGACTTAGTAACAGAGTTGACTTTTTGAACTTCAGATTCAAAGATTGTCTGAACAGAACTAACGGCTGTGTCTGTTCAACGCTTAATGGTCACAACCATTCAAACGGTTGTGGTCGTGTCTGTTCAACTCTTAATGGTCACAACCATTCAAATGGTTGTGTCTGATCAAGTCTATAAATTGTGTCCTGCTCTTCACATTTAAGGCATCTTCTTCTCATTATCTTCTAAGAGAGTTTTCAAGGGCTTTGTTGTATTTTGGGGGTGATTGCCTTCTACTGTACTCCCGTAGTGGGGGCAATATCACCTTTCGGAAAGTGTATCATACACGCCTCAAAGCTTTTAATTCTGTCTAAACCAAACAAAACTTCAACAATCGAAAGGTGATATCATGGAGACGGAATTAAATTCAAGTGTCAAGGTTCATTTCCAGAACCAAGATGTTATCAAACTGGATCGATTCGATGGGAGCAACTACACTAGATGGAAAGACAAGATGGTGTTCTTGTTGACCGTCTTAAAGATATTTTACGTTCTCGATCCAAACTTGCCGCCAATTCCAGATTCAGTGTCAAGTTCGAATGATGCCGAAAGTGCCAGAACAGAGAAAAACAAGCGTGAAGAAGACGAACTAGTTTGTCGTGGTTACATTCTCAATTCCCTCACCGATCGTCTGTACGATCTTTACAGAAATATGAAGACACCAAAGGAAATCTGGAGCGCCCTTGAAACAAAGTACAAAAATGAGAAGAAAGGTACGGATAAATATCTAGCACTTAAATATTTTGAATTTAAGATGTCTGATGACATGCCAATCATGGATCAGGTGCATGAATTACAAATACTCGTCTCTAAACTGAGCAAACTCGAATGATGTGTCACGCCCCGCTTCCCAGTGTACGGCGAAGTGGACGCGACGAGGCCCGCTACGTATATACTCAGAAGTATATACGCTAAGCGTAACTAAGCAATATAAAGTAAATCACAAGAGACGAATAATATAAAAATAGCAGCAACTTTTATTAATAACATTCTTTTTACAATGCAGGAAAAGAAAATACAACTGGAATGAAAAGCAATGCCTAAACAGTGGCATAACAGGAAATGAAATAAACTGGAAAGAACAAGGTACAATTATCTAGAGCTCTGGGTCTGCCTGGAACTGCTCCAAATCTTCGCCGGTGGGCTCAATCTCAGCTTGGTCTAACGCACCTGACGACATTCAAAGAAGAAAGAGATAGAATGTCGTCAGCGAACAGGTCGCTCGGTAAGTCCCAAAGAATAAGAAGAATGAGAATGACAGAGTAACAGTATTTTCTAAAGTATTATATTGTTGAATATTATGGAACATTGTGTAACGCTGTTGTTTGTAGCTTGGTACAGAAGGATGCCAGTGTATACGAGGGGGATCTCTATATGCTAGAGATCAGGGAAAAAGGAAAGTACAAGGAACCGTTATGCCACGGTACAACAGCAATAGGATTCAGGTTAGGTGTCTTAATCTGACCACCCCGTGCCACCTTTAACCCCTTCCGTACCAATCTACCCCTTAAACCCCGTAGTGTTTTAACAGTATTGTAGTATTGGAATATGTAAATTGAGTGACTGACCAAAACCATGATATTAGTAAGCATGTTGTAACTGTATAATCAGGTAAATGGAATATCAGGATAATGGGTGAATATCCATGGTTTGATTCAGTCACAAGGAATATATTGTTAACTGGATTCAGAGTTTTATGTATTAAAATTGGGTTGGAGTATAAAAGAATATAGGTTGACTTGAATCATATTCGAGTCAGGAATAGTCAGACTCTAACCCGAGTCAGACTAAAAGAAAGATAATTTGAAGTCCAATATTAGTTAGGGGCCTTTTTGTAATTTGTAAAACTTGAGGGGGTTTTCTGTAAAAAGTACTTTTGTATAGTTTTCGAAATACACCTCAAGTATTTAATAATCGTCTTTATTGTTATAATGAATGTGTATTTTATTTGTGTTATTCTAGTGAATATATCCTAATAAAAGTATTAATTGTTTTATTTGAAATTCATGGTATTTTAACGTAACTTTTAATCTTTTAATTTTAGGAAAAAGTGGAAACTTTAGATTATGATAAAATAGGTGTTTAAATGTTAATTATATATATATTAACACATGAATAATTTTATATAAATATTTTATTTAGAGAAAATCTCATTTTCCTTAAATATCGTATTTTAAATCTTTCGAGACCGAATGCTCCTTGCGGAGGTCTGAATCTCGCACTACTAGCCTGCGGGTGCACGATGAACCGTACTATCCCTAACAGGTTCCCCAAAAGTGGGTTGTAGCGGCACTTTACTTAGGTTTTATAAACACTTCTCATTTAGGAAAACGGTTTTATAAATATAAGGTATTTATTTGCAAAAGAGTTTAGTTTTCCGTATTTTAGTTGTTAGGGTTGCCTAAGCCAACTAGCCTACTTCTAAGGTCTAAACGATAATTCACTAGAAGCCTCAAATCGCCTCTTCACCGCCAATTGTGGCCAGGTAAGTACAAGTGAGGAGGGAGGGATCCGCTCACGAATCGTGAGACGGGCCTTTTAAAGTTACCCAAGCTCACTTGCCTAGCCTAGACACCACAAAGTCAGTTTAGATAAACGATCGATGTCCATGACCAATCATGCTTTCATTTTATAAAAGATTTTATTTAGAATTGTTTACAACTGAAAGCTTTCAAGAAAAGATTATAAAGAATATGGTATTTTAGTGAAAATTCCTGTAATTCCGTATTCTGTATTTTTGATATTTATCAATTAGGGTTATATTGAGTGTGTGTAGGGATAGGTCATTACCCCGTGACTTATATTAAGTTTTGGTGAAGTTTAAAGGTAGAACATGACAAGTTAAAGTTGAAGGTATTAAAGCGCAAGAATACGGTATTTAAAAACGTTATCATTTTACGTGTGAAATTTCATTCAAATTGAATTCTACAAGTTTAGTGATCAAGATAAACCTAATTAGGAGTGAGGGAATTAATTAAACTAAGAAAAATGAACTTCATGGTATTTTTATGAAAGGAGTACGGTTTTGCAAAGAACTTATCATTTCATGTGAAAAAGTTTGATTAAATTGGTTTATGGGTGATTAATAGTCAACAAGCATATGGGTAGATAATATGTATTAGGCGACAAGTGGAAATTTAGAGAAAAACTGAATCGGAAATCGGTTTGTCCGATTTCCGACGGGTTCCAAAAAGTCGTATTTTTATCTTAAAGAAAAGAGAGGTGGAAGAAGGTGGGACTTACGATTTGGACAAGCTAAGGAAGCTAGAGGTCGTGGTGGTTGTCGATTCGTTGAAAACGTCGCGAGGTTTCTGATCCGGTCGCCGGAATCTGTCGTCGATTTCGGCAGCGCTTCACTTCTCGCTCTTCGTACCGAGTTCTCGAGAATTTGGGAGAGTGGACTTAGAGTTGTGAAGGGAAAAGGTAGAGTATAGGGGTCTTTATATAGGGCTAGGCTAGGGTTAGGGTTAGGGTTAAAAAATATTTAAAAAATATAAAAAAACTTAAAAATTATTAAATTTTGTCTTAAAAGAGATTTATTGGAAAATTGGTAACCGTACCAAAATTTTAGAGTATGCAGTTGAATAGACCAGGTCAACACGAATTTTTTTCGTGTTGACGACTCGGCCGACCGGCCAAGTCCGGCCGGCAGCGCCGGCCGATTCGGCCGAGTCGCCGGCCGATTCGGGTCTCGTTGGGACGGGCTCGGTCTGGGGGGAATTTTGGCATACTTTAATTTTCTTGATTCGCAATAAATCGTGAGTTATGGCTGTTTGACCGTTTGACTTCTAAAAAAAAATTAAAACAAAAAGATATAAAAATTATGTGGGGCATGGGATTCAAACTCTGGTGGCTTGGTTCAGCAGTGCAAGGTATTACCAATGAGCTACAAGCTCCTTCTTGTAATTATTGTAAGTAATTAGATACTTAAATTGTTTCCAGTAATATCAATACTCCAAGTATACACTTTATTTAAAGCAAATTTTTGGTATTCAAAATTGGAATTGTTACAGATGCCGAAAGTGCCAGAACAGAGAAAAACAAGCGTGAAGAAGACGAACTAGTTTGTCGCGGTTACATTCTCAATTCCCTCACCGATCGTCTGTATGATCTTTAAAGAAATATGAAGACACCAAAGGAAATCTGGAGCGCCCTTGAAACAAAGTACAAAAATGAGAAGAAAGGTACAGATAAATTTCTAGCACTTAAATATTTTGAATTTAAGATGTCTGATGACATGCCAATCATGGATCAAGTGCATGAATTACAAATACTCGTCTCTAAACTGAGCAAACTCGAATGATGCCGAAAGTGCCAGAACAGAGAAAAACAAGCGTGAAAAAGAAGAACTAGTTTGTCGCGGTTACATTCTCAATTCCCTCACCGATCGTCTGTACGGTCTTTACAGAAATATGAAGACACCAAAGGAAATCTGGAGCGCCCTTGAAACAAAGTACAAAAATGAGAAGAAAGGTACGGATAAATTTCTAGCACTTAAATATTTTGAATTTAAGATGTCTGATGACATGCCAATCATGGATCAAGTGCATGAATTACAAATACTCGTCTCTAAACTGAGCAAACTCGAAATTAAAGTCCCTGATTCATTTCAAGTTGGAGCGATTCTATCTAAATTTCCTCCTACTTGGAATGAATACAGAAAGAAAATTCTGCACTCCCCTGAAAGTTTTACCATAGAGCAATTTCAGACTCATCTACAGATTGAGGCAGAGAACCGTGCACGTGACATGATTTTTCTTAGTTCTAAAACTAACTCTAAGGTGAATCATGTCAGTGAAAATGGTCATAGAAAATTTCAGAACAATTTCAAAGTCCAGAAGAAGGGAAATTTTAAGAAATCTAATTTTGCAAAGAACAAGTGGCCTTGTTATAACTGTGGAAAGAAAGGCCACTATATTAAAGATTGCAAATTCAGAAATACCGGAAAGAAACTTGGTTTCGGATCAGAAAATAGCAACAAGGCAAATCTAATAGAAAATGAAGTCAAAGAACTTGTTGCTATGGTTTCTAACATGCAGATAGGCATGATTACGGAATTGCATATGGCTGCGGTAACTAAAACTGCAGATTGGTGGCTCGATTCTGGCGCAACCATCCATGTATGCAATAACAAAGCAATGTTCAAAACCTATACGGATCAGAAAGAATCTGAAGAGGTGTTGATGGGAAACCACGTTTCGGCCAAAGTGCTCGGTAAAGGAAGTGTTGAATTGAAGTTTACATCTGGACAGAAACTTACTCTGCTTAATGTGTTTCATGTTCCTGATTTGAGGAAAAATCTTGTATCTGCAAATCTGCTGTGCAAGAAGGGATTTAAAATTGTTCTAGAGTCTGACAAAATTGTAATATCGAAGAATGGTATATTTGTAGGAAAGGGATATTCCTGTGATGGCATGTTCAGACTCAGTATTAATGAAATAAATTGCATGTTTGCTTATGTTGTTGAGTATTCTTTTTCCTTGTGGCATGCTAGACTATGTCATTTAAATTTTCGCTCTTTAAAATATATGTCTAAACATGGTTACAATGCATGTCAAAATGATCATAATGATAAATGTGAGATTTGCGTAGAAGCAAAAATGACTAGAAAACATTTTCCTAAAATCGAAAGAGATACTAATTTATTAGAACTTGTTCATTCTGATATTTGTGAATTAAATGGTCAATTAACTAGAGGAGGAAAAAGATATTTTATAACCTTTACTGATGATCATTCTCGTTTTACATATGTATATTTATTAAGAACGAAAGATGAAGCATTTGAGAAATCTAAAGAGTATAAGTCAGTTGTAGAAAATCAGAAAGATAGAAGGATTAAAATCCTTAGAAGTGATAGAGGGAGAGAATATTTTTCTGATTTTTTTTCTCAATTCTGCGAAATGCATGGTATTATTCATCAAAGAACTGCACCTTATACGCCTCAACACAATGGATTAGCCGAAAGTAAAAATAGGATCTTAGTTGAAATGGTAAATGCTATGCTTTTAAATGCTAAATTACCTTTTAATCTTTGGGGTGAGGCGCTTTTAACAGCATGTTATATTCATAATAGAATACCATCCAAGAAAACTCATGTTTCACCATATGAAATTTGGAATGGTAGAAAACCCAAATTAAACTATATTAAAGTGTGGGGGTGCATAGCATATTATAAAGTGACTGATCCATATAAATCTAAATTAGGGCCGAAAGGCATCAGAAGTATATTTGTCGGATATGCACAGAATTCTAAAGCATATTGACTTCTAGATTTAGAATTAAATGTCATAATTGAGTCGATACATGTTGAATTTTTTGAAAATAAATTTATGCATGACAATGTTGATTCTAATTTGTATAATGATGAAAATGCAGCAACTTCTAAAAAAATTACAAATGAGAAAAGAAGAGAAAGTAATGAAAATATTGAACCAAGAAAAAGTCAAAGAATCAGGAAAGAAAAATCTTTTGGTCCTGATTTTATTGATTCGCGTTCAATAGTCTTTCTCGTTGAAGGAGATAGAACCAAAGTGCTTAACAAAGTACCCGTTCTACTTAATATAGAAGATGATCTTAAAATATTTGGTGAAACGATGTTATCAAGAGACACTGCATTTTGGATAGAGGCTATTAATGACGAAATGGACTCGATAATGTCTAACAATACTTGGATATTGGTTGACTTGCCTCAAGGATCTAAGCCTATAAAGTGTAAATGGGTATTTAGAAGAAAACTAAATACAGATGGTTCTATACAAACTTTCAAGGCAAGATTAGTGGCTAAAAGATTCACACAAAAGGAGAGCATAGATTATTTTGATACTTATGCACCTGTGGCTAGAATAACATCCATTAGAATTCTTATAGCTTTGGCTTCAATATATAATTTATATGTACATCAAATGGATGTAAAAACAGCCTTTTTAAATGGTGAATTAAAAGAGGAAGTATACATGGAACAACCCGAAGGTTTCATACTTCCTGGAAATGATAACAAAGTTTGTAAATTAACTAAGTCGCTATATGGTTTAAAACAGGCCCCTAAACAATGGCATGAGAAATTTGATAAAGCAATCATATCAAATGGTTTTAAGCATAATAGTGCGGATAAATGTGTATATTCCAAATTCAATCAGAATTATGGGATAATCATATGTCTCTATGTAGACGACATGTTAATATTTGATACAAATATAATTGGAATAAATGAAACAAAAAAGTATTTAACTTCAGTATTCAAAATGAAAGATTTGAATGAAGTAGATACTATTTTAGGAATAATGGTGAAAAAACATAGTGAAGGGTTTGTGCTAAACCAATCTCATTATATAGAGAAATTATTAAATAAATTCCAACATCTTGATATTAAAGAAAGTGTCACTCCGTATGATCCGAGTATGAAATTAAATGAGAATTGTGACAATATAATAGCACAATTAGAATATGCTAGCGCTATTGGAAGCCTTATGTATGCGATGCATCGTACAAGGCTTGATATAGCTTTTGCAGATGCAAATTGTCACGATATACCAGTAAACCCAGTACTAATCATTGGAAGGCCATCGGTAGAGTTCTTGGGTATCTAAAAAGAACAAAAGAGTTTGGTATATTTTATTCCAATTATCCTGCAGTACTAGAAGGTTACTCGGATGTAAGTTGATCACAAGTGCAAGTGATAATAAATCCACAACAGGTTGTGTATTTACAATTGGAGGCGGTGCCATTAGTTGGGCCTCTAAGAAATAAACTTGCATCACACATTCAACAATGGAATCTGAATTTGTCGCTTTGGCTGCTGCCGGCAAGGAAGCGGAATGGCTGAGAAATTTTTTATTGGATATAGAGTTGTGACCACAACCAATGCCATCTATTTTCTTGCATTGCGATAGTGAGGCGACTATGTCTAGAGCTTATAATAATGTTTATAATGGTAAATCTAGACACATTAGCTTAAGGCATGAATATATTCGAGAATTAATAACTAATGGAATAATTACCATAGTTTATGTGAGATCTGCAAAGAATTTAGCAGATCCCTTTACCAAGGCATTATCTAGAGATTTGGTAAAGAATACGTCAATTGGAATGGGACTTAAACATTTACAATTTGGCACCAGTAATGGTAACCCAACTTTAATCAGTAAAAACTAATTTTAATAGTTCAATGGGTAATAACAAGTTACTGTCATGTGCCTGTACTGCACTAGGCGTCTTATTCTTATATAAATAAGTATCTAGTGCTGTCTGTTACGATAAAGAGGATGAGCGAAAGCTCTCAATGGAGTTATTTAATTTTTATATATCCACAGTAACAGGGATATAATAAAGGAAACTCCACCTATATTAGTATAGAAGTGGTGCCGCTTCAACAAGAGATATGAAGTATTCTCTTGTAAATGCTTATGAAGTACAAGATTAGCACATGGCCATAATAGTGCTAAAGCAGTTATAAAGCTCTTAGAAAATAAGATGAATATTATGTGTGTTGTATTTCAAATTCTAATAAAAAAAAGTTTTGGTTTAATCTGCGGACACCAATAACTTTGTTAGACGATTGATGTATATACACTAATGGAAGGTTTAAATCGAGAGATACCTTTCTTTATGCATAATATTTGTCACGAGAGAGATGTGGTTGCAGCCAATATATACAAACTAGTGGGGGATTGTTAGTAGTTTGAATTTATTGGTTGCATTTGTAAGTGGGAAATAGTCCCACATCGGATGGAGAGACAAGCACCCAAGTCTTTATAATAGTTCCCAATATTTAAGTAATAAACAAAGTGAATAATGAGCCAAGTGGGCCTGATTTCTAGCAGGCTTATAACATTTATTTATTATTGTCTTTGATGAGGCACTTGGGCACTTGGGGCATCTTGGGTTGACTTAGTAACAGAGTTGACTTTTTGAACTTCAGATTCAAAGATTGGCTGAACAGAACTAACGGCTGTATCTGTTCAACGCTTAATGGTCACAACCATTCAAACGGTTGTGGTCGTGTCTGTTCAACTCTTAATGGTCACAACCATTCAGATGGTTGTGTCTGATCAAGTCTATAAATTGTGTCCTGCTCTTCACATTTAAGGCATCTTCTTCTCATTATCTTCTAAGAGAGTTTTCAAGGGCTTTGTTGTATTTTGGGGGTGATTGCCTTCTACTGTACTCCCGTAGTGGGGGCAATATCACGTTTCGGAAAGTGTATCATACACGCCTCAAAACTTTTAATTCTGTCTAAACCAAACAAAACTTCAACAATTGAAAGGTGATATCATGGAGACGGAATTAAATTCAAGTGTCAAGGTTCATTTCCAGAACCAAGATGTTATCAAACTGGATCAATTCGATGGGAGCAACTATATTAGATGGAAAGACAAGATGGTGTTCTTGTTGACCGCCTTGAAGATATTTTACGTTCTCGATCCGAACTTGCCGCCAATTCCAGATTCAGTGTCAAGTTCGGATGATGCCGAAAGTGCCAGAACAGAGAAAAACAAGCGTGAAGAAGACGAACTAGTTTGTCGCGGTTACATTCTCAATTCCCTCACCGATCGTCTGTACGATCTTTACAGAAATATGAAGACACCAAAGGAAATCTGGAGCGCCCTTGAAACAAAGTACAAAAATGAGAAGAAAGGTACGGATAAATTTCTAGCACTTAAATATTTTGAATTTAAGATGTCTGATGACATGCCAATCATGGATCAAGTGCATGAATTACAAATACTCGTCTCTAAACTGAGCAAACTCGAAATTAAAGTCCCTGATTCATTTCAAGTTGGAGCGATTCTATCTAAACTTCCACCTACTTGGAATGAATACAGAAAGAAAATTCTGCACTCCCCTGAAAGTTTTACCATAGAGCAATTTCAGACTCATCTACAGATTGAGGCAGAGAACCGTGCACATGACATGATTTTTCTTAGTTCTAAAACTAACTCTAAGGTGAATCATGTCAGTGAAAATGGTCATAGAAAATTTCAGAACAATTTCAAAGTCCAGAAGAAGGGAAATTTTAAGAAATCTAATTTTTCAAAGAACAAGTGGCCTTGTTATAACTGTGGAAAGAAATGCCACTATATTAAAGATTGCAAATTCAGAAATACCGGAATGAAACTTGGTTTCGGATCAGAAAATAGCAACAAGGCAAATCTAATAGAAAATGAAGTCAAAGAACTTGTTGCTATGGTTTCTAACATGCAGATAGGCATGATTACGGAATTGCATATGGCTGCGGTAACTAAAACTGCAGATTGGTGGCTCGATTCTGGCGCAACCATCCATGTATGCAATAACAAAGCAATGTTCAAAACCTATACGGATCAGAAAGAATCTGAAGAGGTGTTGATGGGAAACCACGTTTCGGCCAAAGTGCTCGGTAAAGGAAGTGTTGAATTGAAGTTTATATCTGAACAGAAACTTACCCTGCTTAATATGTTTCATGTTCCTGATTTGAGGAAAAATCTTGTATCTGAAATCTGCTGTGCAAGAACGGATTTAAAATTGTTCTAGAGTATGACAAAGTTGTAATATCGAAGAATGGTATATTTGTAGAAAAGGGATATTCCTGTGATGGCATGTTCAGACTCAGTATTAATGAAATGAATTGCATGTTTGCTTATGTTGTTGAGTATTCTTTTTCCTTGTGGCATGCTAGACTATGTCATTTAAATTTTCGCTCTTTAAAGTATATGTCTAAACATGGTTACATTGCATGTCAAAATGATCATAATGATAAATGTGAGATTTGCGTAGAAGCAAAAATGACTAGAAAACATTTTCCTAAAATCGAAAGAGATACTAATTTATTAGAACTTGTTCATTCTGATATTTGTGAATTAAATGGTCAATTAACTAGAGAAGGAAAAAGATATTTTATAACCTTTACTGATGATCATTCTCGTTTTACATATGTATATTTATTAAGAACGAAAGATGAAGTATTTGAGAAATCTAAAGAGTATAAGTCAGGTGTAGAAAATCAGAAAGATAGAAGGATTAAAATCCTTCGAAGTGATAGAGTGGGAGAATATTTTTCTGATTCTTTTTCTCAATTCTGCGAAATGCATGGTATTATTCATCAAAGAACCGCACCTTATACGTCTCAACACAATGGATTAACCGAAAGGAAAAATAGGACCTTAGTTGAAATGGTAAATGCTATGCTTTTAAATGCTAAATTACCTTTTAATCTTTGGGGTGAGGCGCTTTTAACAGCATGTTATATTCATAATAGAATATCATCCAAGAAAACTCATGTTTCACCATATGAAATTTAGAATGGTAGAAAACCCAATTTAAACTATATTAAAGTGTGGGGGTGCATAGCATATTATAAAGTGACTGATCCATATAAATCTAAATTAGGGCCGAGAGGCATCGGAAGTATAATTGTCGGATATGCACAGAATTCTAAAGTATATCGACTTCTAGATTTAGAATCAAATGTCATAATTGAGTCGATACATGTTGAATTTTTTGAAAATAAATTTATGCATGACAATGTTGATTCTAATTTGTATAATGATGAAAATGCAGCAACTTCTAAGAAAATTACAAATGAGAAAAGAAGAGAAAGTAATGAAAATATTGAACCAAGAAAAAGTCAAAGAATCAGGAAAGAAAAATCTTTTGGTCCTGATTTTATTAATTCGCGTTCAATAGTCTTTCTCGTTGAAGGAGATAGAACCAAAGTGCTTAACAAAGTACCTGTTCTACTTAATATAAAAGATGATCCTAAAACATTTGGTGAAGCGATGTTATCAAGAGACACTGCATTTTGGAAAGAGGCTATTAATGACGAAATGGACTCGATAATGTCTAACAATACTTGGATATTGGTTGACTTGTCTCAAGGATCTAAGCCTATAAAGTGTAAATGGGTATTTAGAAGAAAACTAAATACAGATGGCTCTATACAAACTTTCAAGACAAGATTAGTGGCTAAAACATTCACACAAAAGGAGAGCATAGATTATTTTGATACTTATGCACCTGTGGCTAGAATAACATTCATTAGAATTCTTATAGCTTTGGCTTCAATATATAATTTATATGTACATCAAATGGATATAAAAACAGCATTTTTAAATGGTGAATTAAAAGAGGAAGTATACATGGAACAACCCGAAGGTTTCATACTTCCTGGAAATGAGAACAAAGTTTGTAAATTAACTAAGTCGCTATATGGTTTAAAACAGGCCCCTAAACAATGGCATGAGAAATTTGATAAGGCAATCATATCAAATGGTTTTAAGCATAATAGTGCGGATAAATGTGTATATTCCAAATTAAATCAGAATTATGGGATAATCATATGTCTCTATGTAGACGACATGTTGATATTTGGTACAAATATGATTGGAATAAATGAAACAAAAAAGTATTTAACTTCAATATTCAAAATGAAAGATTTGAATGAAGTAGATACTATTTTCGGAATAAAGGTGAAAAAATATAGTGAAGGGTTTGTGCTAAACCAATCTCATTATATAGAGAAATTATTAAATAAATTCCAACATCTTGATATTAAAGAAAGTGTCACTCCGAATGATCCGAGTATGAAATTAAATGAGAATTGTGACAATGTAATTGCACAATTAGAATATGCTAGCGCTATTGGAAGCCTTATGTATGCGATGCATCGTACAAGGCCTGATATAGCTTTTGCAGATGCAAATTGCCACGATATACCAGTAAACCCAGTACTAATCATTGGAAGGCCATCGGTAGAGTTCTTGGGTATCTAAAAAGAACAAAAGAGTTTGGTCTATTTTATTCCAATTATCCTGCAGTACTAGAAGGTTACTCTGATGCAAGTTGGATCACAAGTGCAAGTGATAATAAATCCACAACAGGTTGTGTATTTACAATTGGAGGCGGTGCCATTAGTTGGGCCTCTAAGAAACAAACTTGCATCACACATTCAACAATGGAATCTGAATTTGTCGCTTTGGCTGCTGCCGGCAAGGAAGCGGAATGACTGAGAAATTTTTTATTGGATATAGAGTTGTGGCCACAACCAATGCCATCTATTTCCTTGCATTGCGATAGTGAGGCGACTATGTCTAGAGCTTATAATAATGTTTATAATGGTAAATCTAGACACATTAGCTTAAGGCATGAATATATTCGAGAATTAATAACTAATGGAATAATTACCATAGTTTATGTGAGATCTGCAAAGAATTTAGCAGATCCCTTTACCAAGGCATTATCTAGAGATTTGGTAAAGAATATGTCAATTGGAATGGGACTTAAACATTTACAATTTGGCACCAGTAATGGTAACCCAACTTTAATCAGTAAAAACTAATTTTAATAGTTCAATGGGTAATAACAAGTTACTGTCATGTGCATGTACTGCACTAGGCGTCTCATTCTTATAGAAATAAGTATCTAGTGTTGTCTGTTACGATAAAGAGGATGAGCGAAATCTCTCAATGGAGTTATTTAATTTTTATATATCCACAGTAACAGGGATATAATAAAGGAAACTCCACCTATATTAGCATAGAAGTGGTGCCGTTTCAACAAGAGATATGAAGTATTCTCTTGTAAATGCTTATGAAGTACAAGATTAGCACATGGCCATAATAGTGCTAAAGCAGTTATAAACCTCTTAGAAAATAAGATGAATATTATGTGTGTTGTATTTCAAATTCTAATAATAAAAAGTTTTGGTTTAATCTGCGGACACCAATAACTTTGTTAGACGATTGATATATATACACTAATGGAAGGTTTAAATCGAGAGATACCTTTCTTTATGCATAATATTTGTCACGAGAGAGATGTGGTTGCAGCCAATATATATAAACTAGTGGGGGATTGTTAGTAGTTTGAATATATTGGTTGCATTTGTAAGTGGGAAATAGTCCCACATCGGATGGAGAGACAAACACCCAAGTCTTTATAATAGTTCCCAATATTTAAGTAATAAACAAAGTGAATAATTACCCAAGTGGGCCTGATTTCTAGCAGGCTTATAACATTTATTTATTATTGTCTTTGATGGGGCACTTGGGCACTTGGGGCATCTTGGGTTGACTTAGTAACAGAGTTGACTTTTTGAACTTCAGATTCAAAGATTGGCTGAACAGAACTAACGGCTGTGTCTGTTCAACGCTTAATGGTCACAACCATTCAAACGGTTGTGGTCGTGTCTGTTCAACTCTTAATGGTCACAACCATTCAGATGGTTGTGTCTGATCAAGTCTATAAATTGTGTCCTGCTCTTCACATTTAAGGCATCTTCTTCTCATTATCTTCTAAGAGAGTTTTCAAGGGCTTTGTTGTATTTTGGGGGTGATTGCCTTCTACTGTACTCCCGTAGTGGGGGCAATATCAGCTTTCGGAAAGTGTATCATACACGCCTCAAAGCTTTTAATTCTGTCTAAACCAAACAAAATTTCAACAATCGAAAGGTGATATCATGGAGACGGAATTAAATTCAAGTGTCAAGGTTCATTTCCAGAACCAAGATGTTATCAAACTGGATCGATTCGATGGGAGCAACTACACTAGATGGAAAGACAAGATGGTGTTCTTGTTGACCGCCTTGAAGATATTTTACGTTCTCGATCCGAACTTGCCGCCAATTCCAGATTCAGTGTCAAGTTCGAATGATGCCGAAAGTGCCAGAACAGAGAAAAACAAGCGTGAAGAAGACGAACTAGTTTGTCGCGGTTATATTCTCAATTCCCTCACCGATCGTCTGTACGATCTTTACAGAAATATGAAGACACCAAAGGAAATCTGGAGCGCCCTTGAAACAAAGTACAAAAATGAGAAGAAAGGTACGGATAAATTTCTAACACTTAAATATTTTGAATTTAAGATGTCTGATGACATGCCAATCATGGATCAAGTGCATGAATTACAAATACTCGTCTCTAAACTGAGCAAACTCGAAATTAAAGTCCCTGATTCATTTCAAGTTGGAGCGATTCTATCTAAACTTCCTCCTACTTGGAATGAATACAGAAAGAAATTTCTGTACTCCCCTGAAAGTTTTACCATAGAGTAATTTCAGACTCATCTACAGATTGAGGCAGAGAACCGTGCACGTGACATGATTTTTCTTAGTTCTAAAACTAACTCTAAGGTGAATCATGTCAGTGAAAATAGTCATAGAAAATTTCAGAACAATTTCAAAGTCCAGAAGAAGGGAAATTTTAAGAAATCTAATTTTGCAAAAAACAAGTGGCCTTGTTATAACTGTGGAAAGAAATGCCACTATATTAAAGATTGCAAATTCAGAAATACCGGAAAGAAACTTGGTTTCGGATCAGAAAATAGCAACAAGGCAAATCTAATAGAAAATGAAGTCAAAGAACTTGTTGCTATGGTTTCTAACATGCAGATAGGCATGATTACGGAATTGCATATGGCTGCGGTAACTAAAACTGCAGATTGGTGGCTCGATTCTGGCGCAACCATCCATGTATGCAATAACAAAGCAATGTTCAAAACCTATACGGATCAGAAAGAATCTGAAGAGGTGTTGATGGGAAACCACGTTTCGGCCAAAGTGCTCGGTAAAGGAAGTGTTGAATTGAAGTTTACATCTGGACAGAAACTTACTCTGCTTAATGTGTTTCATGTTCCTGATTTGAGGAAAAATCTTGTATCTGCAAATCTGCTGTGCAAAAAGGGATTTAAAATTGTTCTAGAGTTTGACAAAGTTGTAATATCGAAGAATGGTATATTTGTAGGAAAGAGATATTCCTGTGATGGCATGTTCAGACTCAGTATTAATGAAATAAATTGCATGTTTGCTTATGTTGTTGAGTATTCTTTTTCCTTGTGGCATGCTAGACTATGTCATTTAAATTTTCGCTCTTTAAAATATATGTCTAAACATGGTTACATTGCATGTCAAAATGATCATAATGATAAATGTGAGATTTGCGTAGAAGCCAAAATGACTAGAAAACATTTCCCTAAAATCGAAAGAAATACTAATTTATTAGAACTTGTTCATTCTGATATTTGTGAATTAAATGGTCAATTAACTAGAGGAGGAAAAAGATATCTTATAATCTTTACTGATGATCATTCTCGTTTTACATATGTATATTTATTAAGAACGAAAGATGAAGCATTTGAGAAATCTAAAGAGTATAAGTCAGTTGTAGAAAATCAGAAAGATAGAAAGATTAAAATCCTTAGAAGTGATAGAGGGGGAGAATATTTTTCTGATTCTTTTTCTCAATTCTGCGAAATGCATGGTATTATTCATCAAAGAACCGCACCTTATACGCCTCAACACAATGGATTAGCCGAAAGGAAAAATAGGACCTTAGTTGAAATGGTAAATGCTATGCTTTTAAATGCTAAATTACCTTTTAATCTTTGGGGTGAGACGCTTTTAACAGCATGTTATATTCATAATAGAATACCATCCAGGAAAACTCATGTTTCACCATATGAAATTTGGAATGGTAGAAAACCCAATTTAAACTATATTAAAGTGTGGGGGTGCATAGTATATTATAAAGTGACTGATCCATATAAATCTAAATTAGGGCCGAAAGGCATCAGAAGTATATTTGTCGGATATGCACAGAATTCTAAAGCATATTGACTTCTAGATTTAGAATTAAATGTCATAATTTAGTCGATACATGTTGAATTTTTTGAAAATAAATTTATGCATGACAATGTTGATTCTAATTTGTATAATGATGAATATGCAACAACTTCTAAGAAAATTACAAATGAGTAAAGAAGAGAAAGTAATGAAAATATTGAACCAAGAAAAAGTCAAAGAATCAGGAAAGAAAAATCTTTTGGTCCTGATTTTATTGATTCGCGTTCAATAGTCTTTCTCGTTGAAGGAGATAGAACCAAAGTGCTTAACAAAATACCTGTTCTACTTAATATAGAAGATGATCCTAAAACATTTGGTGAAGCGATATTATCAAGAGACACTGCATTTTGGAAAGAGGCTATTAATGACGAAATGGACTCGATAATGTCTAACAATACTTGGATATTGGTTGACTTGCCTCAAAGATCTAAGCCTATAAAGTGTAAATGGGTATTTAGAAGAAAACTAAATACAGATTGCTCTATACAAACTTTCAAGACAAGATTAGTGGCTAAAAGATTCACACAAAAGAAGGGCATAGATTATTTTGATACTTATGCACCTGTGGCTAGAATAACATCCATTAGAATTCTTATAGCTTTGGCTTTAATATATAATTTATATGTACATCAAATGGATGTAAAAACAGCCTTTTTAAATGGTGAATTAAAAGAGGAAGTATACATGGAACAACCCGAAGGTTTCATACTTCCTGGAAATGAGAACAAAGTTTGTAAATTAACTAAGTCGCTATATGGTTTAAAACATGCCCCTAAACAATGGCATGAGAAATTTGATAAAGCAATCATATCAAATGGTTTTAAGCATAATAGTGCGGATAAATGTGTATATTCCAAATTCAATCAGAATTATGGGATAATCATATGTCTCTATGTAGACGACATGTTGATATTTGGTACAAACATGATTGGAATAAATGAAACAAAAAAGTATTTAACTTCAGTATTCGAAATGAAAGATTTGAATAAAGTAGATACTATTTTAGGAATAAAGGTGAAAAAATATAGTGAAGGGTTTATGCTAAACCTATCTCATTATATAGAGAAATTATTAAATAAATTCCAACATCTTGATATTAAAGAAAGTGTCACTCCGTATGATCCTAGTATGAAATTAAATGAGAATTGTGACAATGTAATTGCATAATTAGAATATGCTAGCGCTATTGGAAGCCTTATGTATGCGATGTATTGTACAAGGCCTGATATAGCTTTTGCAGTATGCAAATTGTCACGATATACCAGTAAAACCCAGTACTAATCTTTGGAAGGCCATCGGTAGAGTTCTTGGGTATCTAAAAAGAACAAAAGAGTTTGGTCTATTTTATTCCAATTATCCTGCAGTACTAGAAGGTTATTCGGATGCAAGTTGGATCACAAGTGCAAGTGATAATAAATCCACAACAGGTTGTGTATTTACAATTGGAGGCGGTGCCATTAGTTGGGCCTCTAAGAAACAAACTTGTATCACGCATTCAACAATGGAATCTGAATTTGTCGTTTTGGCTGCTGCCGGCAAGAAAGCGGAATGGCTGAGAAATTTTTTATTGGATATAGAGTTGTGGCCACAACCAATGCCATCTATTTTCTTGCATTGCGATAGTGAGGCGACTATGTCTAGAGCTTATAATAATGTTTATAATGGTAAATCTAGACATATTTGCTTAAGGCATGAATATATTCGAGAATTAATAACTAATGGAATAATTACCATAGTTTATGTGAGATCTGCAAAGAATTTAGCAGATCCCTTTACCAAGGCATTATCTAGAGATTTGGTAAAGAATACGTCAATTGGAATGGGACTTAAACATTTACAATTTGGCACCAGTAATGGTAACCCAACTTTAATCAGTAAAAACTAATTTTAATAGTTCAATGGGTAATAACAAGTTACTGTCATGTGCCTGTACTGCACTAGGTGTCTCTTTCTTATATAAATAAGTATCTAGTACTGTCTGTTACGATAAAAAGGATGAGCGAAAGCTCTCAATGGAGTTATTTAATTTTTATATATCCACAGTAACAGGGATATAATAAAGGAAACTCCACCTATATAAACTTAGAAGTGGTGCCGCTTCAACAAGAGATATGAAGTATTCTCTTGTAAATATTTATGAAGTACAAGATTAGCACATGGCCATAATAGTGCTAAAGCAGTTATAAAGCTCTTAGAAAATAAGATGAATATTATGTGTGTTGTATTTCAAATTCTAATAATAAAAAGTTTTGGTTTAATCTGCGGACACCAATAACTTTGTTAGACGATTGATATATATACACTAATGGAAGGTTTAAATCGAGAGATACTTTTTTTTATGCATAATATTTGTCACGAGAGAGATGTGGTTGCAGCCAATATATACAAACTAGTGGGGGATTGTTAGTAGTTTGAATATATTGGTTGCATTTGTAAGTGGGAAATAGTCCTACATCGGATGGAGAGACAAACACCCAAGTCTTTATAATAGTTCCCAATATTTAAGTAATAAACAAAGTGAATAATGAGCCAAGTGGGCCTGATTTCTAGCAGGCTTATAACATTTATTTATTATTGTCTTTGATGAGGCACTTGGGCACTTGGAGCATCTTGGGTTGACTTAGTAACAGAGTTGACTTTTTGAACTTCAGATTCAAAGATTGGCTGAACAGAACTAACGGCTGTGTCTGTTCAACGCTTAATGGCTCTTAATGGTCACAACCATTCAAACGGTTGTGGTCGTGTCTGTTCAACTCTTAATGGTCACAACCATTCAGATGGTTGTTTCTGATCAAATCAATAAATTGTGTCCTGCTTTTCACATTTAATGCATCTTCTTGTCATTATCTTCTAAGAGAGTTTTCAAGGGTTTTGTTGTATCTTTGGGGTGATTTTCTTCTACTGTACTCCCGTAGTGTGGACAATATTACCTTTCGGAAAGTGTATCATACACGCATCAAAGCTTTTAATTCTGTCTAAACCAAACAAAACTTCAACACCCAAGCATTCGTATGCCCATACATTGTTTCGGGTCTCAACGCCGCAGCTGCAAGAAAAACTCATCTTACCTTCTAAGATGCTCAGCTTTGTATTGAAAGGAGGAATTACCTCCATTTTGATTTAAACATATTCTTGCAGTCGAACGCCTTCACCCGCTGCACGATCGTGATCCGCACAGGGCTGGCCATCTCGTGTATCTCATATCCTTCACGATTTTCCCCATGTCCTTCAACTTTCTCATTTGCCACCTAACAAAAGAATCATAGAACGTGTTGTTCATATCGGTGGTTATAAAAGACCGCCGCCAATTGCATCCCAATCCGAAGGCCTTGAGGTCTTCTTTAGCCAGAGGAGGAAAGTATCTCAACCAATGAGACGGTTCTCGGAACTGTGCAATCTCGCTATCATCAAGCCCAAAGCTTATCATTATCTCCCATTGGTATTTTTCGCCACCGGATTTTGCAGTGGCCTTGGACCTTTTACTCTTGGATTTATCCTGTTCAGCTTTACTTTCTTCAGCATTCTCCTCGTTCATAGCTTCAACAATAGAAGCGTCCTCTGAAGACGGAAAAACAGGCGGATTCCCAAACTTTTGTATTTCTCTAGAAAGCTTGTCGGCGGAAGCCTTAATTGGCATTCCGGTGCAATGGAAAGCAAACGGCAACTGTGTATTGAAAACGGACGAAAGGTTAGCAACAACATCAACTGGAAAATAGAAACCTTGCACTTCAATTTACATACAAAGGAGGAACATCTCAAGGAAAAGGAAAAAACATGAAGTGTTGTTTTGATTTATCAAATACTTTAAAAAAATTTGAAGTGTTGTTTAAAAATATTTATTATCTTAACTAAAATACTTCGAAAATCTTTATCAAAGTTGTTTGAGGATCGATCTCAAATCTTTTTGTCTATGATGTTAAGATATAGAAACGTGCACAACGCTAGTATATATATCATCTATGTTGCTTCAAGGATTAAAAAAAAGTAATTCACTTTCCACTATTTTGTATGTTTGGCGATTGAAAAGTATAAAATGGAAAGTGAGCACTTTCCTTTGGATTCACTCATCAGTTTTTTTCTCACCATCCAAAAAGGTAGAAAGTCAATGCAAAATTAAAAATAAAACCATTTTGAAATATAAACTAATTTTGTCGAGTTTCTGCTAGCAACTTGAAGGCTGGGTTGTTATTTCGCCAATGCCTTTTCTCGGCACGTGCTAATAATAAAACATATAAAAAAATAAAGAAATTTGATAATTTTTACATTTAAATATATGTGTTATTTGATAGAGAAAAAAATCATTTAAATATATGTGTTATTTGAAAATTTTATTTGTTAACAATTTGTTACTCTAAAAGATTTGAAAAGATATATATTTGAGTAGGGTGTTACTTTAAAAGATTTGAGTAGATATATATTAGGGAGTGATCTATTGCAAATCGATACGTCTTTTTTTAAAAACGGGAATTCTCGATCCACTGATGTATTTGAACGATCCGAACCGTTTAAATTGATCATCCTACCTTCAAGTCTATACCTTCAAGTCTATATGTATGGAAAATCAAAGGATTTGAAGACATTTAACTCATGCATTGAATGGGTGCAAATGAATGTTTTTCAATATAGCAACATAAACTTCATTCAATACATGAGTTAAAGGTCTTCAAATCCTTTGATTTTTCATACACATAGACTCGAAAGTAGGGTGATCAATTTGAACGGTTCGGATCGTTTATATATGTCATGGATCGAGAGTTCCTGTTTTTAAAAAATGTGGACCGGTTTGCAATGGAGCACTCCCGATATATTTTTTATTAGGGTGTCTTATCCTACTTTTTCTGTCATAAAAAAAGAAAAGATTTGGAAAGGTTTGAAAAGTGGGTTATGGTTTTATAAATTAATTTTCTTAAAATTATGAAAAAAACTTTATTGTCTCTCCCTTGGCAGTAAAATAGTAGATATGGCGATAAGAGTACATATCTGTTATTTAAATGTATATGTGCTTCCAAACTTTATGTTTGTTAAATGTTAGCAATTCATTACCCTAAAAGATTTGGGAAGAAATTATGATTTTATAAATTAATTTTCTCAAATTATGACAATATTTCTTGCCATTTATGGACATGAGAATCAAGTTGACAATATTTCTTGCCATGTAAAGATTTGACATGCTTACTTGAATAGTTTGTCTCAAACAAAGAATATGATCAGTCCCAAGAAAGAAAACAATTTTCCTTTCAAGACTAAGAAAAACCATCCTGATTTAACGGTGACCATGTTAATTTTCATATCCAAAGATGTTTTTGTCCTTTTTAAAATGCAAATAATAACATTATTAATAGTTTTAAATAATTGTTAAATATTAATTAGAATTAGATAATCTATAATGACGGAGTGGAGGAGGTCGGCCGCAGGTGGAGGGAGCAACAATACAATCTAAACAATCGCTTTCCTTTTTCACACAAAAAAAGGAAAAAAAGAAAAGAAAAGGACCAAAAATAAAATAGAATCGCATTAAAATGCTACTGTTACAAATAAGCTGTTCATCATAGAAACAACACAATTTGAGTTGCACAACTGAACTAAAGTTTATAAAGTGTATCCTATTAATTAAGACATTAGATCAATACAAAACTGCATGCTGTATTGCATCTGAGATTCACATGTAAACCCTAAAGGAACTAGCTAAGGAATTTGAATGTTAGATCTAAGCATTATCTTTTTCTGAGGGATGACCATATTAATTATAAGGTCTCACAAGCTTGCAGCAGCAGAAGTAATATGTGCACGCCAGCTCTCGATAAAGTTTTGGCGAAAAGCCTCGAATTTGCCACACCTGATTGCTTCCATTATCGCGCGAAAAAATCCCATGTAGTGATGAGTGTTGTGGCTGCATCGATTATTTTAGAAGTTAGAATTTGCACAAATTAGATGCAACTGAAACTAGAGTATGATGATACAAGTCATTTCCAAGAATGGAAGACCAATTTACATCTCTAGAAGGATCTGAGCGAGCATTTCGTGAACATTAAGCAGATGATTGATACGCTCGAGAGTGATTCTGGCATGTGAAGCACGTGCAAATGTCGACAACAGGTGACGTATCTTTCCTGCAGAAATTGAAGAAAAAAATATCAAGAACAAAAAGTAGTAGATTGCTTAAGGTATGTGTGTAGCAAGAATTGTTGTTAGCTAAACTTAAAGGCATCTGCGTGATAACATCATGAATATAATTTTATAATTTGGTGATTGTTTTGAGGGAAGGCATCTAATCTATCACAATATTATAAGTTTGGAAGCAAATGGAAACGGCAGTCTGATGTGATTTGGTGTAGTTTTTAGAAGTTTATTGGTGTTCTATGGAAAATCGAAAAGTTTGATGGCACTTTAAGTAATTTACCCTAATTTATATATGTTCCTTTGAGATGTACCATAAGTTAATATCAGGCACCTGTAAATTGTTGCTCTTTTTTGCCGTCGCTACCAAGATCGTTGATCTGTGAATTTACAGTATCGCCCATAATTATGTGAAGTGGAAAGTTAAGCGCAAATCCCCGAGAGTCAGATGATAAATGTACCTGAATTTGTTCTCAGAGACTATTACAGTGCTCGTTGAAAGTAGCAGGTGAACCAAAAATAATAATCAAATGAGATAAATTATGCTACATTCGTGGAGTCAAAAAGATCGATACCAGCAGCTACACCTTGTAAGACCTTCTCTGAAACTGATGATGCTCAATATTGGCGATCTTCAAGATCAAGACACGTGGCGGATGATGTGCTCCAAGACCCAGAAAAAAGGGCCCACAGAGACCGACCAGGCCACCCTTTTACCCGACCTGCAAGCACAAGCTGGCCCTTCTCGGGACCCCCTGCAAATTGGCCTCCTCGGCCCCCTCAGCTCGTCCCGAGCTGCCACAGGACCGAGACTCCTTGGCCCTCTTGCTCGTCTCCGAGCTCCCCAGCCGAGGCCGTCTTCCTCGGTCCTTCCGACCGACCAACTCCACCACTCACAGGCGTAACCGCCGCCCCGCAAATCTCGCTACGCGTAGATTCTCCGCCAGCAACATCCTACGTTCCACGCCATCACGATCCCCATTAATGGACGATCCGCTCTTTACGCGGGCGTGACGTCGGGAGCGTAACTGCCGGCGAGATTCTCGCGCCTGCTGCTGCGTGCTGCCGCCGCTATATAAACCCCCATGACAGAAGGGTCAAGTAAGCGATTCTTTATTCCACTTAGCCGTTACTCTGCTCGGATCTCGTACTAACTTGATTGTCGGAGGGTCCTCGGGGGTACCAAACTACTCTGGGACTTCTTTGCAGGTACTCGGCGCTAAACTCCTCAAATCACTAATCTCCTCAAAACCCATTGAGACCCACACGCAACAAGAGATCACCTCCAAGATCCGCCGGGAGATCAACGAAAGACAACATCTGAAGGAGACCAGAAAAGGACTTCCATCAGTTGACGCCGTCTATGGGAGTACAAAACTCCACAAAAACAAAAGTTGGCCTTCCGATCTCCGTCCACATGGCGTGCGATCACCCTGAAGATTCAGGTACCAGCCGCCGCCTTCCCCTCATCGGAGGCGCGGATGAACCTCCTCCGGCGACCGTCACCAACGCCTTCGCCGGCCGATAGACCGACTAAAGTCCAAACGGCCAAGCCAGGCCATAGATCGCCGCTCCGCCGCCTCCAGAAGACTCTGCCCTCGTCGGCACGGCTGACCACCGGTAGGCTACGTCCCATGGCCACAGATCTCACGGGCCAATACTCGTCCGATGGGTGATCATTGAGCCTCCTCTGGCGGAATCGAAACGACACGACTCTGGCGCTTCGCCTCCCCGCACAATCGATGCGCGAGCTACGCGCGTGTTCACCTCGACCGTTCCTGTTCCCCATACCTGCAAATGGATGGTCGGACGAAACCTCATGGAGAATCAGCCGAGCAGCTACCCTGCTCGGTTATCCCTGGCCGGTAGCTTCCCTACTCGCAACGCCAGGGATCAAAGTCCTCCGTAGAGGAAGACGAGCGGCTTCTCTGCTCGGCTACCCCTGGCCGGTAGCGTCCCTACTCGCAACGCCGGGGATAAAAGCCCTCGCCAAGAGGCAACCCAGCAGCTACCCTGCTCGGTTATCCCTGGCGGGTAGCTTCCCTACCGCAACGCCAGGGATCAGAAAGTCCTCCCAGAGGCAGTCGAGCCCGACCCTCTGTTTCCCCCAATCAGAACAAAGCTCTGTTTGAAATTTGAATTTCAAAAAATTGAAGCAACGTTTCAGATCCAGCGCCAGGTGCGTTGCGCTCTAGGCAGTGCACCATGTATGCGCTAGCGCTAGACGCGCTGCGCGCCACGTGTCAAACACGGGTGCGCTAGCGCAGGCTGCGCTGCGCCCTATGCAGTATACCATGTGTGCGCTAGCGATAGGCGCGCTGCGCGCCACGTGTCAAACACGGGTGCGCTAGCGCAGGGCGCGCTGCGCTCTGAGCAGCGCACCACGTGCAAAATACGGGTGCGCTAGCGCTGGAATTATAAAATTCCCCACCGTTAGATCAAAAGATCTAATAAGTAATGGTAAATTATTAATTAATCAGAATTAAAATTCTGTTATGGAAAGATTTTTCAATCTTGTTAAAAACAAGAAGATTGCATTCTGTAAAACAGGAACCCTAGGATCAAAGATCCAATGGTGGGAAACATCCCCAAATCAATCGGAGAACGATCTCTTTAACTGATTCAACAAATCAGCTTGCCCTATATAAAGGCCCCAAGACTTCAAGTCTGATATAGAGAAACCCCCCATAAATTTTGAAAAATTCAAAGGAAGAGAAGCATAGTTCTCAGCAAAAGAAGATTTCTTCTTCAAGGTGAAAAGAAGGGTGATGAACACAGAGATGAAATCATCTCAATAAAAGAAGAATTATTTTCTTTAAAAAATCATAGATCTTCAAGACAAAAAGCCTTTCACAAAAGAGATCGAAAGATCTCATCATAAAATAAAAGAAGAACATATTCTTCTCACAGATCATGGATCTATAAAGGCAAAGCCTTTCATCAAAACAAGAGATCGAAAATCTCTCCTGCAAAATAAGAACTGTTGTTCTTAAATCTTGAGACAAAGTCTCTTTTAAAAGAACATAAATTTGTTCCCAGATCATAAAATTGATCAAATGCGCTTTGCGTTATTGAAATGCGCTTTGCGCTCTTGAACTGCGCTTTTGCGCTCACTGGACCGGCGCTCAGCGCAAAATGCGCCACGTGTCAACCACGTTTGCACCAACTAACAAATTGCGCTTTGCGCTTCTGAAATAGCGCACTGCGCTCATGGGCTGGCGCTCAGCGTCAAGCGCACTACGTGTCACTCACGCGTGCGCCACTAAATTAAAAGAGCACTGCGCTCATGGATTAGCGCTCAGCGCTCATGGATTAGCGCTCAGCGCTCATAAAACTGGCGCAATACGCCTATCATCTGGTGCTTAGCGCCAAGCGCGACACGTGTCCTTCACGTGTGCGCTACTTGGCAGAAACGCACTGTGCTTTTTGATTGGCTCAAAGCGCCTAGCGCACCATATGTTGCGCTGACAGAACACAAATTGTTCTTTAATGAGTCAGAGCTCTGATGAATGCTCTGCATTCAATACAAGACAAAAGAAAAGATTTTTTGCCAAGATATAATGCTCAGTATTGTTAAAAAGGTCAAGCTCAAATAAAGGCTCAACAGCCAGAATAAAAATGTCAAACATTTATTGGATTTAGCCCAATATTGGCTATAAGTCCTCAACTTCTATTTAATTGAGTCCATCTGCTCATAAATATTTCAACAGATCTTAGCCCCAAATTGGACTACAGATCTTTCAACCAACTCACGCCGGTTCGAGGGTACATCTCTTTACTCCTCTGATATCTGTCGTTGTAATCCTTCAACGTCTTCAGAGAGGTGACGGGTCCTGACAACCACACATTTCACGGACTGTGGGGTCCTTAAACTCATGGACTATGATGTCTTAAAACTTTATAGACTATGATATCTTTTAAACTACGGACTGTGAGGTCCTTAAGCCCATGGACTATGATGTCCTTAACCTTGACTGTGAGGTATTTAAACTCACGAACTATGATGTCCTTAACCTTGACTGTGAGGTCTTTAAACTCACGGACTATGATGTCCTTAACCTCGACCGCGATGTCTTTAAACTAACATTGAACCGCGATGTCCTTAAACTAATCGACCGCAATATCCCTAAACTAAACAATAGAGCCCAATTGCTCTCTAGTTGGATCTAAATGATCCCGTTAAGTTGATCTTAGTCTAAAATGAGACTAACGTATCCTTAACAAACATTTAAGTTGATCTTAGACTCAAATGAGGCTAACGTATCATTAAACCCAACCCCCAAACCTAAATCTAAGAAGATACGGATTTGGACTAATCCACGCCCTACGGGCGACAACATAAATTAGTCTCCGTATACAATTCACGGGCAACCACAAACAAAACAAACACCCATGACACGAACTGACCATCTGGAGAAGGAGAAAGTTGTTACCGCGATGCGGTAGCGTAATTAACTGCAGGGGCTTGCGCCTGCAGGGAAGAGCGTCCCTACAATCAAAAACCCCTCAAACGAGGGGGAATCTGACGAAGTCTGCTACATCGGCCGCATCCATTTAAACCTTCGATACATGGTGCCATAAATCAACTTGGTATCTTCGGAGAGGTGGACGGATAGCACCAATTAGCATCTGCCCCGAAATTCAGGCAAGACGTTCGCCGCGTCTTCGCGCGTCTTTCGGCGGGGAAAAGATTCTGGCACGTCCGATTGGACCTTTTCCTTTTTCCACTCCACACTTCATGTGTCGTGTTCGCGAACGAATCGCGGTTTGCTAATGGTTGCCCTTGGGTTCGAGGTACTAAGATTTGGTGTCTTGCTTGGTGCAGAAAATGAAAGATCAATGGCGTCTACTTGCACGAAGTGTTCCAGCTGCAACTGCAACTCACGTTCCTCCTCATCTGGAGGTATAGATTATGGGCCCCAGGCGGCCTCTCTATTCACAATGCCGATAGAGCAGGTGACGCAAGCTACCACCGGTTTATTCTTCAGGACCATGCTCCCACCAGTGAGCATTAACATCCCGCTGCCTCAAGAAGCACAAAAGAAGTCGGTCTTTGATCGACTCACTACTACCACGACCCCTCTCAACGGGTCGTCCGATACCAAGCCGACAGCATCAGTCTTCGATAAGCTGAGCCTGAACTCCAATAGGCCTGTCAAGAAGCCCACGATACCCGAAGCGGCCATCCCAAAACGGATAGCCATTCCTGCTCTCGAGGTCACTAAAGAAGCATCCCCCGTCAAGGGATCAGTCTTTACGAGGCTGGCCAATCCGGCTCCCGTTCTTGCTCAAAGGTCTGTCTTTGACAGATTGGATACTGCTACTCAATGGACGTCGGTCTTCAAGAGGCTGGCCAATCTTCTCCGTCTGGATTTACTCAACCAGCTCCAACGGTAGAGATCGATGCTGCTGTTCCAACCGGGAACAGTTTTGAATTGCTGAACAAGGTGTGCAGGAATTCACCCACCGCCGTACTGAAAAGATCTCCTCCACCCGTGGAGAATGCACCGAAGGCGAAGCCGGAACAATCCCCTCAGCGTCTTTCTTCCAAAATTTACAAAGTCTGGCGACAGGTCCAGGAGTCAGTGATTGATCAAGATCACCCTCGCCTACAGAAAAAGGTGAAGGTTTAACAAGAAGAGAACCATCTTGCCAAGCCACAAAAGGCAACAGCTGTTTGGGTGCCCGCTGCAACGGCCCCCTCGACTTCAACTGCTCAAAAGAAAAGGAGGCCAGAGAAAGCCCCTGTGAATGTGGCAAACCGTAAAAGCGCTGAATCTAAACACCCCAACTACGGGGGCATGATGGTACATACCATTTATATGGCTTCCGGAAAAGAGGAAAGCCGTGCTTCTACGGGCCATCGACCACTTACCCGGTCAATAATGAAGGCTCAAGAACAACAACAGCAGAAGCTTCAGGAGATGCTGACTGCAATGGCCGCACTCACTGGGCCAAAAGAAAATCCAGAGACCTCGGAGCAGCGTCAGGAACAAGAAACTGACACCGAGTTCCTCCGAAGAATGCTCGAGAGGAAAGAAAAAGAGGCTGCCTGCGCAGCCAATATAAAACGAATGGCTCTCTTGTTCCAAGACATGGCTGGGATGATGTTACAGCCGGAATCTCCAGCTGAAGACCCTCCGATCATCATTGAAGACGACAGAGGGGAGACATCGAATCCTCCTCCGGCTCTTTCAGCAGCCAAAAAGGAAACCATTTCCAAGGCCGCTCTGGATGACTACATTGCTCAGCAAATACGAGCTCACCAGGCAAATGAAGAGGCCGTCCAAGTCGTTAAGACTGGACGACCATATCCAGGCTGGTATGACCAAATAAAGTATCCGCCTGGATATACGATCCCTAAATTTCATGTATACAAGGGGACGGGCAATCCTCACCAGCATGTCGTCCAGTTCAGGGCTCTATGTGGCAACACCGGAGGTGATGATAAATTGCTACTTCGCCAATTCATCAGCAGCTTGTCGGAAACGGCATTCGAGTGGTACTCTGAACTTCCCAACGACTCCGTCAAGACATTTGCGGAGATGGAGCTGTTATTTATGCAAAGATTCGCAAGCGCTAGCGAGCGTACCCCGATTACCGCATTAATTAACGCCAGGGTGAAGCCAGGTGAAACGTGGGTTCAATACGCAATACGATGGCGGAATCTGTGGTCGAAATGCGAACAGCGCATCGAAGAAGCGCCGGCGGTGGGCATGTTCGTGGGCACTCTGGACTCTCGTGCAACTATTTCCCAATTCATGATGTTCTTCAAGCCGACTATGTTCCAAGCCTTAATCGACAAGCTGGCCCAAATGGACTAGATGGGTCATAGACCGTCTCCTCCAAAACCGGAGCCGTGGAACTAGAAGGGAAAAGGGAAAGTGACCGTCGTCGCTAACGCTCAACAACAGCCCAGTGGTCTAAGACCAGTTGATCGCTAAAATGATAGAACTCGATCTCCTGGAGATAAAATGAGATGCCCTTACTCGTTCCCTTGAGACAAGACGAAAAGGTTATTCGAGCTAGCACTGCGCAACAGGCTCATCAATCTGCCGGAGCCAAGACGCCCAGCGCAACCAGGCGACATTAGCAATCCTAACTATTGCCCTTATCACCGAATGTTGGGCCATCCGATCGAGAATTGTTACATCTTCAAAAGCTGGATAGAAGATCAGTACCAGCAGGGTAAATTCGTATTATCCGAGAATTGGAAGGTGAACCCGCCTCAGCCACACACTCCCAAGAAGATGGATACACCTGGGGAATCATGCTCTTTCGTAGAAGAAGCTCCATGGGAGATCACTCTTTCAGCCAAGACGAAAAGAATGCTGAAGGATCTCCAAACATGCCCGGCGATTAGGTGGAAAAATCCACTCGAACCCGAGATCATCGAAGGAATGTTAAAACCGCGTCCAACTCTAAAGATTGGTGGTGATAGCCAAAGCACTCACACCCAGCCGTCAAAGTCTTCAAAGAAGAAGAAGGCCAAAAAGCCCATGAAGCCTGGTGACAAGCGCACGGACCTGCAAAAACAGATTGACGCGTTGGAAGAATATAATCAAAAAGCGCGGACTCCAGTCACACTCCAAGAATTTCTCAGCCATATACTTGAGGACGGAGATGATGACAATGGAGAAGACTCGTCGGATGAATCTGAAGGTTATGTAGCAAGCTGCCATATGATCTCTCACTCGTCGATAGACGATGAAGAAGCTCCTGACATAAAGAAACTGGGGGAAATCCCGAACCGGAACTTCTAGGGCTATCGGACGAAATGATTGATGCATTCCTGAACGAAGCTCTTCTTAAAAGCAAAGCTGATCGAGAGCGTGAAACGACCATATTTGAAAAAGCCAAACATCGGCGACTGGACGAAAGAACTGAAACACTTCCGCCAGATCGAAGTACATCCGTCGCGAATAAAAACAGGTTCAAGACGAGGAAGAGGTTCGCCAAAGCCATATCAATGGGAATGAAGCTGCCATCCTCCGAAGGAAACGTTCTTGGTGAAGCGGAAATACATCCTAGCTACTGCTTATATCATCGAAGGATTGCACACCCCACCGAAGAGTGCAATGCTTTTAAAAGATGGTGGCAGCGATATGTTGCTCACCGGCAACATTTCAAGCGGATGAAACGCAAAACTCATCGGGAGCAAAGAAGTACGACCGAGGAGCGTAAAAGAACTACCGGCAATTATCACATGGTCAATGCCGGGGGATCGCAAGTTCTCACCTTCGGGAGTGACTCTGACGAAGAAATGACTCTTGGCCCTCTCTTTAAAGAGTCCACCTTAGGAAAAGAGGGAGAACCGAAGACCTGTGAAAATATTTAGCTGCGCAATCGTACGCTGCCCGAAAAGAATCTTGGGCCCTCGAACAGTGGGTCAAATAGAAAAGATAAGGGAAAAGAAAAAGTCCCTGAGGATATCATCCTTGATGACCAAGCCGTCGAAAAGCTGACAGCCAAGGACCCGCCAAAGAAAAGTAAGGTGGACTACAACGTTCTGGCACACTTGAGAAAGATACCCTCGAAGGTCAGTATTCTCGACGCCCTTCTGCTATCCAAAGAGGTGAGAGATTCGCTGATCAAGACATTACAAGAGCCCGAGCAATTCCAAGATTTCCTCACCGAAGAAAAGATGAAGGACGAGCTGGAAGAAGTACACACAGCCGACATCACCTTCGGCGACGAAGATCTCCTCTTTGGGACATGCGAGCACAACCATCCCCTATATGTCTCCAGATACTGTCATGACATCAAGATAGGTAAAATCCTGGTCGACAATCGGTATCCGTCAATCTCCTTAACGTGAGGGTGTTAAAGAAAATCTGCATGAGCGTTCAACACCTCGCTCGCGATAAAATCACCATCTCCGGGTTCGACTCTCAGTCATCACGGACGCTTGGGTTCATGATACTGACGTTATGCTTTGGGCTGCTTGTCACTGATATCAAGTTCCACGTCATTGACACCAAGACATGATACAATGCTTTGCTCGGCCGGCCGTGGTTACACGAGTACAACATCATCCCTTCTACACAACATCAGTGTATGAAGTATTTCAAAGATGGTCTCGAGTACACTGTGACAGGGGAACTAAACCCGTTCTCCATGAACGAAGTCCGGAAATACGAAGATGTAAAATACTTCTTACCAGATTTTGAGGACACAGAAAGATGTCACAAACCGAAGAACAAAGGCATCACTACTATTCCGGTCTTCGGGAGTGATACCGAGGAGGAAGAAGAGATAGTCTATTCAGGGCCGCCTCACTACAACAAGCCGGGACCGTCCACTCTTATGTTGATCTTCGGCAGTGACTCGGAAGATGAGGTTAATGCCGTATTCTCTGCTCGGCCATCAATTCAAACCTTCGCTGATGAAGATCAAAGTTTGCAAGTTGCCATGGTTCCGCCCAAGCATCATAAAAAACTAGACGCGCTTGATACCTACAGTGTGGAAGAACTGCAGACATTCTACGTCCCTCCCACGCGAAAAGGTGAAAAGGCGATCCTATTCTACCGATCCGAGGAAACCAAAGTGGAGAAAGAAATCTGGCATAGTGCGGATTCTACACTTGACAGGCTCCAGCCCATCCGTTTGCCCAGATATTACACGGACGGACTAAAGAGACCCTTGAGACGCCAATGTGTATCTCTTAAGCAAACTGCGCGACAAGTACGGTTCTATAACAGGATCTGGAACGTTCCCGGAACTCAATGAAAGTTTCCCAACGGAAGAATGGAAACGACCGGGCTTGGGTATGTTCAATACAAGAAACGGGAGCTACTCCGTGTAGGGTTCCTAGGCACCCTAATGAGGTCTCACAAGGCATCAACCATGCCAATTTCAAAAATTATCGGTGCCGAGAAACCCTAATACGGACCGTTGGCTAGAAGTCTAGGCGAAAATGAAAGCTAGTTAACACTTAACTATAAGAATCGGAAATACAACCTTTGTAGATCCGGTGCTCCACCTCCTTGGCTCCACAATGAAGGCCTCTCGCTGTCCAAGTCGAACCCCGGGCTCTAGTGTCGGCTTCATCGGAGAATGGACGGGCTAGGTCATCGATGACGTGCCGAAGATGATCTACGTCGAAGCATCGCTAGATCAAGCTCCACCTTCACCAAGCCATGATAACTTGTGAAGGAAACACACTCTACTACTTGGCAAGAGGTAGAGGATGAAGAAATAGGAAGTGGGTAGACTTTAGAATTGGATTTCTCACTTGTTTTCATCAATCACCATTGATGAAGCAAGCTTCTTCAAGTGAAGATGAAGAAGAAGAAGAAGATAAAGTTATGATGAGTTATTCAAAAATAAAAGGAAAAAGAATACTTATCATAATATTAACCTTAGTTTAGTGTAGAGAATGGACCATGGTTAAATATAATGGTTAGGGTTAAGCAAGAGACAAGAATGGTGGACTAGGTCAAAGTTTCATGAAGTTTCAACTAAACAACAAAACTAGCAACCATTCTTTTCTCATCTTTTCAAAATAAATAAATGAATAAATAAACAAATGAATAAGATAATCAAAACCCTAATCATTAAGTAAACCATGGTTTAATCTTTACACTTAACCAAGTTAATATGCATCATCAAACATGATACAAACATGTGCATAAAAGTATATCACATATACAACTTGCACAATCCAAGTGAGAAAATCCATTTAAAGTGAACCATTACTAGTTAATGCAAAGTAATATATCAAATATATAATTATACATTAAATCATTAAATCAACACTTGATTCAATGATCCGGTCATGTCGCACATAACCGACTAGTATACAATATATCGGCTTATCGAATCAATCCTTGATTCGATAACTAGGTTATATCGCATACAACCATTCGACACATTCATCGCGAGAATGAAATGCGGTATCACATACACGCATGATTCTCGGTCCCGCACATATCTCATATGCGCTCCTATTTCGTTTCGCTTGAGCCAGGAAACCTCTGTGTAGGACTCTAAAGACTCGTCAATACGCCGGCAGCAGGTGATGATCATATCAATCACCCACAAGCCGCAAGCGGTCTGCTAAACGTAACGGCCACCCGGGTATTGAGCGATCTGAAGATCGACGAGCAAGCCCGCTCACACTCCAGTGAATCCAACCAGTAACACTACCATACAGTCCGGTCTGATCGTCTGATCTGTCGCATATCTCGCCTAGGGGTGGTAAATATCAGACCCCAATAGCTCGATAAGTCGTGTCGATATGAGGTCTATAACAATTCGAGAAACTACTGGTAACACTTACCAGTAAATCTCAGCAACCCTGGCCAGGGATTTCCTGTTATAGCCAATCGAACACAGCGCAACATCAACCCCCTATACCGGGAGAGACGAATCCCCTCCTATCGCTCATTGCCTCTATGTGACTCGGGACTGTACCCAAAAACCACCGTTTTGCACGCCCTCTTGGACGTGGTAAGATGGAAATCAAAGCACAGTGGGAACCACACAAGACTCTATGACGATCTCGGGTCAACAGACTACTCTGTACCAGTGTCACCAGAGAACTGCCATCTGACGTGAGGTATGATACCATCTGGGAGTTCTCGGCGAGTCCGTCCAGTGTACCCAGTCTCTACTGAGCACCCGTATATCATCTCTGATGTCAAACACCAATGGATATGGGATCATCCATCGCCCATCTGTATGGGTCGAGAAGGTATACGCTAGTCTGCTCTGGTATATCGATGCCCCGTCTCGATACACCCACGACTAGGGACTTTGAAGGATGTACTTATAGACTATCTGTCCCCACTAGTATGATCTGCATCATAGTCCCGGTAGTCAAGTACACATCCTAAGGGCTTTACCAACATGTAACAGAGAGACAGTCAGTGTACACGTTAAGGTAAAGTGTAACCAGATAGCATACTATCATGTCGAGCAAGAAAGTCCTCCCTATATACGTCCTAGCATCCACTACAATATACATCATATGTATAGTAATGGCCTCTAGGGCATACATATAACTAACAATCTCCCACTTGCACTAGGGCCATCTGTAGCAGTGGTTGTAGTATCTCATACTCAACCATCCCATAAAAGTCTCTCTCTGGGAACAGGCCTTTGTGAGTGGATCCGCTGTGTTGTCCTCTGAGTCTACTCTCCTAACCTCGATCTCCCTGGAGATCAACCGTCTCCATGATCAGGTGACACTGCCTTAGAATATGTCTGGATCACTGATGGGACCTGCGTTCCTTGGCATAAGCCACAACTCCATTGTCACACAATGGTAGGAACAAAGTTCATCTTATGAACTTTTATACACCCAGACTTCCTCTTTGGTAGCATCTTAAGTAGCGATGTATCCTGCCTTCATCGTCTAGTATGTCACGGTATCTAGCTTGGAATTCTTCCAACATACCGTCCCTTTACTGAGGGTAAAGACAATGCCTGTGACTGACATTCAGTCGTCATTATCACCCTGGAACCCTTCCAGTGATTCTCCCCAGGATCGATTGATACCATCTCACTACAACTAGTAAGAATCCTAACATCCAATTAGATCTATCTCATAGATCCAAAATCCAGGATTTAGTAGGTATCACTTTGATCCTATGTGGAGAATCATTGTGATAAGCGGAGATTGATCGAGCGTAGCATAGAAAACTCCTTCCCTATCAAGAGTATGTCATCCACGTACTCTACGAGGATCATCACCATACTCCCTACTACCTTTTTGTTTATACAAGGTTCATCTACCATTTTGATGATGTCAAACTCTTTGACTAATTCATCAAAACAGATGTTCCAACTCCGTGATGCCTGCTTTATCGTATAAAGCATCTTGCACACATTTCCGCTGCTCCCACTGTCTACGAAGCCCTCTGGCTGTGTACTTATAGACGCTCTCTTCTAAATCATCATTTAGAAAAGCAGTCAAGACACCCAACCACCAGATATCGCAGTCATGGTATGTAGCCGGGACAAGTAGGATCTGGATGGACTTAAGCATAGCTACTTGAAAAGGTTTCATCATTATCCTCACCTGGTCAATGATGCAAACTTTTAACAAGTCTAGCTTTGAAAGTCTCAACTTTTCCATCTACACCACGTAATCTTCTCAAGTTATACTTGTTCTTGATGGGGATTTAACCCTTCAGATATAGCAACCAAAGTCCATACTTTGTTGGTGTATAAGGATTCCATCTCAGATCGATAAACATCCAGCCATTCTCACAGAGTCCTACTCCTGATGGCCAGGTCGAAACTAGTTGGGTCATCATCTCATGATGCAATCCTCGCTCCCACTGTCATAGAGAAACAGAAGTATCTCTCAGGTGGGTGAGGAACCCTACTAGATCGGCGGAGAGGCTGAGGTTCGTTGGAATCTACTGAATCCTTTAGTTCTACCAAATCATCAGCTGCAGTTTGTATAGCTGGAACATTTCCAGTTCTACATAACTAACCTTGCCTCGAGTTTGTCCGGATTTTGCTTTTAGACATAGGCCGGACAACCCCAAATCTTAACTAACTTAAGATATGGGCTCTTCCCTTTCCATATCACATATGAAGTGGTAGGCATTGATTTGATTCGAACCTAATTCAATAGGTATGCATCTTCTCAAGTGCATAACTCCCAAAAAGGAAATAGGTAACTCAGCAGTACTCATCATAGAGCACACCATATCAAATAGGGTGTATCTGCTCCGCCCCGATATACCATCGTGCTATGGTGTATACGGAGGAGTAATGCTGAGAGAGAATCTCATTCTCCTTTAGAATAGTCCAGTATTTCCGTGCTCAAGTATTCTCCTCCTTGATCACATCAAAGGACATAATACTTATACCCGTATTTTGGTTCTCTACTTCTTACTTATATTCTGTGAATATCTCAAAAGGTTCGGACTCATGTTTCAACAGGAACATATGTCTGAATCTTGAGAGATTATCAGAGAATGTAATGAAGTACAAAGAACTTTTCCTGGCATGTGTAGACAGGGGACCTTACATACATCAACATGTATCATCCCAAGAGTTCACTAACTCTTTCTCTGTTTCCAATAAACAGAGCTAGTGTCATTATATCTTTGTGACATGACTGGCAAGTTTCACAAGATGTAGATTCAAACTGATTTAAATATGCATCTACATGTAACTTCAGCTAGTCGGGTCACATTGATCTGACCTAGTCTACAATACCTTAAGAAGGATCCGTTCATTTCTGAACTCTTCCTCTTATGTGTGTTCCGTATACTAAGAACTGTAGTTTGATTTAGAACATTAATGCTTTTAGACAACGTGCCTGAACCGATCAACTTTTGATATAGGAAATGTTCAAAACATTATCCAACAATACAAAATTTTATCATTTCTTTACTAATAAAGAGAGTGATATGATTTTGTATATCAGGTTCGGTATCTAATAACATTCGTTCAGAATCAATGTATTGATAATACAGGGTGACAGTGACCAACAGACTTGGCTGCAACACTTGCCCCGTTTTCTGCCTCATGAAACTTATCACCCGTTCTCAGTTCTCTACCTTTCTGTAGCCCTATGTAACAGATTATATATCTGGGATCCTGATCCGGTATCAAATACCCAGGACGTAAAGGATACTGAGAAACAGTTCTTTGTAATGAACACACCCGAAGATGATGCATCAGCATGCACTCTCTTCGTTTGGGCGGCACGGGAAATCTGGTATTCCCCAATTTCCTGCTCTGTCTTATAACAATTATAAGTTGGAGCGGGACCAACGTTCCCCAGCTCAGTACAACAAATGGGTTCGGTCAATATTCCGTATTATTATCTTGATTAAGGCGTGATATGGTCGCTACCTGGAGAGAGAGAGAAGAAAACACTCAGCGTGCGCTCTTTCAAGAATAGATTGGTTATTATTTTATCTAATCAGGATGGCTCCCACTGCTTTTTATCAAATCTTACTTCAAACCCTAAAAGGAAAGACTAGCCGGGATTAATTACACATTACAAGTTCGCCAATCTTTCAGCCAGGCCAGTGTCGGTACTTTGAGGGAGGTCCCCCGTGCTTTCGCACGAACCTAATTAATGTAAACCTCGTTTTCCCAGAGGCGTAACCCCGTTGACACCTTTCTAGACACCTACTTGATCGGCTAATTGTAATGTATAAAACTCTCCCAGGAGTAACTCTTACTCGCAGCGGGTATCGGGATCCAACTATCTCATAGAAGGTATGCAATCTCATTGCAAATTTCAACACTTGAAATTCCCGATAATATTTTGCCCCTAGCAGCTTATGACCTTGGCTAAGGTCAACAAATCATAAGTGCTAGCCAAGTTCAACCCGTCATTTCCCGATTGAATTAAACCCACCCGCACGACCCTTGGCTAAAGTCAACAAAGTCGCACGACTACCCTAACTCAATCGCATCATATGCTTATACAGATAAGCACTAATCAGCTACCGCACACTACGCCTTGGCTAAGGTCAACAAACGTAGCACGAATACTAACCAGTACTTATCTGAAATGACGGAGGGCTACGACGGGTTTTTCAGAAAACCCTTTGCGTAATGAACTTGATATCATTGTAGAATCAAATGATTTTAAAATGGAGTGTTTTTGAGGCTTTTCTAGTTTTGCTAAAGGAGTCACTCCCGGTGAAGGGATCGTCGGTCCTTTCCTCGTCGAATGAGGTGCGGGATATATCACATATATCACTGTGCAAAGCAGAAACACTTAAAAGCAATCAAAAGACAAACCGAGTGTGTAGCATCTGCCAGTTATTGCTAAAGGAGTCACTCCCGGTGAAGGGATCTCGGTCCTTTCCTCATCGAATAAGGTGCAGGATATATCATATATACCACTGTGCAAAGCAAGAACTGTAGCTACCTGTTTTATTTTGAAATTCGATTCTACAACATCTTAGGTTTCTTTTATTTCATTAATCACATTAATGAAGTCCCATCATTTAAATTACCTAAACATCACAGATAAATACGACGTACACTTATGCCATCCGCATTCGCCTCGATGTCCCCTCGTGCACCGTTAGGTTAGGTAACTAACGACAGAGCGGGGCAGGGCTAGCGCGGGTGTAAAACATAAGTAACGTCTATATAATATATCATATATACTATATAATGTATCTATCATCAAACATCACATGATCACATCACAGATATCGCAGCAGAAGAAACATATGAAATATTGGATATACTAGGACGTCCGTGTTTTCAATACGAGCCAGTATAAAACACGGATTCCACGGTCGCGATGAATAGCCAAACCCACACCCCTAGACCCCTACGAAAGCGGCAAGCAACCCTACCAATTCTAGAGTTAGGAGACCCGGACTCGACTCCTCGAGTTGGTCTCCCACTGGACTCCAGAACCCGGTTACTTGTGCCCTCCTCCTTGGGTCTATCCTAGTGCGGAAAAGTAAATAATATACAAAGGGTGACATCTTTCACAACCTGGAAGTGCCCCAATAAAAGAATATTACATACAAGTTTTTACATGAATGAAAAAGAAAAACACTCATCTCACATAAAAAACCCCGGCTATTCAAACACGACGATCCAATATAACATATCCAGCAACACATAACATCACATGTCATCAATGTAAGTAAATATGTCCATCCCAATTGTCGTTGACATATAGCAACGAAACCGGCGATATCACATATTACACTTACGGTCACAGAAAAGAAAGTGTAAAACTACAACAGTTGGAATCCGCAACCACCTCAGACATCACATGCCTGACCAAATGAATTCCTTAGACATCGCATGCCTAACAATTATAAACCCCGCATTTTAGTCTCATTATCGAAAAAACTTTTCAATACCAAGTCGGGTAATTCAACAAGATTCCCGACATCCTGATCGAATACTCGTTGCAAACTTCAGTAGACGGCTCCACCCCCGATACCGTCGACGAAGTGCACCAAGGCGGAACACCGCTGCCGCGAGCACCCAAACGGATGCTTTCAGCGACGGGGTTCTCCTACAGTCACTTGGTCGGGGCTATGGAGCGAGGCTGCCTATTAAGTTTACCCGGCGAGTATCCGCGTACGCTACGTGATTGCGACGGACTTTTGATCACATCAAAATTCCGTGGCAACCGATCAAGTGAGACTAAAGTGCTATGTTTATAACATTCATTCAGTTATCTCATAACTTCTTGTGAATTCCAATTATTGTATCCAATTCCAGATAAATAGAAAATGTTAAACTTTCCGATCGAACAATCGAACACCCAAGTTTTCCCGAAACATCAACACATGAAATAAGTCTAACAACATTCAGTTCGTGCCTCAGTACCAACGGTCCAGCCGTGGAAGGGTCAAGCCAACGCCTCACATGTGGCACGCCGTACTGCCCCAAACCCGAAGGTTCAAAGGGCAGTTCAAGACGGTCACATAATCGAGTTAAGGTTTGTTGTCTTCTAGAGAGACCATCGCGTTACTTGCACTACTTAGAACGTCGTTAAACTACGGAAAAATCCAACACTTGGAAATTTCCCGACAGGGGAAAAATTGGGTATTTATATCCGGTCGAACTTTTTAACATATTCTAAAATTTATCCGGAAAGCCAAATAGACAAAATCTGATACTCCGATCGAAACACCGAATCCCCAAAACAACTCCAGAAAATTCAACTCTTGAATAAATTTTAAAAATACCCAGAAACTCCAGCATAATATAATAGAAGTTACTGTGCAATCAATTGAGGATGACGTCATCAAAGTGCGGCGGAACCGCCGCAGAAGCCAGGCTTCCGCCGCGCTTCCGCCGCGGTTTGTACTGTTCATGGAAAAAAAATTGCACCGTAATTCTTATAATTCCCTGCTGAGTTTTCTGCATATTTTTAATTTTGAAAAAACCCAGTTTTTAGAAAAAGGACAGAGAGCATGTTATGGTTTGGGTTTTCGGGTCGTTCGGACTTCAAATTCCGTCTAGACTTCGCCTAAGGCTCTAGCTAGGCTCTGATACCACTGTAGGGTTCCTAGGCACCCTAATGAGGTCTCACAAGGCATCAACCATGCCAATTTCAAAAATTATCGGTGCCGAGAAACCCTAATACGGACCGTTGGCTAGAAGTCTAGGCGAAAATGAAAGCTAGTTAACACTTAACTATAAGAATCGGAAATACAACCTTTGTAGATCCGGTGCTCCACCTCCTTGGCTCCGTAATGAAGGCCTCTCGCTGTCCAAGTCGAACCCCGGGCTCTAGTGTCGGCTTCATCGGAGAATGGACGGGCTAGGTCATCGACGACGTGCCGAAGATGATCTACGTCGAAGCATCGCTAGATCAAGCTCCACCTTCACCAAGCCATGATAACTTGTGAAGGAAACACACTCTACTACTTGGCAAGAGGTAGAGGATGAAGAAATAGGAAGTGGGTAGACTTTAGAATTGGATTTCTCACTTGTTTTCATCAATCACCATTGATGAAGCAAGCTTCTTCAAGTGAAGATGAAGAAGAAGAAGAAGATAAAGTTATGATGAGTTATTCAAAAATAAAAGGAAAAAGAATACTTATCATAATATTAACCTTAGTTTAGTGTAGAGAATGGACCATGGTTAAATATGATGGTTAGGGTTAAGCAAGAGACAAGAATGGTGGACTAGGTCAAAGTTTCATGAAGTTTCAACTAAACAACAAAACTAGCAACCATTCTTTTCTCATCTTTTCAAAATAAATAAATGAATAAATAAACAAATGAATAAGATAATCAAAACCCTAATCATTAAGTAAACCATGGTTTAATCTTTACACTTAACCAAGTTAATATGCATCATCAAACATGATACAAACATGTGCATAAAAGTATATCACATATACAACTTGCACAATCCAAGTGAGAAAATCCATTTAAAGTGAACCATTACTAGTTAATGCAAAGTAATATATCAAATATATAATTATACATTAAATCATTAAATCAACACTTGATTCAATGATCCGGTCATGTCGCACATAACCGACTAGTATACAATGTATCGGCTTATCGAATCAATCCTTGATTCGATAACTAGGTTATATCGCATACAACCATTCGACACATTCATCGCGAGAATGAAATGCGGTATCACATACACGCATGATTCTCGGTCCCGCACATATCTCATATGCGCTCCTATTTCGTTTCGCTTGAGCCAGGAAACCTCTGTGTAGGACTCTAAAGACTCGTCAATACGCCGGCAGCAGGTGATGATCATATCAATCACCCACAAGCCGCAAGCGGTCTGCTAAACGTAACGGCCACCCGGGTATTGAGCGATCTGAAGATCGGCGAGCAAGCCCGCTCACACTCCAGTGAATCCAACCAGTAACACTACCATACAGTCCGGTCTGATCGTCTGATCTGTCGCATATCTCGCCTAGGGGTGGTAAACGTCAGACCCCAATAGCTCGATAAGTCGTGTCGATATGAGGTCTATAACAATTCGAGAAACTACTGGTAACACTTACCAGTAAATCTCAGCAACCCTGGCCAGGGATTTCCTGTTATAGCCAATCGAACACAGCGCAACATCAACCCCTATACCGGGAGAGACGAATCCCCTCCTATCGCTCATTGCCTCTATGTGACTCGGGACTGTACCCAAAAACCACCGTTTTGCACGCCCTCTTGGACGTGGTAAGATGGAAATCAAAGCACAGTGGGAACCACACAAGACTCTATGACGATCTCGGGTCAACAGACTACTCTGTACCAGTGTCACCAGAGAACTGCCATCTGACGTGAGGTATGATACCATCTGGGAGTTCTCGGCGAGTCCGTCCAGTGTACCCAGTCTCTACTGAGCACCCGTATATCATCTCTGATGTCAAACACCAATGGATATGGGATCATCCATCGCCCATCTGTATGGGTCGAGAAGGTATACGCTAGTCTACTCTGGTATATCGATGCCCCGTCTCGATACACACACGACTAGGGACTTTGAAGGATGTACTTATAGACTATCTGTCCCCACTAGTATGATCTGCATCATAGTCCCGGTAGTCAAGTACACATCCTAAGGGCTTTACCAACATGTAACAGAGAGACAGTCAGTGTACACGTTAAGGTAAAGTGTAATCAGATAGCATACTATCATGTCGAGCAAGAAAGTCCTCCCTATATACGTCCTAGCATCCACTACAATATACATCATATGTACAGTAATGGCCTCTAGGGCATACATATAACTAACACTCCGCGACTGCTACGTCATACATGACTTTGATGAAGAAGGAGATGCTCTGTGGAAAGATGCTAACCCTGAACCAGAAAGAGCTCCCGCCGTGAAAATGCCCAGTTCGTCGTTTGAAGAACAAATGGACAAGCTTATAAGGGAAGCAGGTCAAAAGGTTCGAGACGACCATAATCGCGAAATGGCCATCCACGGGAAAGCCAGGACGCAACGCCTCCTTCAACAGGTTATGAGAAATGAAAATGCTCCTCCTTGTCAACCCGTTGTACAAAAGGCCTGACGCAGAGGCAGAAACAAACCAAAGAATGGGAAAGGCGTTCGGCAGCGACAAAGCGGGTCCAAGAAGCCACGCGATCAGGAATCGAGCAGTCCGGATTCGTCTCTTCTGAAAAAGATGAGTCGAGCATATTCTTTTCCCCAAGACAAGACAAGGAAGATATTCGATCTTGTCATAAAACATCAAATGATGACACTCCCGGAGTCCATGCACCCCGAGCAAGCAGGCGAAGTCTCTCACCCGGACTATTGCTCCTATCACAGGGCAATAGGACATCCTCTCGAAGACTTCTTTACATTTAAAGACTAGGTAGAAGACCGGTGTCAGCAAGGCAGGTTCGCTCTATCCATCAGCTGGAGGGTAACCCCACCGCAGAAGCATGAACCTAAATCCACGAGAGTAAAGCCGGATCAATATCGGTCTCGGAAGCGATCTCGTACCTGTCATGTGATAACGCTGTCGGAAGAGGAACCCGAAGATATAGGTGAACTCCTCTGGTGCTTCGAAAACGATGATAACAAGGTAATCTCAGAGTTTCCACCGGCTCCAAAAGAGCTAGAAGATGGAATACATACTACTGCAGATAACCTCAAGAAAATTGATTTGGGGACGGCAAGTGACCCGCGGCCAACGTTCGTCAGTGAGTTGTTGTCTGAAGAAAGGGTGGCTATGCTAAAGGATGTGCTCATGCAGCATAAAGATTGCTTCGCATGGAACTATTCAAAGATGCCAGGATTAGATCCAGAGATCGCTGTGCACAAATTGGCGATATCTCCGGACGTCAAGCCGATCAAACAAGCGCCGAGAAGAATGCGGCTCGAGCTTGAGATGGGCATCAACGCCAAAGTCAAGAAGTTAATCGACTCTGGTTTCATCCAAGAGATTCAGTATCCTGACTGGATCGCCAACATCGTCCCGGTGATGAAGAAAAATGGGACGGTGCGCATATGTGTCTACTGTCGGGATCTCAATAAAGCTTGCCCGAAGGATGACTTCCCAGTACCGGTCACCGAGCTGATGATAGACAATATGTCCACTCATGAAGTTTTCTCCTTCATGGACGGCTCGTCAGGATACAATCAGATAAAGATGCATCCCGAAGACCAGAAGCACACCGCTTTTCGGACCCCTTTGGGTATATTCTGCTCCAAGGTGATGCCCTTCGGTCTAAAGAACGCCGGCGCCACCTATCAGAGGGCCATGATGAAAATTTTCGACGACCTCATACATAAAATCGTTGAATGCTATATCGACGACCTCGTAGTTAAAAGCAAATCATACGAGGAACATTTAGAGCATTTGAAGATTGTGTTTAGCAATACAACTTGAAGATGAACCCTCTCAAATGCGCGTTCGGAGTTTCCTCGGGCAAATTCCTAGGATTCATCGTCCGACACCGAGGCATCGAGATAGATCCGTCAAAGATCAAGGCAATTATGGAAATGCCCCCACCAAAGACTCTCAAGAAGTTGTGGTCTCTCCAAGGAAAGCTCGCATATATCCGGCGATTTATAGCCAATCTCTCAGGTAAGTGTCGTCCTTACAGCCACCTGATGAAGAAGGGAACCCCTTTCGTCTGGGATTGCAAATGCCAAAACGCACTGGACGAAATCAAGCAATACCTATAAAATCCGCCAGTACTGGCCGCTCCGGTTAAAGGAAAACCTCTCGTCCTGTACACAACAGCCCTTGAAGGTTCTTTAGGCGCACTGTGGGCACAAGAAAACGACCAAGGGAAGGAGAGAGCCCTTTATTATTTGAGTCGAATTCTTTTGGGGGCAGAAAGCAATTACTCTCCCATTGAAAAACATTGCCTGGCGTTGATTTTCGCAATAACGAAGCTCAGACACTATGCATTGGCGCATGAGGTCCATCTCATATCAAAAGTGGATCCTCTCAAGTATTTGATGTCAAAGGCCATATTAACAGGACGACTCGGTAAGTGTGCCTTGCTCTTGATGGAGTTCTCGATAACTTATCGGCCTTTTAAGGCAGTGAAAAGCCAGGCCATTGCTGACTTCCTCGCTGAGCATCCAATACCTGCCGATTCTCCTTTGAATTGCGAACTTCCAGACTAACACGTGTTTGACACGATCGAGGGGGAGAGAAGAGAGAATGATACCCAATGGGAACTCTACTTCGATGGAGCATCTTCCATAAAGAAGCGCAAACAAAGCACCCCTATAATCAAATCAGGGGTAGGCCACATCTTCGTGACTCCACAAGGAGGGATAATGCGGTTTGCCTTCTCCTTAACAGAGCCGAGGACGAACAACGAAGCCGAGTATGAAGCTTTGATAGCAGGTCTCGAGATCGCCATCGACATGGGAACTGAAAACCTTCTCATATACAGAGATTCCCAACTGGTCGTCAGTCAAGTAAACGGCGACTATCAGACGTGCAAGCCTGAGTTGGTGAAGTACGGCAAGAGGTGTGGGGATAGCTTAGCACCTTAGCAAGGTTTTTTCAAGCATCAATTATGCTATTTTGAAATTTTTGGGGTGCTAAACAAACCCTAACCAAGATCTTAACTAGAGACTTAGGGTTAAACATGATATGTAAACTCTTTACATCTAAGTGAACAAGGAATACAACCTTTGTAGACCGGTCCTTCACTTCAAATAGCTCCATGTTGAGGTCCCTTCGCTGCGATCATCAAGTACCCGGACTCTAGAGAGGCTCCATGAAGAGAAAGATGCAACCTTGGTTGAAGACTTCACTAATCCAAGATGATCTACCTTGAAGAATCTCAAACCCAAGCTCTTACTTCACTAATCAAGTATTAGTAAAGCAAACACCCTATTCTAAGTGGCTAGAATAGATAAGGATGATGAAATAGGAATTTAGCTCTCTTTTGTTTTCTTTATCTCATAAAAATCCATCACAAACCCAAAAACCTAGAAAGCTTTTTCAAGAGGAAGAAGAAGAAGAAATCTATTTGTGATGAACAATGAAATCTTGTTGTGGTTACAAATCCAACCATGGGTTAAGAATGAAGGTTTAACCCTTGTAGAGAATAAACTAGGGTAAAGGGTTTTGGGTTGGGTTAAGAAATATCTTCACAAAATATCTTAGCTAAAAACAAAAGAAAGCTTCATGAAAAAGCTAACCCAAAAGCTAACCCAAATCAAAACCCTAATTTGTTTAAACTTCACAAAACATGTTGCATTTGTAACCCTAACATGTTACAATATTATATATCACATATATAATATATAATGTAACAAAAGAAAATAATACATTTAACATATATCACATATATATCAATGTATTATCCAAGTGAGAAAAAGAATCTTTAAGTGAGCTTATATTAGTTAATGCAATATAATATATCAAATATATAATTATACATTAAATTATCGAATCAACACTTGATCCGATAATCCGGCTATTTCACAAATAACCGACTAATATAATCTGTATCAGTTCATCGAATCAACACTTGATCTGATGACCCGGCTATATCACATATACCCGGCCGATATCATATATCGCGAGAATCTAATACGGTATCGCATACACGTATTATTCTCGGTCCCGCACATATCATATATGTGCTCCTACTCCGTTTTTCCTGAGCTAGGAAACCTCTGTGTAGGACTCTAAAGAATCGTCAATACGCCGGCAGTAGGTGATGATCATATCAAACACCCACAAGCTGCAAGCGGTCAGCTAAACATAACAGCTACCCAGGTATTGAGCGATCAGAAGATCAACAAGCAAGCCTTTACATTCTCCTGCGAATCCAATCAGTAACACTCCCGTACAGTCCGGTCTCTTCGTCTGATATGTCGCATATGCAGTCTAGGGGTGGTAAACGTCAGACCCCAGTAACCGATAAGTCGTGTCGATATGAGGTCCAGAACAGTTCGAGAAATTACTGATAACACTTACCAGTAAATCTCAGCAACCCTGGCCAGGGATTTCCAGTTATAGCCAATCGAACACAGCGCAACATCAACTCACTATACCGGGAGAGACGAAACCCTTCCTATCGCTCATTGCCTCCATGTGATTCAGGACTATACCCAAAAGCCACCGTTTTGCATGCCCTCTTGGACGTGGTTAGGTGGAAATCAAAGTACAGTGGGAATCACATAAGACTCTATGACGATCTCGGGTCTACAGACTAACCTGTATCAGTGTCACCAGAGAACTGCCATCTGACGTGAGGTATAATACCATCTGGGAGTTTTCGGCGAGTTCGTCCAGTGTACCCAGTCTCTACTGAGCACCCGTATACTTTCTATGATGTCAAACACCAATGGATATGGGATCATCCATCGCCCATCTACATGGGTCAAGAAGCATACGCTAGTCTACTCTGGTATATCGATGCCTTGTCTCGATACACCTGCGACTAGGAACATTTGAAGGATGTACTTAGTGACTACACTGTCCCCACTAGTATGATCTGCATCATAGTCCTTGTAGTCAAGTACTCATCTTAAGGGCTTTATCAACATGTACTTTTAGAGACAATCAGTGTACATATTAAGATAAAGAGCAACCAGATAGCATACTATCATGTCGAGCAAGAAAGTCCTCCCTATATATGTCGAAGCATCCACTACAATATACATCGTATGTACAATAATGGCCTCTAGGGCATACATATCACTAACAATCTCCCACTTGCACTAGGGCCATTTGTTGTAGTATCTCATACTCAACATTCAGCCATGGTTGAAGTATCTCATACTCAACCAACCCATAAAAGTCTCTACTGGGAAATAGGCCTTTGTGAGTGGATCTGCTCTGTTGTCTTATGTGTCTACTCTCCTAACCTCGATCTCCATGGAGATCAATCATCTCCATGATCAGGTGATACTGCCTTAGAATATGTCTTGATCACAGATAGGACGGGGGTTCCTAGGCCTAAGCCACAACTCCATTGTCACACAATGGTAGGAACTAAGTTCATCTCATGAACTTATATATGTCCAGAATGTCTCTTTGGTAGCATCCTTGGTAACGATGTATCTTGCCTTTAATCGTCCAGTAAGTCACGGTATCTAGCTTGGAACTCTTCCAACATACCGTCCCTCCACTGAGGGTAAAGACAATGCCTGTGACTGACATTCAGCCGTCCTTATCACCCTGAAACCCTTCCAGTGATTGTCCCCAGGATCGATTGATACCATCTCACTACAGCTAGTGAGAATCCTAACATCCAATTAGATCTATCGCATAGATCCATAACCCAGGATTTAAGAAGTATCACCTTGATCCTATATGGAGAATTCTTGTGATAAGAGGAGATTGACCGAGTGTAGCATAGGAAACTCCTTCCCTATCAAGAGTATGTCATCTACGTGCAATACGAGGATTATCACCATACTCCCTACTACCTTTTTGTTTATACAAGGTTCATCTACCATTTTGATGAAGTCAAACACTTTGACTACCACATCAAAACAGATGTTCCAACTCTGTGATGCCCGCTTTAACTCATAAAGCAACTTGCACACATTTCCACTGCTCCCATTGTCTATGAAGCCCTCTGGCTGTGTACTTATAGACGCTCGCTTCTAAATCACTATTTAGAAAAGCAGTCATGACACCCAACCGCCAGAAATCGTATTCATGGTATGCAGTAATGGCAAGTAGGATCTGGATGGACTTAAGCATAGCTTTGAAAGTCTCAACTTTTCTATGTACACCAAGTAATCTTCTCAAGATATACTTGCTCCTGATGGGGATTTAACCCTTCAGATAAAGCAACCAAAGTCCATACTTTGTTGGTGTATATGGATTCCATCTCAGATTGCTTAATATCCAGCCATTCTCACAGAGTCCCCACCTGATGGCCTGCTCGAAACTAGTTGGGTCATCATCTCATGATGCAATCCTCTCTCCCACCTACATAGAGAAAACCGAAGTATCTCTCAGGTGGGTGAGGAACCCTACCAGATCGGTGGAGAGGTTGTTGGTTCGTCGGGAACTATTGAATCCTCCGGTTCTACCAAATCATCAGCTGCAGTTTGTTAGCTGGAACTACTTCCAGTTCTTCCTCATGACCACTAATCTTTTCACAAGAAATTCCCCTTTTAAAAGGGTGGCATGCTGAGAAACAAAACACCTTTTGTTCCTCGGTGCGGCAGAAGATATTCCCTTGCGAATGCTTGAGATATCCAACAAACTTCCACAGAACTGACCTTACCTCGAGCTTGTCCGGATTTTGCTTTTAGACATAGGCCGGACAACCCCAAATCTTAACATCCTTAAGAGATGGGCTCTTCTCATACCATATCACATATGGAGTGGTAGGCACCTGATTTGATTAGAACCCTATTCAATAGGTATGCAGTTTCTCAAGTGCATAAGCCCAAAAAATAAATAGGCAACTCAATAGTACTCATCATAGACCACACCATATCTAATAGGGTGTGATTGCTCTGCCCCGATACACCGACGTGCTGTGGTGTATCCGGAGGAGTAATGCTGAGAGAGAATCTCATTCTCCTTTAGAATAGTCCAGGAATTCCGTGCTTAAGTATTCTCCTCCTTGATCACATCATAGGACATAATACTTATACCCGTTTTGGTTCTCTACTTCTGACTTATATTCATTGAATTTCTCAAAAGGTTCAGACTTGTGTTTCAAAAGGAACATATGTCCGAATTTTGAGAGATAGTCAGTGAATGTAATGAAGTACAAAGAACCGGTCCTGACATGTATAGACAGGGGACATCATACATCATCATGTATCAATCTTAAGAGTTCACTAACTCTTCCTCTGTTTCCAATAAACAGAGCTATGGTCATCTTATCTTTATGACATGACTGCCAAGTTTTACAAGATGTAAATTCAAACTGATTTAAATATGCATCTTTATGTAACTTAGCTAGTCGTGTCGTATCGATATGACCTAGTCTACAATGCCTCAAGAAAGATTCGTTCATTTCTGAACTCTTCCCCTTGTGTGTGTTCCGTACGTTAAGAACTGTAGTTTGATTTAGAACGTATATGCTTTTAGATAACGTGCCTGAACTGATCAACTTTTGATATAGGAAATGTTCAAAACATTATCCATCAATACAAAATTATATCCTTCTTTGCTAAATAAAGAGACTGATATGATGTTGTATATCAGGTTCGGTATCTAATAACATTCGTTCAGAATCACTGTATTTGGTAATACAGGGTGATAACTGCCAACTGCTTAGCTTGCAACAATTGTACCGTTTCCAACTTTTGAAACTTATCACCCGTTCTCAGTTCTCTACCTTTCTGCAGCCCATGTAACATATTACATATCTGGGATCCTGATCCGGTATCACATACCCAGGACGTAGAGGATACTGCGAAACAGTTCTCGGTAATGAACACACCCGAAGAAGATGCATCAACATGCACTTTCTTCATTTTGGGCGACACGGGAATTCTGGTAATCCCCTATTTCCTGCTCGGTCTTATAACAATTATAAGTTGGAGCGGGACTAACGCTACCCAGCTCAGTATAATAAGCGGGTTCGGTCAATACATCCGTATTATTATCTTGATTAAGGCGTGACATGGTCGCTACCTGGAGAGAGAGAGAAGAAAACACTCAGCGTATGCTCTTGCAAGATTTAGATTGGTTATTAATATATCTAATCAGGATGTCTCCCACTGTTTTAGTCAAATCTTCCTTCAAACCCTAAAAGGTAAGACTAGACGGGATTAATTACACTCTACAAGTTTGCCAATCTTTCAGCCAGGCCAGTTTCGGTACTTTGAGGGAGGTTCCCCGTGCTTCCGCACAGACCTAATTAAAATAAACCCCGTTTTCCCAGGGGCGTAACCCCGTTAACATCTTTCTAGACACCTATTCGATCGGCTAATTGTAATGTGTAAAACTCTCCCAGGAGTAACTCTTACTCGCAGTGGGTATCGGGATCCAACTATTTCATAGAAGGTATGCAATCTCATTGCAAATTTCAACACTTGAAATTCCTGATAATATTTTGCTCCTAGTACTTATGACCTTAACTATGGTCAACATATCATAAGCACTAGTCAAGTTCTACCCGTCATTTCATGATTAATTAGACCCATCCATATGACCCTCAACTATGGTCGATATAATCACATGACTGTCCTAATTAATCTCATTATATGCTGTGTAGGAAAACATCACTTAGCTACCGTACACTACGTCTCAACTATAGTCGACATACGCAGCACGAATACTAAGTACTCTACTTCCTAAAATGACGGAGGGTTACAACAGGTTTTTAAGAAAACCATTTGCATAATGAACTTGATATCATTGTAGAATCGAGTGATTTTTGAAAAGGAGTGGTTTTGAGGCTTTTACTAGTTTTGCTAAAGAGGTCACTCCCGGTGAAGAGATCTCGGCTCTTTCCTTATCGAATAAAGTGCTGGATATTCTACAAGGAATACCGCTGTGCAAAGCAAGAACTATAAAAGCAATCAAAAAGCAAACCGAATTTGTAGCATCTGCTAGTTTTGCTAAAGAGGTCACTCCCGGTGAAGGGATCTCGGCTCTTTCCTTATCGAATAAGTTGCTGGATATTCTACAAGGAATACTGCTATGGAAAGCAAGAACTAGAGCTATCAGTTTTCGAAACAAGTTTATACAACATCTTTAGGTTTCTTTTATTTCATTAATCTCATTAATGAAGTCCCATTTTATTATACTTCACAAGCATCACATTTGAAACGAAATCAACAATATACAATATATATCTCATATATATAATATAAACATTCGTCTCAGGCAGTAATATGATCTCATCACAGAACATTGCAGCAGAAGAACATATATGAAATATTGGATATACTAGGAGGTCCGTGTTTTAATGCGAGCCTGTATAAAACACGGATTCCACGGTCACGATGAATAGCCAATCCCACAACCCTAGACCCCTACGAGAGCGGCAAGCAATGTTAGTGTATATGCCCTAGAGGCCATTACTGTATCATACTGGTTTGTATATTACTTAATGGATGCTTGGGATATTCACCTTGTATATACAATCTTGCTCAAAATAGTAGTATGCTACTTGGTTTGTTTCTACTTCAATGTGTACATGTGTTTATTTTTGTATATCGCCTATACACATTAGTAGAGCCCTTAGGATCTTTGCTTGATTACCAGCGATGTGATGGCCGTCACACTAGTGGGGCTGGGTAATCTATAAGCACATCCTTATGCAGGTCCCTGGTCGCAGGACTATCGAGACAGGGCATCGATACTCCGGAGTAGACCAGCGCATGCGCTTCTCATCCCAGTGTGGGAGACGGTCTGTCCCACAGCCGTCAGTACGTCGTACTTGAGATAGTATGCGGGTGCTCGTTAGGTTACGGGTACACTGGACAGGACTCGTCGGGAACTGACTAGTTGGTATTATACCTATCGTCAGTTATCAGTTCCCAGGTGACATGAGTACAGCTTAGTCCGCTGACTTGACACTGTCACTTCGCCTCGGGTGTGTTCCCACTGTACTTTGATCACTACCCTACCACGGCTCAAAGGAGTCGTGTAAACAGGTGGTGGTTGGGTGCAGTCCCGAAGCACTTGGAGGCAGTGACGGTTAGACAGGATTCGTCTCTCCCGGTATTGGGGGTTGACATCGCGCTGTGTCTAGGAGAGCCATTACACGAGTAGTCCCTGGCCAGGGCAAACGAGATATACTGGTAGGTTTCCAGTGTTATCTCAGGGTGTTTTGGGCTTCGCTCCGGCACGACTTGTACCGCTATTGGGGGACTGACGTTTACCGCCCCCTAGGCCCGCCATGCGATGTATCAGACGAACAGACCGGACTGTACGGAGAATGTCACACTCAGGCTCAGTAGGAGTTCAGATGGGTTTCGCCTCGTCGGTCTTCTTGTCGGCATTACCTGGGGACCGTTACGCACAGCTAGTGCCGCTTGCGGTCTGTGGTTAAACCCACTGCCAGCGTAGTGTCGAGTCTTTAGAGTCCCACACAGAAAGCTTTTCGCCTTTAGGCAAAAGAGTAGAGGTCGCATGGTATTGCGACAGGTCGCATGGTTTTGCGACAGGGTTCGGTCACATCCGTGCACTTGTGCACGTACAGTGTCCGGACAGTTTACACTAGCGGGCTTTGGTTTAAGCCAGATCCTAGTGTACCTTATGGGATTGGATTTATCCAGTTTGCATTCGTGTTCCTCGGAACGCGGATGCGGGTGTGTATGCACAGTTGACAGGGAGGCAGAGGCAGCGGATTCTCATTAGGGTTGTTGACAGTTGACCGTTGACTTTTTGACTTTATGCTCAACCCTAATGAGAATATGATATGTGATTAACTATTATATTAATTAAGTATTATGGTGATATGGTTGTTGACTTGTTGACTTTTGTTGACTTGTTGACTTTGGTGACTTGTTGACTTTTGTTGACTTGTTGACCGGTTGACTAGGCTTGACTAGTTGACCATCATGATAACCATGGTTATCATTTCATGCCAAAGACTTTTTCTTGCTTGCTCATTTGAGTAAAATGAGTGCATGACATGATAAGCTTATGGTTGCTTCAAACCATCACCAAAGACTTTTTTGATATGATGAGTTATGATCACTTTGGATTATGAGAGGGTGAAAGACAAAAGAGTTGCTCATTCTTTCTTACTCATTCTCTCTCTTGTTCTTGAGCTCTCCTCTTGCTCTCACCCTCAACCTCTTGCTCCCTCTTTTGATCTATGGTTCTCTTGTCTCATGAGTTGAGAATCAAGAACCATAGATAAAATCTCATTCTATTTCCTCTCTACTCATTCTAGTTCACTAGGTTTAGCAAACCAAGTGAACTAGTTTCTTCAAAGACCGAAGAAGGAGCTAAAGGTTGGAGTTTTCAAGTGGATCTATCTTCGGCGTACGGAGACGACGAGAAGGAGCCATCGGACCACCACCGGAGCTTGAAGACGAAGGAGTTCAAGACAAGCTAGGTATAACCATCTCTTTCCGAGTAGCTAAATATCTTTAGCTTAGTATGCTAGTTTTAGTTTAGGTAAAGATCCCGACCTAGCTTAGTCCATGTTGCCTCTTGCGTTAAAATTTTGATTTTATACCGTTTCCGCCTCCCCGTAAGAACCGGGGGTCGCAACGTGGACTTACAGTGGTATCAGAGCCTAACTAAACTTAAACTAGCTTGGTAGTGAAGTGTAACGAAGTTCGGAACCGAAAAAAATCCAAAAACCTAACTTTTACAAAACCTGAGTTTCTGTTGAAATTTTTTCTGGTCAAAATGAAAAACTTTATACTTGTAAATTCGGCTCAGGGTTTTGTGTGAACACCCAAGAAAAACTTTGCCCTAATTCATTCAAACCGCCGCGCTTCCGCCGCACGAGGTAGGCATGTGCCGCGGAAGCGCCGCGCTTTGTCGTCTTCTGTGCATCGTTTTTCGTGCAGTGTGTGTCTGTGTTGGTTTTGGGATTTTTGAAATATATTATATGTGCCCAGATTTTCCAGAAAACAAATTTCCTTTTGGGGTCCTATAATTCCGTATTTTTTCCGAACTTCACTGCACTTTGACTATGATGGTTATATCTGTGATGTTTGCATGTATTGAACGTCGGCTAATCGCTATAAGTCGATTGGTCGGGGTTATACATGATCTGTAATGTGCTGGAATGTGTATATAAATATGTTGGATTGTCGCGGGTGAATAGCCGGGGGTTGTGAGACGAGAGTTTTCTTTTCTTGCAATTCATGTAAATTTGTAAATTGATGTAATAATTATTTGTATGGCCGCACAACCGGGTCGGGGTTGTAGCCGTCATTGTATAATTTCTTTTTACTGTTTTTGCTCCTAGGATAGACCCATGGAGGGGTGCACAAACTACCGGGTATGCCGAAGTGTCGAGTGGCCTACTCATGGAGATGAGGGAGGTTGCTACGCTTCGGGTACTTGGCGGGTAGTTTGCCGCACCCGTAGGGGTCTTGGGTGGGGTTTTGGCTATTCACCGCGACCGTGTAATCTGTTTTTGTTACAGGCTCGTACAAATTACAGATTCCTAGTATATCCAATGTATTTATCTGTGATCTGAAATGTTTATCATTGCAGTATATCTATATATGATATTATTTAGGCGTTGCTTATGTTTTACAGACGCGCTAGCCCAGCCCCCGCTCTGTCGTTAGTTAAGTAACCTAACGGGTAATGACGGGGCCCCGTGGCGAATGCGAATGGCATAAGCGTACGTCATATTTTGGTTGTTTTCTGCAATGGTAGGATTAAATGATGGGACGCATTAAAAGAACTAATGCAAGAATATCACGCATTAAAAGAACTAATGCAAGATAATAAACCAAGTTAAAGTCGTTGGAACACTTTCGAAAAACCACTCGGTTCTTTTCAAAAACAACTTTTAAATGCGGAGCTTGAGCCACTCCTTTTAAAAGCTATCTCGTTCCATCGACCAAATCAAGTTCACTACGTTCACGGTTTTGCCAAAACCATCCGTAGCCCTCCGTCGTTTCACATGAATAGTCAATAGTATTCAAGCTGTGTATGTTGGCCAAAGTCAAGGCACAGTGATTGGTAGCTATTGGGTGTTCATGTGTAGCATAGATAGATGCGTTGGTTTGGGACAGTCGTACTGCCATTTTGGCCAAAGTCAAGGGTAGGTACGGATGGATCCAAATCAACCTGGATAATGACGGGTAGAACTTGACATGTGACTTATGATATTTTGGCCAAAGTCAAGGTCATAAGAGCATGGGGCAAAAATCCACATCGGGAGTTTCATAAGTACTGAAACTTGCTAGATTTGCATACCATTTGGAGTGTGATGATTCTGGTAGGATTCCTTCAGTTTCGTCACGCAATGATATTTGGATCCCGATCCTACTGTGAGTATATGCTACTCCTCGGGAAATTTCTCACTTAACGATCAATGCTATAAACCTAGTAGGTGCCTAGAAAGGTGTTAGCGGGGCTACGCCCCCAGGGAAAAGAGGTTCTTTAATTAAGGAACTTCGCGAAAGCGTTGGAAAACCTCTCTCGAAGTACCGACACCGGCCTGGCTGAACGGTTAAGCAAGTATTGTACGGTGGGATTGATCCTGACTAATTCTTCCTTTATGGTTTGAGGAGGGATTCGAGAAACAGTGGGAGCCATCCTGTTTAGACAAACTAAAAACCACTCTAAACTTGCAAGAGCATCATGCTGAGTGTTTCTTCTTCTCTCTCCTAATTGCAGCGACCAATCAACATGACTGGACTTAAGTTACTCCTAGATAAAAACAAACTGACAGGGCCAAACTACAAAGATTGGCTCAGGAATGTCAAGATAGCAATCACTTATGACAAGCTGGGGTATCTTCTTACCACCAAAGCTCCCCCTGTCCCTGGTCCAACTTCCAGCGTCGCGGATAAGGAAATCCGCAAGACTTGGGAGATTGATAGCGCGAAGGCCAAGTGCCTCCTGCTTGCCTCGATGGACAACGAACATCAGAGGAGGCATGAGAATATGGACATGGAGTCCATATTGCTCCATACAAAAGAACTGTATGGAGAGCAATCACGTATCGCAAGATACGAAGCGTCGAAAAAGTTATTTTCGACAAGAATGGCCGTCGGATCATCAGTAGCCGAGCACGTGCTAAAGATGATCGGCTTCATTGAGGAGCTCGCTGACCTAGGGATCACATTGGAGAGTGAGCTATATACGGATATAGTTCTCCAGTCCCTTCCTTCCACTTACGCCCAGTTTATACTGAACTTCAACCTACAAGAAAAGGAGGTTGAACTATCAGAGCTCCTCAACATGCTGAGGAGCGCAGAGGGCACCCTACAGAAAAGTAGGGATACATCCACTTTGTTTGTAGGAGGATCATCTTCTTCTAGGTCCAAGGCGAAAGCCAAGGGAAAGAAGAAGAAGGCCCCCGCCAAACCAAGGGGCGGTGTTAGTAAAGTGGATACGAAGGGAAAAGGTAAAGCAACAAAGATAGCGGGGAAGCTTGTGAATAAGGAAGAATGCTTCTATTGTCATAAGAAAGGACACTGGAAGAATGATTGCAGGGCCTGGAAGGCCAGAACACAGGAATTGAAGCAGGTTGCAGCTTCAGCTTCAGGTGTGTATGTTATTGAAAAACTGTCTTTCAATAAACTCTACTTCCTGGGTATTGGATACCGGATCAGGATCTCATATCTGTAATTCTTTGCAGGCGTTGAGAAACCGTAGTGTTTTGAAAGCAGGTGACATGACCCTCAGAGTTGCAAACGGAGCTAGCATGGATGCTAAAGCCGTGGGGGACTATCACCTGGGAATGTCAGATGGACATGTTTTGGTTTTGCGTAATTGCTTTTTTGTACCCAACGCAACTTGTAATATCATTTCTGTATCTTTAGTTTCTAAAGAAGGTTATGAATTTGCGTTTGTAAGTAATGTTGTAAACATTCACCTTAATCAAGTTTTGATTGGGTCAGGTACACTGAGTAATGGTATATACGTGTTAAACCAACCACAGATTTTTAATGTCCAGAATACACACAAAAGAAAGTCTCCAGAAATAAATCAGACTTTCTTATGGCATTGTAGATTGGGTCACATCAATGAGAGAAGGTTGACTAAGTTACATACAGAAGGATATTTGAATGCGTTCGAATATCAATCGTATGCCACTTGTCAATCTTGTCTCAAAGGAAAGATGACAAAGACTCCGTTTACTGGACAAGGAGTAAGAGCGAGCGAGCTCTTGGGACTCGTACACAGTGACGTGTGCGGTCCAATGTCTACACATGCCCGAAGCGGACATTCTTACTTCATTACTTTTACGGATGACTTCTCAAGGTACGGTTATGTCTTCTTAATGAAACATAAGTCCGAGGCCTTTGGAAAATTCCAGGAGTATAAGAATGAAGTAGAGAAACAGACCGGCAAAAGTATTAAGATTCTAAGATCGGATCGAGGTGAAGAATACTTAAGTGCCGAGTTCCTGGACTATTTAAAAGAGAACGGAATTCTCTCTCAGCTTACTCCTCCATACACCCCGCAACATAATGGTGTATCGGAGAGACGGAACCGCACCCTATTGGATATGGTGCGGTCCATGATGAGTAACGCTGAGTTACCGCGATCATTCTGGGGGTATGCGCTAGAATCAGCCGCATACCTTTTGAACCGAGTTCCCACTAAGACTGTGCCTACCACGCCATTTGAGACGTGGTGTGGGAAGAGACCCCATCTTAATCATATTAAGATATGGGGAAGTCCAGCTTTTGTCAAAAAGCAGCATGCGGACAAGCTCGAGGCACGCTCAGTACTGTGCAAGTTTGTGGGATATCCAAAGAATTCCAAGGGATATTTCTTCTACTGTGAAGAGGAACAAAAAGTTCTTGTTTCTCGTCATGCCCACTTTCTAGAACACCAGTTCATAGAAAAAGAAATAAGTGGGAGCGCAGTAGAACTGGAAGAAATTCCAGAACCACAGACTGTTACTGAAAGCTTGGTGGAACCAGAGGGTTCAACAGAACAGGACATTCCTACGCCGCTCCGCAGGAGTAGTAGGCAGTCTCATCCGCCCGAGAGATACTGCGGTTTTCTCATAGACGGGGATAGAGAGGATTGCATCATAGATTATGATGAGCCTACTAGCTTCCAGCAGGCCGTTCAGAGCGTTGACTCAGTGAAATGGCTGGATGCAATGCGGACCGAAATGGAGTCCATGTACACCAACAAGGTATGGACGTTGGACATTGCTCCAGACGGGGTAAAACCCGTAGGATGCAAGTGGATCTTCAAAAGGAAGATTGGTGTAGATGGACAGGTTGAGACCTATAAAGCTAGGCTGGTAGCAAAGGGTTTTCGTCAAAGACCTGGCTTGGACTACGACGAAACCTTTTCTCCAGTAGCCATGCTGAAATCCATTCGGATCCTTCTTGCCATTGCTGCCTTCCACGATTATGAGATCTGGCAAATGGACGTAAAGACAGCTTTTCTAAATGGAAATTTAGAGGAGTGTGTCTATATGGACCAGCCAGAGGGTTTCATTCAGAGTGGGAGCAGCGGAAAGGTGTGCAAGTTGCTTAAGTCCATCTATGGACTAAAGCAGGCATCGCGGAGTTGGAACATCTGCTTTGATGAGACGGTCAAGGAATTTGGCTTTATCAAAAATCCAGATGAACCATGTATCTATAGTAGATTTGTAGCGAGAACTGTAGTATTCCTCGTTTTATACGTGGATGACATTCTCTTAATAGGAAATGACATTCCTATGCTACAATCTGTCAAGGGGTTCTTGTCACACAGGTTCTCCATGAAAGACCTGGGTGATGCCTCATACATTCTGGGTATCCGGATCTACCGTGACAGATCCAAGAGGATATTAGGACTTTCGCAGTCCAGGTACATCGACACCATACTGAAGAGGTTCAGTATGGAAGATTCCAAGCGCGGTAACCTACCGGCTTGTCACGGGATCACCCTCTCTAAAGAGATGTCTCCCAAGACTGATTTGGAGAGGGATCGCATGTCTATTATACCCTACGCTTCTGCGGTAGGCTCTATAATGTATGCGATGTTGTGTACCAGACCGGATGTAGCTTATGCACTGAGTGTGGTAAGCCGGTATCAGTCAAACCCTGGGGAGAAACACTGGATAGCGGTAAAGAACATTCTCAAGTACCTGAGGAGGACTAAGGAGATGTTCTTGGTGTATGGCGGAAAAGACCTCCAGATCGAGGCCTTTGCTGACTCCAGCTTCCAGAGTGACAAGGATGATTCCAAGTCCATGTCGGGCTTTGTCTTTACCCTCAATGGAGGGGCGGTGTGTTGGAAGAGTTCCAAACAGGAAACCGTTGCAGACTCGACGATGGAAGCGGAATACATCGCTGCATCTGATGCCGTAAAAGAAGCTGTCTGGATGAGGAAGTTCTTGAAAGAACTTCAGGTGGTTCCGTCCATTGTTGATCCAATACCTCTGTATTGCGACAACAACGGGGCTATAGCATTAGCGAAGGAACCCAGGTCCCATCAAAGATCCAGGCACATCTTAAGGCGGTATCACCTGATCAGGGAGATCGTGGATCGCCAGGAGATCGAGGTTCGGAGAGTCGCTTCAGAAGATAACACTGCTGATCCATTCACCAAGGCCCTGCCCCAGACTCAGTTCGAGCGGCTGATCGAGATGATAGGTCTTCGATACGCCAGTACATGGCCTTAGTGCAAGTGGGAGATTGTTAGTGTATATGCCCTAGAGGCCATTACTGTATCATTCTGGTTTGTATATTACTTAATGGATGCTTGGGATATTCACCTTGTATATACAATCTTGCTCAAAATAGTAGTATGCTACTTGGTTTGTTTCTACTTCAATGTGTACATGTGTTTATTTTTGTATATCGCCTATACACATTAGTAGAGCCCTTAGGATCTTTGCTTGATTACCAGCGATGTGATGGCCGTCACACTAGTGGGGCTGGGTAATCTATAAGCACATCCTTATGCAGGTCCCTGGTCGCAGGACTATCGAGACAGGGCATCGATACTCCGGAGTAGACCAGCGCATGCGCTTCTCATCCCAGTGTGGGAGACGGTCTGTCCCACAGCCGTCAGTACGTCGTACTTGAGATAGTATGCGGGTGCTCGTTAGGTTACGGGTACACTGGACAGGACTCGTCGGGAACTGACTAGTTGGTATTATACCTATCGTCAGTTATCAGTTCCCAGGTGACATGAGTACAGCTTAGTCCGCTGACTTGACACTGTCACTTCGCCTCGGGTGTGTTCCCACTGTACTTTGATCACTACCCTACCACGGCTCAAAGGAGTCGTGAAAACAGGTGGTGGTTGGGTGCAGTCCCGAAGCACTTGGAGGCAGTGACGGTTAGACAGGATTCGTCTCTCCCGGTATTGGGGGTTGACATCGCGCTGTGTCTAGGAGAGCCATTACACGTGTAGTCCCTGGCCAGGGCAAACGAGATATACTGGTAGGTTTCCAGTGTTATCTCAGGGTGTTTTGGGCTTCGCTCCGGCACGACTTGTACCGCTATTGGGGGACTGACGTTTACCGCCCCCTAGGCCCGCCATGCGATGTATCAGACGAACAGACCGGACTGTACGGAGAATGTCACACTCAGGCTCAGTAGGAGTTCAGATGGGTTTCGCCTCGTCGGTCTTCTTGTCGGCATTACCTGGGGACCGTTACGCACAGCTAGTGCCGCTTGCGGTCTGTGGTTAAACCCACTGCCAGCGTAGTGTCGAGTCTTTAGAGTCCCACACAGAAAGCTTTTCGCCTTTAGGCAAAAGAGTAGAGGTCGCATGGTATTGCGACAGGTCGCATGGTTTTGCGACAGGGTTCGGTCACATCCGTGCACTTGTGCACGTACAGTGTCCGGACAGTTTACACTAGCGGGCTTTGGTTTAAGCCAGATCCTAGTGTACCTTATGGGATTGGATTTATCCAGTTTGCATTCGTGTTCCTCGGAACGCGGATGCGGGTGTGTATGCACAGTTGACAGGGAGGCAGAGGCAGCGGATTCTCATTAGGGTTGTTGACAGTTGACCGTTGACTTTTTGACTTTATGCTCAACCCTAATGAGAATATGATATGTGATTAACTATTATATTAATTAAGTATTATGGTGATATGGTTGTTGACTTGTTGACTTTTGTTGACTTGTTGACTTTGGTGACTTGTTGACTTTTGTTGACTTGTTGACCGGTTGACTAGGCTTGACTAGTTGACCATCATGATAACCATGGTTATCATTTCATGCCAAAGACTTTTTCTTGCTTGCTCATTTGAGTAAAATGAGTGCATGACATGATAAGCTTATGGTTGCTTCAAACCATCACCAAAGACTTTTTTGATATGATGAGTTATGATCACTTTGGATTATGAGAGGGTGAAAGACAAAAGAGTTGCTCATTCTTTCTTACTCATTCTCTCTCTTGTTCTTGAGCTCTCCTCTTGCTCTCACCCTCAACCTCTTGCTCCCTCTTTTGATCTATGGTTCTCTTGTCTCATGAGTTGAGAATCAAGAACCATAGATAAAATCCCATTCTATTTCCTCTCTACTCATTCTAGTTCACTAGGTTTAGCAAACCAAGTGAACTAGTTTCTTCAAAGACCGAAGAAGGAGCTAAAGGTTGGAGTTTTCAAGTGGATCTATCTTCGGCGTACGGAGACGACGAGAAGGAGCCATCGGACCACCACCGGAGCTTGAAGACGAAGGAGTTCAAGACAAGCTAGGTATAACCATCTCTTTCCGACTAGCTAAATATCTTTAGCTTAGTATGCTAGTTTTAGTTTAGGTAAAGATCCCGACCTAGCTTAGTCCATGTTGCCTCTTGCGTTAAAATTTTGATTTTATACCGTTTCCGCCTCCCCGTAAGAACCGGGGGTCGCAACGTGGACTTACAAGCAACCCTACCAATTCTAGAGTTAGGAGACGCAGTCTCGACTCCTCGAGATGGTCTCCCACTGGACCCTAGAACCCAGTTACTTGTGCTCCCCTCCTTGGGTCTATCCTAATGCGGAAAAGTAAATAATATACAATGGTGACATCATCCTCAACCCGGAAGTGCCCCAATAAAAGAATATTACATATAATGAATTTTACATGAATGAAAATAAAAACTCTCATCTCACATAAAACCCCCGGCTATTCAAAACACGACGATCTAATATAACATATCACAGCAACACATAACATCACATGTCATCAACGTAAGTAAATATGCGTATCCCAATTGTCGTTGATGTATAGCAACGAAACCGGCGATACACCACATATTACACTTACGGTCGCAGAAAAGAAAGTGTAAAACAACAACAGTTGGAATCCACAATGACTTTAGACATCTTAAATCCGAAATATCACATACTTCGCATTTCATTCCTAACTATATGAATTCCACATATTGTATCACATTCCAGATAAATAGACAATGTTAAACTTTCCGATCGAATAAAAAAACACCCAAGATTTCCCAAATAGCTCAACACTTGAGCGGAGTTCAAAAAATCCCAGAACATGTTACAGTCGCTATGAACCAGCCGTAGAAGGGTCAAACCAACGCCTCACATATGGCAACGCTAAACTACCACAAACCATATGGTTCAGTGGCGGTTTTGACGGTCACATAATCGAGTTAAGGTTACGTCTTCTAGAGGGTCCACAGATTCGCTTGCATGATTTTCTGAAAGTTTTAAACTCAGGAAAAATCCAGCACATGAATGTTTTCCGACAGCGGAAAAAGTGAGTTATTGATATCCGTTCGAACCTTTTAACACGTTCTAAATTACCCGGAAAAATATAAACGAAGTTAAACTTTCCGATCGAATAAACAAACACTCAAGATTTCCGAAATAGCTCGACACTTGAGCGGAGTTCAAAAAATCCCAGAACATGTCACAGTCGCTATGAACCAGCCGTAGAAGGGTCAAACCAACGCCTCACATGTGGCAACGCTAAACTACCACAAACCATATGGTTCAGTGGCGGTTTTGACGGTCACATAATCGAGTTAAGGTTACATTCTTCTAGAGGGTCCACAGATTCGCTTGCATGATTTTCTGAAAGTTTTAAACTCAGGAAAAATCCAACACATGAATGTTTTCCGACAGGGGAAAAATGAGTTATTGATATCCGTTCGAACCTTTTAACACGGAGGGCGTGCAAAACGGTGTCTTTTGGGTACAGTCCCGAATCACATGGAGGTAATGAGCGATAGAAGGGGTTTCGTCTCTCCCGGTATAGGGAGTTGATGTTGCGCTGTGTTCAATTGGCTATAGCTGGAAATCCCTGGCCAGGGTTGCTGAGATTTACTGGTAAGTGTTATCAGTAGTTTCTCGAACTGTTATGGACCTCATATCGACACGACTTATCGGTTACTGGGGTCTGACGTTTACCACCCCTAGACTGGATATGTGACATATCAGACGAAGAGACCGGACTGTACGGGAGTGTTATTGATTGGATTCGCAGGAGAATATACAGGCTTGGTTGTTGATCTTCTGATCGCTCAATACCTGGGTAGCTGTTACGTTTAGCTGACCGCTTGCAGCTTGTGGGTGTTTGATATGATCATCACCTACTGCCGGCGTATTGACGATTCTTTAGAGTCCTACACAGAGGTTTCCTGGCTCAGTCAAAACGGAGTAGGAGCACATATATGATATGTGCGGGACCGAGAATAATACGTGTATGCGATACCATATTAGATTCTCGCGATATGTGATATCGGCCGGGTATATGTGATATAGCCGGGTCATCGGATCAAGTGTTGGTTCGATGAACTGATACAGATTATATTAGTCGGTTATTTGTGAAATAGCCGGATTATCGGATCAAGTGTTGATTCGATAATTTAATGTATAATTATATATTTGATATATTATATTGCATTAACTAATATAAGCTCACTTAAAGATTGTTTTTCTCACTTGGATAATGTTAGTGTATATGCCCTAGAGGCCATTACTGTATCATACTAGTTTGTATATTACTTAATGGAAGCTTGGGATATTCACCTTGTATATACAATCTTGCTCAAAATAGTAGTATGCTACTTGGTTTGTTTCTACTTCAATGTGTACATGTGTTTATTTTAGTATATCGCCTATACACATTAGTGGAGCCCTTAGGATCTTTGCTTGATTACCAGCGTTGTGATGACAGTCATACTAGTGTGGCTGGGTAATCTATAAGCACATTCTTATGCAGGTCCCTGGTCGCAGGACTATCGAGACAGGGCATCGATACTCCGGAGTAGACTAGCGCATGCGCTTCTCATCCCAGTGTGGGAGACGGTCTGTCCCACAGCCGTCGGTACGTCGTACTTGAGAGAGTATGCGGGTGCTCGTTGGGTTACGAGTACACTGGACAAGACTCGTCGGGAACTGACTAGTTGGTATTATGCCTATCGTCAGTTATCAGTTCCCAGGTGACATGAGTACAGCTTAGTCCGCTGACTTGACACTGTCACTTCGCCTCGAGTGTGTTCCCACTGTACTTTGATTACTACCCTACCACGGCTCAAAGGAGTCGTGCAAAAAGGTGGTGGTTGGGTGCAGTCCCGAAGCACTTGGAGGCAGTGACGGTTAGACAGGATTCGTCTCTCCCGGTATTGGGGGTTGACATCGCGCTGTGTCTAGGAGAGCCATTACACGAGTAGTCCCTGGCCAGGGCAAACGAGATATACTGGTAGGCTTCCAGTGTTATCTAAGGGTGTTTTGGGCTTCACTCCGACACGACTTGTACCGCTATTGAGGGACTGACGTTTACCGCCCCCTAGGCCCGCCATGCGATGTATCAGACGAACAGACCGGACTGTACGGAGAATGTCACATTCAGGCTCAGTAGGAGTTCAGATGGGTTTCGCCTCGTCAGTCTTCTTGTCGGCATCTACCTGGGGACCGTTACGCACAGCTAGTGCCGCTTGCGGTCTGTGGTTAAACACACTGCCAGCGTAGTGTCGAGTCTTTAGAGTCCCACACAGAAAGCTATTCGCCTTTAGGTAAAAGAGTAGAGGTCGCATGGTTTTGCGACAGGTCGCATGTTTTTGCTACAGGGTTCGGTCACATCCGTGCACTTGTGCACGTACAGTGTCCGGACAGCTTACACTAGCGGGCTTTGGTTTAAGCCAGATCCTAGTGTACCTTTTGGGATTGGATTTATCCAGTATGCATTCGTGTTCCTCGGAACGCGGATGCGGGTGTGTATGCACAGTTGACGGAGAGACAGAGGCTGAGGATTCTCATTAGGGTTGTTGACCGTTGACAGTTGACTATTGACATTTTGCTCAACCCTAATGAGAATATGATATGTGATTAACAATTATATTAATTAAGTATTATGGTGACATGGTTGTTGAGGGGTTGACTTTGTTGACTTGTTGACTTTGTTGACCGGTTGACTAGGTTGGACTAGTTGACCATCATGATGATAATGGCTATCATTTCATGGCAAAGACTTTTTACTTGCTTGTTTCTTTTGTGAGAAATGCGTGCATGAAATGATTTAGCCATTTTGACTTGAACCATTTTACACAATACTTGATTATTATTTTTGTGATGATGGTTATGGATTATGAGAGCCAAATGAGAAAAGTCTTCTCTCATTCTTTCATACTCATTCTCTCTCTTTTTCTTGAGCTCTCATCTTCCTCCTCTTGCTCTCCCTCTCTTGACTCTATGGCTCACTTGTCTCATGAGTTGAGAACCAAGAACCATAGATAAAATCCCATACAAACTCTTCTCTACTCACTCTAGTTCACAAGGTTTAGCAAACCGAGTGAACTAGTTTCTTCAAAGTTCGAAGAAGGAGCCAAAGGTTGAAGCTTTCAGGTGGATCTATCTTCGGCGCAAGGAGACGACGGGGAGAAGCCGATTCGGACGACCATCGAAGCTTGAAGACGAAGGAGTTCGAGAAAAAGAAAGGTATAATCCCCTAACCGAGTAGTTAGCAACTCGTAGTTAGGTTGTTAGTTAGATATTTAACAAAGATCCGGTTTTGAGTCCATGTTACCACCTCTAAGAAAATTGCTTTTCACCAAATTCCGCATGCCCGAAAGTACCGGGAGAGGTAGCATGGACTTACAGTGGTATCAGAGCCTAGTTAAACTCTATCTAACATGTTAGCAAAGTAGCTAGAAGATCGATCAAAGAAAAGTCATGAAACGAACCCGAGATTTTCAAGTTTCTGCCGATTTTTATTCTGTTCAAAAGTTGATAAATTTTATCTTAAAAATCGGCTCAGGCTTTTGTGTGATCACCCACCAAATTTGGTCCAACGATCGAGTCAAAGCGCCGCGGAAACGCGGCGGAAGCACGCTCCCGCCGCGGATCCGCGGCCGAGTTGACTCGGCCGAGGTCCAAGTTTGGTGCAGTGTTTTTCTGGGGTTGTTTTGGGATTTTTGGAATATATATTTTCTGCCCAGATTTTCCAGAACGAAAATTTTATTTTTGGGGTCCTGAAAATCCGTATTTTTGATCGAACTTCTAAAAGACTTAAGCTGACGGGTTTTTCTGTGATGTGATATTTGTATTGAACGTCTGCTAATCGCTATATGTCGATTAGTGGGGGTTATACAAATCTGTGATCTGTAATGTTATTGGAATGTGTATATGAATTCATTGGATTGTCGCGGGTGAATGGCCGGGGGTTGTGAGACGAGAGTTTTCTTTTCTTTCGATTCATGTAAATTTGTAAATTGATGTAATAATTATTTGTATGGCCGCACAACCGGGTCGGGGTTGTAGCCGTCATTGTATAATTTCTTTTTACTGTTTTTGCTCCTAGGATAGACCCATGGAGAGGGTGCACAAACTACCGGGTATGCCGAAGTGCCGAGTGGCCTACTCATGGAGTTGAGGGAGGTTGCTTCGCTTCGGGTACTTGGCGGGTAGTTTGCCGCACCCGTAGGGGTCTTGGGTAGGGTATTGGCTATTCACCGCGACCGTGTAATCTGCTTTTCGTTACAGGCTCGTACGAATTGCGGATTCCTAGTATATCCAATGTGTTCATCTGTGATCTGAAATGGCTATCATTGCAATATATCTATATATGATATTATTTAGGCGTTGCTTATGTTTTACAGCCGCGCTAGCCCAGCCCCCGCTCTGTCGTTAGTTAAGTAACCTAACGGGTAATGACGGGGCCCCGTGGCGAATGCGAATGGCATAAGCGTACGTCATATTTTGGTTGTTTTCTGCAATGGTAGGATTAAATGATGGGACGCATTAAAAGAACTAATGCAAGAATATCACGCATGAAAAGAACTAATGCAAGAAAAATAAACCAAGTAAAAGTCGTTGGAACACTTTCGAAAAACCACTCGGTTCTTTTCAAAACTAACTTTTAAATGCGGAGCTTGAGCCACTCCTTTTAAAAGCTATCTCGTTCCATCGATTATATCAAGTTCACTACGTTCACGGTTTTGCCAAAACCATTCGTAGCCCTCCGTCGTTTCACATGAATAGTCAATAGTATTCAAGCTGTGTATGTTGGCCAAAGTCAAGGCATAGTGATTGGTAGCTATTGGGTATTCATGTGTAGCATAGATAGATGCGTTGGTTTGGGACAGTCGTACTGCCATTTTGGCCAAAGTCAAGGGTAGGTACGGATGGATCCAAATTAACCTGGAGAATGACGGGTAGAACTTGACATGTGACTTATGATATTTTGGCCAAAGTCAAGATCATAAGAGCATGGGGCAAAAATCCACATCGGGAGTTTCATAAGTACTGAAACTTGCTAGATTTGCATACCACTTGGAGTGTGATGATTCTGGTAGGATTCCTTCAGTTTCGTCACGCGATGATATTTGGATCCCGATCCTACTGTGAGTATATGCTACTCCTCAGGAAATTTCTCACTAAACGATCAATGCTATAAACCAAGTAGGTGTCTAGAAAGGTGTTAGCGGGGCTACGCCCCCAGGGAAAAGAGGTTATTTAATTAAGGAACTTCGCGAAAGCGTTGGAAAACCTCCCTCGAAGTACCGACACTGGCCTGGCTGAACGGTTAAGCAAGTATTGTGCGGTGGGATTGATCCCGACTAATTCTTCCTTTTTGGTTTGAGGAGGGATTCGAGAAACAGTGGGAGCCATCCTGTTTAGACAAACTAAAAACCACTCTAAATTTGCAAGAGCATCATGCTGAGTGTTTCTTCTTCTCTCTCCTAATTGCAGCGACCAATCGACATGATTGGACTTAAGTTACTTCTAGATAAAAACATACTGACAGGGCCAAACTACAAAGATTGGCTCAGGAATGTCAAGATGGCAATCACTTACGACAAGCTGGGGTATCTTCTTACCACCAAAGCTCCCCCTGTCCCTGGTCCCACTTCCAGCGTCGCGGATAAGGAAATCCGTAAGACTTGGGAGATTGATAGCGCGAAGGCCAAGTGCCTCGTACTTGCCTCTATGGACAATGAACATCAGAAGAGGCACGAGAATATGGACTTGGAATTCATATTTCTTCATACAAAAGAACTGTATGGAGAGCAATCTCGTATCGCAAGATACGAAGCGTCGAAAAAGTTATTTTCGGCAAGGATGGCCGTCGGATCATCAGTAGCAGAACACGTGCTTAAGATGATCGGCTACATTGAGGAGCTCGCGGACCTAGGGACCACATTGGAGAGTGAGCTCTATACGGACTTAGTTCTCCAGTCCCTTCCTTCCACTTACGCCCAGTTTATACTGAACTTCAATTTACAAGAAAAAGAAGTTGAACTTTCAGAGCTCCTCAACATGCTGAGGAGCGCAGAGGGCACCCTACAGAAAGGTAGGGAAACATCCACTTTGTTTGTAGGAGGATCATCTTCTTCTAGGTCCAAGGCGAAAGCCAAGGGAAAGAAGAAGAAAGCCCCCGCCAAACCAAGAGGCGGTGTTAGTAAAGTGGATACGAAGGGAAAAGCTAAAGCAACAAAGAAAGCGGGGAAGCTTGTGGATAAGGAAGAATGCTTCTATTGTCATAAGAAAGGACACTGGAAGAATGATTGCAGGGCCTGGAAGGCCAGAACACAGGAATTGAAGCAGGTTGCAGCTTCAGCTTCAGGTGTGTATGTTATTGAAAACTGTCTTTCAATAAACTCTACTTCCTAGGTATTGGATACCGGATCAGGATCTCATATCTGTAATTCTTTGCATGCGTTGAGAAACCGTAGTGTTTTGAAAGCAGATGACATGACCCTCAGAGTTGCGAACGGAGCTAGCATGGATGCTAAAGCCGTGGGGGACTATCACCTGGGAATGTCAGATGGACATGTTTTGGTTTTGCGTAATTGCTTTTTTGTACCCAACGCAACTTGTAATATCATTTCTGTATCTTTGGTTTCTAAAGAAGGTTATGAATTTGCGTTTGTAAGCAATGTTGTAAACATTCACCTTAATCAAGTTCTGATTGGGTCAGGTACATTGAGCAATGGTATATACGTATTAAACCAACCACAGATTTTCAATGTCCAGAATACACACAAAAGAAAGTCTCCGGAAATAAATCAGACTTTCTTATGGTATTGTAGACTGGGTCACATCAATGAGAGAAGGTTGACAAAGTTACATACATAAGGATATTTGAATCCGTTCGAATATCAATCGTATGCCACTTGTCAATCCTGTCTCAAAGGAAAGATGACAAAGTCTCCGTTCACTGGACACGGAGTAAGAGCGAGCGAGCTCTTGGGACTCGTACACAGCGACGTGTGCGGTCCAATGTCTACACATGCGCGAAGCAGTTTTTCTTACTTCATTACTTTTACGGATGACTTTTCAAGGTACGGTTATGTCTTCTTAATGAAACATAAGTCCGAAGCTTTTGGAAAGTTCCAGGAATATAAGAATGAAGTAGAAAAACAGACCGGCAAAAGTATCAAGATTCTAAGATCGGATCGAGGTGGTGAATACTTGAGTGCCGAGTTCCTGGACTACTTAAAAGAGAATGGAATTCTCTCTCAGCTTACTCCTCCATACACTCCGCAACATAACGGTGTATCGGAGAGACGGAACCGCACCCTATTGGATATAGCACGGTCCATGATGAGTAACGCTGAGTTACCGCGATCATTCTGGGGGTATGCGCTAGAATCAGCTGCGTACCTTTTGAACCGAGTTCCCACTAAGACTGTGCCTACCACACCATATGAGATGTGGTGTGGGAAGAGACCCCATCTTAATCACATTAAGACATGGGGAAGTCCAGCTTTTGTCAAAAAGCAGCATGCGGACAAGCTCGAGGCACGCTCAGTACAGTGTAAGTTTGTGGGATATCCAAAAAACTCCAAGGAATATTTCTTCTACTGCGAAGAGGAACAAAAAGTTATTGTTTCTCGTCATGCCCACTTTCTAGAACACCAGTTCTTAGAAAAGGAAATAAGTGGGAGCGCAGTAGAACTGGAAGAAATTCCAGAACCACAGACTATTACTGAAAGTTTAGTGGAACCAGAGGGTTCAAAAGAACAGGACATTCCTACGCCGCTCCGCAGGAGTAGTAGGCAGTCTCATCCGCCCGAGAGATACTACGGTTTTCTCATAGACGGGGATAGAGAGGATTGCATCATAGATTATGATGAGCCTACTAGCTTCCAGCAGGCCGTTCAGAGCGTTGACTCAGTAAAATGGCTGGATGCAATGCGGACCGAAATGGAGTCCATGTACACCAACAAAGTATGGACGTTGGACATTGCTCCAGACGGGGTAAAACCCGTAGGATGCAAGTGGATCTTCAAAAGGAAGATTGGTGTAGATGGACAGGTTGAGACCTATAAAGCTAGACTTGTTGCGAAGGGTTTTCGTCAAAGACCTGGTTTGGACTATGACGAAACCTTTTCTCCAGTGGCTATACTGAAATCCATTCAGATCCTTCTTGCCATTGCTGCCTTCCACGATTATGAGATCTGGCAGATGGACGTAAAGACCGCTTTTCTAAATGGAAATTTAGAGGAGTGTGTCTATATGGACCAACCAGAGGGCTTCATTCAGAGTGGGAGCAGCGGAAAGGTGTGCAAGTTGCTTAAGTCCATCTATGGACTAAAGCAGGCATCGCGGAGTTGGAACATCTGTTTTGATGAGACGGTCAAGGAATTTGGCTTTATCAAAAATCCAGATGAACCATGCATCTATTGTAGATTTGTAGCGAGAACTGTAGTATTCCTCGTTTTGTACGTGGATGACATTCTCTTAATAGGAAATGACATTCCTATGCTACAATCTGTCAAGGGGTTCTTGTCACACAGGTTCTCCATGAAAGACCTGGGTGATGCCTCATACATCCTGGGGATCCGGATCCATCGTGATAGATCCAAGAGGATATTAGGACTTTCACAGTCCAGGTACATCGACACCATACTGAAGAGATTCAGTATGGAAGATTCCAAGCGCGGTAACCTACCGGCTTGTCACGGGATCACCCGCTCTAAAGAGATGTCTCCCAAGACTGATTTGGAGAGGGATCGCATGTCTATTATACCCTACGCTTCTGCGGTAGGCTCTATAATGTATGCGATGTTGTGTACCAGACCGGATGTAGCTTATGCACTGAGTGTGGTAAGCCGGTATCAGTCAAACCCTGGGGAGAAACACTGGATAGCGGTAAAGAACATTCTCAAGTACCTGAGAAGGACTAAGGAGATGTTCTTGGTGTATGGCGGAAAAGACCTCCAGATCGAGGCCTTTGCTGACTCCAGCTTCCAGAGTGACAAGGATGATTCCAAGTCCATGTCGGGTTTTGTCTTTACCCTCAATGGAGGGGCGGTGTGTTGGAAGAGTTCCAAACAGGAAACCGTTGCAGACTCGACGATGGAAGCGGAATACATCGCTGCATCTGATGCCGCAAAAGAAGCTGTCTGGATGAGGAAGTTCTTGAAAGAACTTCAGGTGGTTCCGTCCATTGTTGATCCAATACCTCTGTATTGCGACAACAACGGGGCTATAGCTTTAGCGAAGGAACCCAGGTCCCATCAGAGATCCAGACACATCTTGAGGCGGTATCACCTGATCAGGGAGATCGTGGATCGCCAGGAGATCGAGGTTCGGAGAGTCGCTTCAGAAGATAACACTGCAGATCCATTCACCAAGGCCTTGCCCCAGACTCAGTTCGAGCGGCTGATCGAGATGATAGGTCTTCGATACGCCAGTACATGGCCTTAGTGCAAGTGGGAGATTGTTAGTGTATATGCCCTAGAGGCCATTACTGTATCATACTAGTTTGTATATTACTTAATAGAAGCTTGGGATATTCACCTTGTATATACAATCTTGCTCAAAATAGTAGTATGCTACTTGGTTTGTTTCTACTTCAATGTGTACATGTGTTTATTTTAGTATATCGCCTATACACATTAGTGGAGCCCTTAAGATCTTTGCTTGATTACCAGCGTTGTGATGGCAGTCACACTAGTGGGGCTGGGTAATCTATAAGCACATCCTTATGCAGGTCCCTGGTCGCAGGACTATCGAGACAGGGCATCGATACTCCGGAGTAGACCAGCGCATGCGCTTCTCATCCCAGTGTGGGAGACGGTCTGTTCCACAGCCGTCGGTACGTCGTACTTGAGAGAGTATGCGGATGCTCGTTGGGTTACGAGTACACTGGACAGGACTCGTCGGGAACTGACTAGTTGGTATTATGCCTATCGTCAGTTATCAGTTCCCAGGTGACATGAGTACAGCTTAGTCCGCTGACTTGACACTGTCACTTCTCCTTGAGTGTGTTCCCACTGTACTTTGATTACTACCCTACCACGGCTCAAAGGAGTCGTGCAAACAGGTGGTAGTTGGGTGCAGTCCCGAAGCACTTAGAGGCAGTGACGGTTAGACATGATTCGTCTCTCCCGGTATTGGGGGTTGACATCGCGCTGTGTCTAGGAGAGCCATTACAGGAGTAGTCCCTGGCCAGGGCAAACGAGATATACTGGTAGGCTTCCAGTGTTATCTCAGGGTGTTTTGGGCTTCACTCCGACACGACTTGTACCGCTATTGGGGGACTGACGTTTACCGCCCCTTAGGCCCGCCATGCGATGTATCAGACGAACAGACCGGACTGTACGGAGAATGTCACATTCAGGCTCAGTAGGAGTTCAGATGGGTTTCGCCTCGTCAGTCTTCTTGTCGGCATCTACCTGGGGACCGTTACGCACAGCTAGTGCCGCTTGCGGTCTGTGGTTAAACCCACTGCCAGCGTAGTGTCGAGTCTTTAGAGTCCCACACAGAAAGCTATTCACCTTTAGGCAAAAGAGTAGAGGTCGCATGGTTTTGCGACAGGTCGCATGGTTTTACGACAGGGTTCGGTCACATCCGTGCACTTGTGCACGTACAGTGTCCGGACAGCTTACACTAGCGGGCTTTGGTTTAAGCCAGATCCTAGTGTACCTTTTGGGATTGGATTTATCCAGTATGCATTCGTGTTCCTCGGAACGCGGATGCGGGTGTGTATGCACAGTTGACGGAGAGACAGAGGCTGAGGATTCTCATTAGGGTTGTTGACCGTTGACAGTTGACTATTGACATTTTGCTCAACCCTAATGAGAATATGATATGTGATTAACAATTATATTAATTAAGTATTATGGTGACATGGTTGTTGAGGGGTTGACTTTGTTGACTTGTTGACTTTGTTGACCGGTTGACTAGGTTGGACTAGTTGACCATCATGATGACAATGGCTATCATTTCATGGCAAAGACTTTTTACTTGCTTGTTTCTTTTGTGAGAAATGAGTGCATGAAATGATTTAGCCATTTTGACTTGAACCATTTTACACAATACTTGATTATTATTTTTGTGATGATGGTTATGGATTATGAGAGCCAAATGAGAAAAGTCTTCTCTCATTCTTTCATGCTCATTCTCTCTCTTGTTCTTGAGCTCTCATCTTCCTCCTCTTGCTCTCCCTCTCTTGACTCTATGGTTCACTTGTCTCATGAGTTGAGAACCAAGAACCATAAATAAAATCCCATACAAACTCTTCTCTACTCACTCTAGTTCACAAGGTTTAGCAAACCGAGTGAACTAGTTTCTTCAAAGTTCGAAGAAGGAGCCAAAGGTTGAAGCTTTCAGGTGGATCTATTTTCGGCGCAAGGAGACGACGGGGAGAAGCCGATTCGGACGACCATCGAAGCTTGAAGACGAAGGAGTTCGAGAAAAAGAAAGGTATAACCCCCTAACCGAGTAGTTAGCAACTCGTAGTTAGGTTGTTAGTTAGATGTTTAACAAAGATCCGGTTTTGAGTCCATGTTACCACCTCTAAGAAAATTGTTTTTCACCAAATTCCGCATGCCCGAAAGTACCGGGAGAGGTAGCATGGACTTACAGATAATACGTTGATATATATGTGATTATGTTAAATGTATTATTTTCTTTTGTTACATTATATATTATATATGTGATATATAATATTGTAACATGTTAGGGTTACAAATGCAACATGTTTTGTGGAGTTTAAACAAATTAGGGTTTTGATTTGGGTTAGCTTTTTAATGAAGGTTTCTTTTGTTTTTAGCTAAGATATTTTGTGAAGATATTTCTTAACCCAACCCAAAACCCTTTACCCTAGTTTATTCTCTACAAGGGTTAAGCCTTCATTCTTAACCCATGGTTGGATTTGTAACCACAACAAGATTTCATTGTTCATCACAAATAGATTTCTTCTTCTTCTTCCTCTTGAAAAAGATTTCTAGCTTTTTGGGTTTGTGATGAATTTTTGTGAGATAAAGAAAACAAAAGAGAGCTAAATTCCTATTTCATCATCCTCATCTATTCTAGTCATTTAGAATAGGGTGTTCGCTTTACTAATACTTGATTAGTGAAGCAAGAGCTTGGGTTTGAGATTCTTCAAGGTAGATCATCTTGGATTAGTGAAGTCTTCAAGCAAGGTTGTATCTTTCTCTTCATGGAGCTTCTCTAGAGTCCGGGTACTTGATGATCGCAGCGAAGGGACCTCAACACGGAGCTATTTGAAGTGAAGGACCGGTCTACAAAGGTTGTATTCCTTGTTCACTGGAGATACTCCTCAGTCTATAATCCCCGAGCTAACAGTCTAGCTGAGACTTTTAACAAGACCTTGACGAAGATCGTGAAAAAGACGGTGTCCCGAAATAAGAAGGACTGGCACGAGAGACTGCATGAAGCTCTCTGGGCGTATCGAACTACGCTCAAAACGGCCACGAAAACAACGCCGTACACATTGGTATTCGGTACAGAGACGGTACTCCCCCTCAAGATAGAATTACCCTCTCTACGAGTGGCAGTTCATTACGAGCTAACGGACGAAGAGAATGCCCACCTTCGGCTTGAGGAGCTCGATGCCCTTGATGAAACCCGGCTCATAGCGCAACAAAATCTGGAGGTTTATAAAGCAAAGATGACGCGCTCATATGAGAAATTGACTATGCCAAGAACATTCCACCAAGGCGAACTCGTGCTAGTGGTTAAAAGACCTATGATCCCCAATCGTGCCGAACGGGGGAAATTCGAGCCGAACTATGAAGGCCCGTATATCATAGACAAGGTCTACCAGGGTGGGGCCTATCTACTCATGGACATGCATGGTGAAAGACCTTTCAGGCCAATAAACGGTCGCTTCCTAAAGAAATACTGGGCTTGAAGAGTTACGGCCTAGGTCAACGATAGATGACGACGACTATATCCGCTCGCTATCTTCCTAAGCCTAAACTCTATAAGTAGTAGCCGGCTAACATCGGATCGAAACGTCCTTAAACTAACAATGGACCGAAACGTTCTTAAACTAAAGACGGACCGAAACGTCCTTAAACTAACAACGGACCGAAACGTCCTTAAACTAACGATGGACCAATATGTCTTAAAACTAGCTGCTGACCGAGACGTCGATAAACTACTGTAGACTGCAGCATCCCAAGGCTGATACAAAAAAAGAAAGAGAAAAGAATAAAAAAAAAGAAGAAAGAAAAAGAAAAACGGTATGTCCACAAGCGAAAAGGGCACGATGAAAACCCGAAAAGGCTCCGTGAGTAAAAACAGCAGAGCTACCGGCGGGTTTTGTGAAAACCCGAAAGGGCACAATCTCGTTAAAAGACACTTGCAAGGTCCTCTCGACCTTGTGAGGAGAAACCACCTGCGTGAGATCCTTACGACTCACAAGGGAGTAACACACTTAGGAATCCTCACGATTCCTAGGGAGAAATTGTTAGTGTATATGCCCTAGGGGCCATTATTGTATCATACTAGATTGTATATTACTTAATGAAAGCTTGGGATATTCATATTTATATAACAGTCTTGCTAAATATGGTAGTATGCTACTTGGTTGTGTCTACTTTAATATATGCATATGTTTCTTGTAACGTATCACTTATACATATTAGTAGAGCCCATAGGATCTTTGCTTGATTACCAGCGTTGTGATGGCAGTCACACTAGTGGGGGCTGGGTAGTCTATAAGCAACATCCTATACAGGTCCCTGGTCGTTGGATTATCGAGACTGGGCATCGATATTCCGGAGTAGACTAGTGTGTACGCTTCTCATCCCAGTTGGGGAGATGGTCTGTCCCACAGCCATCAGTACGTCGTACTGGAGATAGTATACAGGTGCTCGTTGGGTTACGGGTACACCGGACATGACTCGCAGGGAAACTGTTGGTTGGTATTATACCCGTCGTCAGTTAACAGTTCCCAGGTGACATGAGTACAGCATAGTTCGCAGACTTGACACTGCTACTTCGCCTCGAGTGTGTCCCGCTGTTCTTAGATTACTACCCTACCACGGCTCAAAGGAGTCGTGCAAACAGGTAGCAGTTGGGTGCAGTCCCGAGCACTTGGAGGCAGTGGCGGTTAGACAGGATTCGTCTCTCCCGGTATTGGGAGTTGGTATCGCGCTGTGTCAGAGAGCCATTACGCAAAGTCCCTGGCCAGGGCAAACGAGATTTACTGGTAGGTTCCAGTAGTTTCTCAGGGTGTAATGGGCTACGCTCCGACACGACTTATACCGCTATTAGGGGACTGACGCTTGCCGCCCCCTAAGCTCGATATGCGATAGTCTTAGACGAACAGACCGGACTGTACGGAGATTGTCACATCAGGCTCAGTAGGAGTTCGGATGGGTTTCCTCATCGGCCTTCTTATCGACATTTACCTGGGGACCGTTACGTATAGCTAGTGCCGCTTGCGGTCTGTGATTAAACCCACTGCCAGCGTAGTGTCGAGTCTTTAGAGTCCCACACAGAGAGTTTCCCTACTCCAGGCGAAACGATATAGAGGTCGTATGGTTTTACGACAAGGGTTCGGACGCGTACGTGTGTTTACGAACGTACGACGTTCGGACAGTTTTTACAAGCCGACTTTGGTTTAAGCCAGATTCTAGTATCGGGATATTGGATTTATACAGTCTAAAGTTTTTCCGTGTTTTCACGGATAGGAGGGGCGTTCTCGTAATTTGTCGGGAAGCTTCTAGAAGGATGATGACATGGAGGGTAAGGTAGAATTAGCATTTAATGCATTTTGTGACTCACTTAGATGAATCATTCAAGTGAGTTAATGAAGCATTTATTGCTTAATGACTCACTTGATGATTCATTGCATATATTTAATGAAGCATGATGATAATGCATTTTGATTTATTCATTTTGATTTTCTTATGCTTCATTATATATTAGAAGTGAGAAGGATTTTCATTCATAACTCATGCTCACCTTCTCTCTCCTCAAGCTCTCTCTTGAAACCCTAATCCTCCCCTCTCATGTGTTGAGATCAAGGATTAGATAGACTAATTAATCCATAACCTCACTCTATATCCCCTAGGTAGCTTAGATTAGCAGTTTGAGCAACCTAGTTATCTCAAGATAGAGATCAAGCTTGGAGTAGGAGCTCTCAGGTGGATCGTCTTTGACTCGAGGAGGCCGTTGAGGTGCCGATGTTTCAAGGAGCCTACGAGGAGTGGAGGACAGCGATGAAGACCCGAAGGACATGTAACGTGAGGTATAACTTCGAATCTGAGTAGTTAAAGCTCTCGTAGTTAGCTAGTAACGGTTTAGATACGATTCATGCGCTCAAGTCCGTGTTACGAAGCTTTGATAATCGTTTTTCATATATTCCGCCTCCCCGCAAGTTCGTGGGGTGCGTGACATGGACTTACAGTGGTATCAGAGCCAACTAAACCATTACTAGCTTGTTAGCAACTAATTAGAAGTTCGATCGACGGAAAACGCGAAAACGAAACCCCGGATACCCTAACAGTTTCTGTAAATTTTAAACGTGTCGAAAAAAATATTTGATATGCCTTAAAATTCACAGCAGGGAAATATAAGAATATTGGGAAAATACGAGATCCTAACTCGGTAAGACGGCCGCGGATCCGCGGCAAGATGGTGCTTTTGGCCGCGGATCCGCGGCTGAGTCAACTCCGAGTTGACTCGGATTTTCACAGAAATTCATATTTTTTGGTTTTTTGTTTTCCTGTATATTCTGTTTTCTACCCAGGTTACTTCTGTACAGGTTTGCTTTTGGGGTAGACACGGATAAAGGTTGTCGATCGATGTTCTAAATTAATTGCTAATTGGGTTTTTATCTGTAATATTTAATGTGTTCGTAAACCTCCCCTAACTGCTAGTATGTCGGTTGGCAGGGGGTTGCACATTTATGAAATGTTTACTGTTTGTGTATATGAACTTGATTGGGATGTTGTGATGATTAGCCGGGGTTTGAGATGTGTTTTATATTCATTCATTCGATGTAATTGTAATATGATGTAATATTCTTTTGCAGGGCACATCCAGGTTGCGGTTGTAGCCACCGTTGTATTAGTTCTTTTTACTGTTTTTGCTCCTAGGATAGACCCAAGGTGGGGTACACAAACTACCGGGTACGTTGAAGTGTTTAGTGGCCTACTCACGTTGTTGAGGGAGACCGCTTCACTTCGGGTACTTGGCGGGTAGTTTGCCGTACCCGTAGGGGTCTAGGGTGGGGTAATGGCTATTCATCACAACTGTGTAATCCGTCTTTTGTTGCAGGCTCAAAGCAAACGCAGATTGCTTGTATATCCAATAAAGTTCATCAGTGAACTGGAATGCTTATTATTGCGTCTGACGAATGTACAATATCTATATATGATAGCTATTAGACGTCACTTATGTTTTACACCCGCGCTAGCCCAGCCCCCGCTCTGTCGTTAGTTAAGTAACCTAATGGGTGATGACGGGACCCAGAGGCGAATACGGATGGCATAAGAGGACGTGGTATTTTCGTTGTTTTCTGCAATGATAGGATAAATGATGGGACGCATTATTATAATGCAAAGAAAATAAACCAAAGTTAAGTCGTTGGAACAAATTTAAAAGAAACCACTCGGTTGTTTTAAAAGATCAGAATTTTTAAATTGCGGAGCTTTAACCACTCCTTTTAAAAAGTATCAGGTTTCTTCGATTATATCAAGTTCACTACGTTCACGGTTTTGCCAAAACCAGTCGTAGCCCTCCGTCATTTCATATAGATACTCAATAGTATTCAAGCTGTGTTTGTTGGCCAAAGTCAAGGCACAATATTTGGTAGCTATTGAATATTCATATGCCGCATAGATAGATGCGTTGGTTTGGGACAGTCGTACCGCCTTGTTGGCCAAAGTCAAGGGTATGTACGGGTGGGTTCAAATTAACCTGGATAATGACGGGTAGAACTTAACATGTGACTTATAATTTGTTGGCCAAAGTCAAGGTCATAAGAGCATGGGGCAAAAATCCACATCGGGAGTTTCTAAAGAAACTGAAACTTGCTAGAGTTGCATACCATTTTGGAGTTTGATGAATGTTGGTAGGATTCCTTCAACATTATCATACGATGATATTTTGGATCCCGATCCTACTGTGAGTATATACTACTTATCAGGAGATTCGTCACTTAATGATCAATGCTATAAACCAAGTAGGTGTCGAGAAAGGTGTCAGCGGGGCTACGCCCCCAGAGAAAAGAGGTTATTTAATTAAGGAACTTCGCGAAAGCGTTGGAAAACCTCCCTCGAAGTATCGACACTGGCCTGGCTGAACGGTTAAGCAAGTATTGTACGGTGAAAATTGTCCTAACTAATTCTTCTTTTATGGTTTGAGGAAGGATTCGAGAAACAGTGGGAGCCATCCAGTTTAGATAAACTAAAAACCAATCTAAACTTGCAAGAGCATCATGCTAAAATGTTTTCTTCTCTTTATCTCATTGCAGCGACCTTGTGACCACACATAGGTTACATCTAGATAACAAATTGACTGAATCTGACTTATATGACTGGCAAAGGTCTGTCCAGATGTCCATTGCCTATGACAAACTGGATCACCCTATTACTACTCACGATCCCGCCGTCCCAGGTCCAGTTTCCACCGTCACGGATATGGATATCCGTCAGACAAGGGAAAAGGATAAAACAAAAACCAAGTGCCTCGTGTTAGCTTCAGTTGATGGTGTATACCAGAAGCAGCATTAGAAGATCGACTTAGTTTCCATCTTTCTCCATAACAAAGATTTATTCGGAGAGCAATCTCATATCGCAAGATATGAGACCTCGACCGAATTAATTCAAGCGAGGTTGGCAGTCGGGTCATCTGTAGAGGACAACGTCCTTACAATGACTAGCTATATTGATGAGCTCAAGGACCTAGAGACCACGTTGGGAAATTGGTCAGATACTGACTTGATTCTACAGTCTCTACCCTCTACCCTGAAGGAAACCAGGGAAGTAGAAGGAAAGAGAAAGGAAATAGTTTCGGAACTGAATGTAGTAAAAGAGGGAGTTCCTATTGTTATGGGATTGGGCATTGGCAGAAAGATTGCAGGGCTTTGGAAGCCAGTAGCCAGGATACGAAGCATGTTGTGGCTTCGGCCTCAAGTGTGTTTGTAATTGAGATCTGTTTGTCAATTAACTCTACTTCCTGGGTACTAGATACCAGAGCAGGATCTCATATCTGTAATTCATTACATTCTTTGAGAAACCGTAGAGTTATAAAGGTAGGTGATTGGTCTCTCAGAGTTGCAAACGGAATGAGCGTGGACGCTGAATCCGTGGGAGAATATCGCCTAGGTTTGACAAGTGGGCAGATATTGATTCTACGTAACTGTCTGTATGTACCTAGTATGACTTGTAATATCATATCAGTGTCCTCACTTTCGAGAGAGGATATGATTTTACATTCGTAAGCGATATAGTTCACATCCACCTAAATCAAGTTATGATTGGGTCCGGTACATTAGATAACGGCATATACGTATTAAGTCAAGCTCAGGTTTTCAATGTCCAGAACACACTTAAAAGAAAGTCTCCGGAATTAAATCAGGCTTTCTTATGGCATTGTAGACTAGGTCACATCAATGAGAGAAGGTTGACTAAGCTACATAGAGAAGGATATTTGGATCCGTTCGAATATCAATCTTATGCTACTTGTGAATCTTGTCTCATGGGAAAGATGACAAAGACTCCGTTTACTGGACACGGAGTAAGAGCAAGCGAGCTCTACGGACTCGTACACAGTGACGTGTGCGGTCCAATGTCTACACATGCGCGAGGTGGTTATTCCTACTTCATTGCTTTTACGGATGATTTCTCTAGGTATGGATATGTCTTCTTAATGAAGCATAAATCCGAGGCTTTTGAGAAATTCCAAGAATATAAGAATGAAGTGGAAAAAAACAGGCAAGAGTATAAAGACACTGAGATTTGATCGAGGTGGTGAATACTTGAGTGCCGAGTTCCTGGATTACCTAAAAGAGAATGGAATTCTCTCTCAGCTTACTCCTCCATACACCCCACAACATAACAGTGTATCGGAGAGACGGAACCGAACCCTATTTGATATGGTTCGTTCCATGATGAGTAACGCTGAGTTGCCGCGATCATTCTGGGGATATGCACTAGAATCAGCTACATACCTTTTGAACCGAGTTCCAACTAAGACTGTGCCTACCACACCATATCAGATATGGTGTGGGAAGAGACCCTATCTTAAGCACATTAAGACATGGGGATATCCAGCTTTTGTAAAGAAGCAGCATGCGGACAAGCTCGAGGCACGCTCAGTAAAGTGCAAGTTTGTGGGATATCCAAAGAACTCCAAGGGATATTATTTCTATTACACAAAGGAACAAAAGGTTTTTGTTTCTCGTCATGCCTGCTTCTTGGAAACTGAATTTTTAGAAAATCAGATAAGTGGGAGCGCAATAGAACTGGAAGAAATTCCAGAACCACAAACTACTACTGAAAGTTTGGTAGAACCAGTAGTTCAAGAAGAACAGGACATACCAGCGCCTATCCGCAGGAGTAGTAGGCAGTCTCATCCGCCTAAGAGATACTACGGTTTTCTCATAGATGGGGATAGAGAGGATTGTGTCATTGATGATGATGATCCTACTAGCTTCCAGCAAGCCATTCAGAGCGGCGACTCGGTAAAATGGCTGGATGCAATGCGGACCGAAATGGAGTCCATGTACACTAACAAAGTATGGACTTTGGACATTGCTCCAGATGGGGTAAAACCCGTAGGATGCAAATGGATCTTCAAAAAGAAGATTGGTGTAGATAGACAGGTTGAAACCTATAAGGCTAGACTTGTTGCAAAGGGTTTCCGTCAAAGACCTGGTTTGGACTATGACGAAACCTTTTCTCCAGTGGCTATGCTCAAATCCATTCGGGTCCTTCTTGCTATTGCTGCCTTCCACGATTATGAAATCTGGCAGATGGATGTAAAGACGGCCTTTCTAAATGGTAATTTGGAAGAGTGCGTCTATATGGATCAGCCAGAGGGATTCATTCAGAGTGGGAGCAGCGGTAAGGTATGCAAGTTGCTTAAATCCATTTATGGACTAAAGCAGGTATCGCGGAGTTGGAACTTCTGTTTTGATGATGCTGTCAAAGAATTCGACTTTATCAAAAATCCAAATGAACCGCATATACAGTAAGATTGTAGGGAGAGCTGTAGTATTCCTCATCTTGTACGTGGATGACATTTTCCTAATAGGAAATGATATTCCTATGTTACAGTCAGTCAAAAGATTCTTATCACAGAAATTCTCCATGAAAGACCTGGGTGATGCCACCTACATTCTGGGGATCCGGATCTATCGTGATAGATCAAAGAGGATGTTGGGACTTTCGCAGTTCAGGTACATAGACACCATATTGAAGAGATTCAGTATGGATGATTCTAAGCGCGGTAACTTACCGGCTTGTTACGGAATCACCCTCTCCAAAGAGATGTCTCCCAAGACTAATTTGGAAAGGGATCGCATGTCGATTATACCCTACGCTTTTGCGGTAGGCTCTATAATGTATGCGATGTTATGTACCAGACCAGATGTAGCATACGCATTAGGCGTTATAAGCCGGTATCAGGCAAACCCAAGGGAGAAGCACTGGATAGCCGTAAAGAACATTCTCAAGTACCTGAGGAGGACTAAGGATATGTTCTTGGTGTATGGTGGAAAAGACCTCCAGATGGAGGCCTTTGCCGACTCCGGCTTCCAGAGTGACAAGGATGACTCCAAATCCATGTCGGGTTATGTCTTTACCCTCAATGGAGGGACGGTCTGTTGGAAGAGTTCCAAGCAGGAGACCGTTGATGACTCAACGATGGAAGCGGAGATCATAGCTGCTTGCGATGCCGTAAAAGAAGCTGTCTGGATGAAGAAGTTCCTCACAGAACTTCAGGTGGTTCCTACCAGTGTTGGTCCAATACCTCTGTATTGTGACAACAACGGCGCTATAGCTTTAGCGTAGGAACCCAGGTCCCATCAGAAGTCCAGACACATCTTAAGGCGGTATCACCTAATCAGGGAGATCGTAGATCGCCAGGAGATCGAGATAAAGAGAGTAGAGACGGAGAATAACATTGCTGATCCATTCACAAAGGCCATTCCTCAGACGCAATTCGAGAGGCTATTCAAGATGATAGGTCTACGATATGCCAGCTCATGGCCCTAGTGCAAGTGGGAGATTGTTAGCGTATATGCCCTAGGGGCCATTATTGTATCATACTAGGTTGTATATTACTTAATGGAAGCTTGGGATATTCACATTTATATAACAGTCTTGCTAAACATGGTAGTATGCTACTTGGTTGTGTCTACTTTAATATATGCATATGTTTCTTGTAACGTATCACTTATACATATTAGTAGAGCCCATAGGATCTTTGGTTGATTACCAGCGTTGTGATGGCAGTCACACTAGTGGGGGCTGGGTAGTCTATAAGCAACATCCTATACAGGTCCCTGGTCGTTGGATTATCGAGACTGGGCATCGATATTCCGGAGTAGACTAGTGTGTACGCTTCTCATCCCAGTTGGGGAGATGGTCTGTCCCACAGCCATCAGTACGTCGTACTGGAGATAGTATACAGGTGCTCGTTGGGTTACGGGTACACCGGACATGACTCGCAGGGGAACTATTGGTTGGTATTATACCCGTCGTCAGTTAACAGTTCCCAGGTGACATGAGTACAGTATAGTCCGCAGACTTGACACTGCTACTTCGCCTCGAGTGTGTCCCGCTGTTCTTAGATTGCTACCCTACCACGGCTCAAAGGAGTCATGCAAACAGGTAGCAGTTGGGTGCAGTCCCGAGCACTTGGAGGCAGTGGTGGTTAGACAGGATTCGTCTCTCCCGGTATTGGGAGTTGGTATCGCGCTGTGTCAGAGAGCCATTACGCAAAGTCCCTGGCCAGGGCAAACGAGATTTACTGGTAGGTTCCAGTAGTTTCTCAGGGTGTAATGGGCTACGCTCCGACACGACTTATACCGCTATTAGGGGACTGACGCTTGCCGCCTCCTAAGCTCGATATGCGATAGTCTTAGACGAACAGACCGGACTGTACGGAGATTGTCACATCAGGCTCAGTAGGAGTTCGGATGGGTTTCCTCATCGGCCTTCTTATCGACATTTACCTGGGGACCGTTACGTATAGCTAGTGCCGCTTGCGGTCTGTGGTTAAACCCACTGCCAGCGTAGTGTCGAGTCTTTAGAGTCCCACACAGAGAGTTTCCCTACTCCAGGCGAAACGATATAGAGGTCGTATGGTTTTACGACAAGGGTTCGGACGCGTACGTGTGTTTACACACGTACGACGTTCGGACAGTTTTTACTAGCCGGCTTTGGTTTAAGCCAGATTCTAGTATCGGGATATTGGATTTATACAGTCTAAAGTTTTTCCGTGTTTTCACGGATAGGAGGGGCGTTCTCGTAATTTGTCGGGAAGCTTCTAAAAGGATGATGACATGCAGGGTAAGGTGGCATTAGCATTTAATGCATTTTGTGACTCACTTAGATGAATCATTCAAGTGAGTTAATGAAGCATTTATTGCTTAATGACTCACTTGATGATTCATTGCATATATTTAATGAAACATGATGATAATGCATTTTGATTTATTCATTTTGATTTTCTTATGCTTCATTATATATTAGAAGTGAGAAGGATTTTCATTCATAACTCATGCTCACCTTCTCTCTCCTCAAGCTCTCTCTTGAAACCCTAATCCTCCCCTCTCATGTGTTGAGATCAAGGATTAGATAGACTAATTAATCCATAACCTCACTCTATATCTCCTAGGTAGCTTAGATTAGCACTTTGAGCAACCTAGTTATCTCAAGATAGAGATCAAGCTTGGAGTAGGAGCTCTCGGGTGGATCGTCTTTGACTCGAGGAGGCCGTTGAGGTGCCGATGTTCCAAGGAGCCTACGAGGAGTGGAGGACAGCGATGAAGATCCGAAGGACATGTAACGTGAGGTATAACTTCGAATCCGAGTAGTTAAAGCTCTCGTAGTTAGCTAGTAACGGTTTAGATACGATTCATGCGCTCAAGTCCGTGTTACGAAGCTTTGATATTCATTTTTCATATATTCCGCCTCCTCGCAAGTTCGTGGGGTGCGTGACATGGACTTACAGAAATTACACTTGCGAGATCCTCACGACTCGTAAGGAGAACCCTCTTATGGGACCCTCACGGCTCATAAGATTCAAAAGTCTTAAGCTACAGGGATCTGAACCTGTTCTTAAGCGACCACCACAACCTCCAATACTGCCCTACAAGCGGCTCAATATTGACCCTTGTATATTATCCACGGGCGCGAATAAACATTTCTCTAACAAAGTCCTACCCGCGACTAGGGATATGTCTACATGGTGAACAACCCTTATAAGTCCTCTCGACTTATAAGGAGAAAACACTCTTGTAAGATCCTTACGACTTATAAGAGAACACACACTTAGGAATCCTCACGATTCCTAAGGAGAAAACGCACCCACGTGATCCTTACGACTCGTAGGGAGAAATACCTTCATGAGACCTTTACGGCTCATAAAGTCAAAAGCCTTAGCCGACAGGATCCTAACCCTGTTCGCTAAGCCACCTTTGTTCGACATCGACAGAGGCAAATGATGATTCGCTCCTGGCAATATTCCAGTTGTAGCGGTGTTGATGCCGAAATCGGTATCTAATTCCAAGCTTGCAGCAAGAAGCTAGCGAGCCACACATGCATACGAAATAGCCGAAATGATGGGGCAACTTACAACAAAATCAGCAAGTAAAAATGTATGCATGTAAAATAGCCGAAATGATTGGGCAACTCACAATAAAAAGTAACGAGTAAAAATAAAATAAATAGCCGAAATGATTGGGCACCGCGAAAAATAGCCGAAATGATTGGGCAATCGCGACCTTCGCGATATAGAAGCTGAAATGATAGAGCATCGCGGAAAGAAATAAAAAAATGATGAAAAAATAAAATTTATGCCCTACAGGTGATATCAAATCAATCCCTGTATACAATCCAGGGGTGCAAACAAAGAAAGAATCACATCTTCCCTCCCCAGGCTCCATCAGAAAACGAAACCAAATCTCGACGGTTCAGGGATAGCCTAGAGATCATCAACAACGTTCATCTCCATTCCAGCAGGATTCAGACGCTGCAATCAACCCTGGAGCTACGGCAAAGCCCCTACTGCAAATCTCGATGGTTCCTAGACAACCTGGAGACCACTTCGATATTCGTCTCATTACAACAGACAATACGTCAGCAAATGACCCCGTCTCGGAAATACGTCATCCACATGACCCCGTCGCGGAAATACGTCGTCCACATGACCCCGTCTCGGAAATACGTCATCCACATGACCCCGTCGCGGAAATACGTCATCCACATGACCCCGTCTCGGAAATACGTCATCCACATGACCCCGTCACGAAAATACGTCATCCACATGACCCCGTCTCGGAAATACGTCGTCCACATGACCCCGTCTTGGAAATATGTCGTCCACATGACCCCGTTATGGAAATAAGTCGTCCACATGACCCCGTCTCGGAAATACGTCATCCATATGACCCCGTCACGGAAATACGTCATCTACATGAACCCGTCTCGGAAATACGTCATCCACATGACCCCGTCGCGGAAATACGTCATCTACATGACCTCGTCTCGGAAATACGTCATCCACATGACCCCGTCACGGAAATATGTCATCCACATGACCCCGTAGCGGAAACACGTCATACACATAACCCCGTTTCGGAAATACGTCATCCACATGACCCTGTAGCGGAAACACGTCATCCACATGACCCCGTTTCGGAAATACGTCATCTACATGACCCCGTCTCGGAAACACATCATCCACATGACCCCGTTTCGAAACTACGTCATCTACATGACCCCGTCTCGGAAATATGTCATCCACATGACCCCGTAGCGGAAACACGTCATACACATGACCCCGTAGCGGAAACACGTCATACACATGACCCCGTTTCGGAAATATATCATCTACATGACCCCGTCGCGGAAACACGTCATCCACATGACCCCGTGCGGAAATACGTCATCCAACGACTCCGTGGAACACGTCCAAAGTTAACCTTGACCCCGTGGAAAACGCCCGGAGCAACTTCTGACGCCGTGAAATGCGGATAACGTCAATCTCATTAAACACTTTCGGGTCCTCTCGACTCATAAGGAAGAAAACTCTCTTATAAGATCCTTACGACTTATAAGGGAAAACGCGCTTAGGAATCCTCACGATTCCTAAGGAGAAAATACACCTACGAGATCCTATCGACTCGTAGGGAGAAAGTCTTTATGAGACCCTCACGGCTTATGGAGTTGAAAATTCTTAGGTAGCAGATCTGAACCTACTTCCTAAGCCATCACTACCTATTGGAGAGTTCAGGAAGAAATGTTCTTTATTATATACAGGCCACACTTGCCCGAGTAACATACCAACAACACAGTAAAGAGAAGAAAACGACAGTGGGAGATAAGAAAAATGTGTCTTTATTCATGAACACAATTGAATACAAGATACATCATATAAAAGAATAAAAAAATGGATACATGTTATTCAAACATTACAAGTGTTTAATTGATACAAAGGCAGCTACTGAGAAGGAGACGTTTTCAATAAGTCAGCCAGTTGCTCGCACACTCCTCTCAACTCCTTTTCAAGGTCAGCCGCCGCAGCCAGCTCCGCTTCGTTTTGAGCCCGTTGCTGCAAGCACGATGAAACCTTCTCATCGATTTCCCGTTGAGCAGCTTCACGAATCTGCGTAACCCGCTCAATGAAGTTGAGTTTCCGCCTCAATGCCAGCCCGTCCGAAATACATCGCTGCAAATTGTCAAAGACGGCTCTCAGTTGCGCGGCGTTCGCTTCGACCTGGGCACGCAATTGGACCGACTCAGCAGAAGTCGCCTCACATTCCTTTCGCTTGAGAATCGCCTCTTGTTCGAAATGACGAAGGAAAAGGGCACTTTTCTCAACCCACGCAGCCCGTTAGGAGTTCACGGCCAGGATCTCAGGAGCAGGACGCCTAAGCTCAAGCTCATGCAGGCAAGCCTCAATCTTCCTGCAGTGATTAATCCAAGACTCGACGACGCCTTCATTATGGAAGTTTACAAGCGTCTCCAGCATTGGATTAACCTCGGCAGCAAAATATGCAGTGGATGTAAGGGCCTCCGCGTCAAGCTCATCGACGTATTCGCTCAACATACGCAGGCCGGTCACAGCGCCTTTGGAAGATGAACGTCTAGAAAAAGGCCATGCCGGCATTATGATGCGAGACTCGAACGGAGCTAGAGTCAACGTGATTGCTGCAAAATAAATCATAGTCAGATGTCGGCTCAAGAAATAAAGAAAATACACGAACAATAGAGTCTACTATACCGGCTGCTACAGGGGGTAGAGCTAGGAGTACTGGTCACGCAACGATACCCTCGTCCTCTCCTTCAATTTGTAAGGCTACAAGCAATGAAAGGAAGAATTATTAATAACGTGACTGCCCGTTAAAGAAAGGACGTCGGTTAGAAAAGATACTCACCGACACCAGAGGGCAGACTAATCTCTGACTGGAAAGAGAAGTGTGGGTGCAACTTCTGATACAGGTGATAAAAAAGGACTCCTGCAAAGACGCAGTAATGCAATGTCAGTACATAAATTATACAGCCTATAGAAATAAGACTGATGGGTCACAAATCCGCACCTTCCAACATCTGAGATGGTACGAGAGAGGGTAGAGGAGTGGTCACCGTCAAAGCGGTAACTGATGGCGCTGCCTCGGGTAGCGCAACCTCAACGCTCGCCACGTCTGCATTAGAAACGAGATAAATACTGTCAGGAAAGATTGAAAGGGATTGCAGAATAAAAAGAAAAGCAATGAACCAAAATCTACCTAGTGAGTCGCTGGTCGGAACCGCAACAAGGGCGTCACTTGATATAGAGACTGCTTCACCCTCCTCCATAGGAATGGTTTCTCCGCCCGTGGCTTCATCCCCCGACTCCACGAGAATCGTTATGATACTCGCAGCGCCCGGCAACGGCAGGGAGCTTCAAGGGGAAAGAGCCACGATTGGAGCAGTTCCAGACTCTTGAGAAAGAATGGCCACTTCAGGCTCAATGGTTGCCTCCATTTCGTCCACCGCTACCTCGAGCTCGGCGATTGTAGCCATCTCGCCTACCGCTGCCTCAGGTTCGACGATCATGGCTACTTCCTCTACCGCTACCCCAGGCTCAGTGGTCGCCGCCACTTCTTTGGCAAGACTCGGCCCTGCAAGATAGGATATATGAGAACCTGAAAGTTAAAACTATGACAAAAGAACCCAATGTCACGTTACCTTGAGTTGGTCTTCCGATTGCTTCCCAAGCTGCACGTGCTACCTGTCTGTGGGCGGTGGACAAGGCAGCCGGAGCATCCTCTGAAGGAGTAGGGGCAGGGGTAGCGGTGCTCGAACCTGCACCCGCGGCCAAGGCAGCACTACGCTCCCTTACCGCGCGCATTCTGCGCTTCCTTTCCGCTCAGGCCGTCAAAGCGGATCTTCTAGACGCCTCCATCAATAGGACGTCATCATCCGCGCCAAGGGTTACCTCTGGAGCCATTATGGCATCCGTCATCGGTCGTTTGAGTAAGGCCTCTTTCGGCAGTGCTGAGGAGGCCGGGACCTCGATAGCTGTCCCGGGAAGCATCTCCGCATCACCTTGCGGGATTAGCATTGTAGTCCCTACGATAAGATAAAGAAGGGGTCAGATTGTCCATAAAAAAGGAGAATGAAGATGCAATGAGCCGAGAAATACCAATGCCCAGCAAAGCGCGATTCCTCTCCTCCTCCTCAAAGGTCTTAAGGGAAGCCGCTAGAGCCTCTTCAGTGGAAAAGCCTGTTACAGAAGGAAAAATGTAAGTCAAAACATGATAATAAAAGTATAATGTAATAACAGAAGGTGCGACTGATGTTTACTTGATTGCGCGAGGGTGGCCAGTCCCGCTTTTTGGCTTGCCGATAGCACAGAAGCTGCAATAGCAGTCTCCAGATCAGTATCTTCCGGCGCTATGAGTAGACCCTCATTGGTCCCATATTCTCCTAAGCCCTCGCTATAAGGAGCATGAGGCTCCTGTCCGAGTATAGCGTCTACATAGAGGATCGAGTTCTTCTTCCTCTTCTGCGAGCGAGCTCCAGTCGCAGCCAGCACAAGCTTACGCTTGGTGGGCACTTTGGGACGACGAGTCTCGATATCCGAGTCCACGCCAGACTCAGGGGAAGCTACATTTACCGTCTCCATGGGAGCACGGGACACCGGTAGTACATCCACCGTCTCCACGGGAGCACGGGGTACCGGTAGCTCAGGCCTGTCGTGGGGGACTTCAATCACGACAGCTTCTCTTAGCGGAGGGAGGACAATGGTCCGTCGCTTCAAGGGGACGTTTCGATCACCACCAGGGGGTGCACCCTTGCGGTCGAGCAGCAGCCGCTTCTCCTCCCTGATAACAGCACCCATTGCGTGTTGGTACCAGTCCACGTGTACATTAAGGGCCTTCGGGACACAACTCGGTTCGCTGATAAAGAAGTGAGACCCCGTGTTCAAGCGCATGAAATGATGCAGCGCGCTCCGCATTCCCTCTTCGGTGGCAGCAGGTTCTAACAGGAAAGCCTCCAGCGGGACTCCCTGATTGTAACTCAGCTGCTGGGCAAAACGATGTGGGTTGTATCTCATGAATAGCGCCGCATCATTTTGCCTGAATACAAGAAAGCCCGGCCTGATGGAGTACAAATGAAGAATCTCCCGGGCTTTCAATACGGAGGCCCCGTCTTTAAAAATGTCTCGCAATGGAAGCACCGCCTTTGAAGTTTCCTGGCCGATGGTCAAGACTTTGTCTGTGAAAGACATACCATCTCCAACCGTGCGCGGACGGAGGAGCAAGCCCCTATCTCCCCGTGGTGACGGACTCACGATGGAGGCGTCAACCAGCTGCATTATCTGTGGGAACTTGCATTGGTCGTAAAAAGAAGGTCTTTTGTGGATGCCAAAGATCCCAAGCACGTGTAGCTCCATCCATGAAGTGAAGTAATGCATCGGGAAGCTGGCAGGGTGCACCCCTGGTTCAGTGGCATCCGCTGTTAAGCTAAGACCATGATATAGGTGGGCTAACCTGGCGATCCCGATGGCCACTTGTATTCCGGCAATCATGCGATGCGCGGGGTAGAAGACGGAAGGCCTCATGTAACGAGGATGCATAGTAAGCGCGAACCAGCTTAACCATAAACCAAGGAACCCGAGAAAGAATGCTTCCTCATCAATGCCTGGAGCGGCAATTTCTGACAGAGGGACGATAGCGGCGTCAGGAAGAAAGAAACCTTTTTGATCAGCTTCCAGTATCGGCCGACGGTCCAAGCCAAAGCCGAAGGGATCATCAAGTTTAGCAAACTTTTCGCCTTGTCGCGACAAAATTTCCGGGCGAAGAAAACGGGCAATGAAGTCCGCAAAGCTGACCCCTCGGCCTCCGTATTCAAGGAAGAGGCTCTCGTACATGTTCAACACCTTTATCAGACTTGGGAACTGGTGCTGAATGGCGTTCTCTGGCGTGAGGCCCATCACCACTGGCTTGGTGGCAAAAACATATTCATCCGGAGGAAGCAGCTCCTCGTAGTGCTCTCCCGTGACCGGTAAACCAGAAACCTCGACGAAGTCTTCCAAGGAGATGGAGACCTCTCTATCCAATAGGAGGAAGGTATGGGTCCGGGATGTTCCACTGCTCCAAAAACGTCTTGATCCACCATGTGGGAGGTGCAGAATACTGGAACAAGGAAGCGTAGACCACAGGGTATAAGCCGAGCTTTAGCAGCTGCGATTTCCTCGCCGACAAGATATACCGGACCCACTGCAAGTACCCGGACGGATGACGGGGAGCTAGCCCGATGTTGTAGGGCTGTCCTTAAGGGCGCGACTCGTCCTGGCATATGCGCCGCCCTAGGATGTCCAAATCCGCCGGCGGCTGCACGGGTACGGCGGCGATCGAAGGCTGAAGGAGACCCTCCGAACTCCAATTAACCACCTCCACGGCATAGTTCACCGGGGGTGCATCTGCATACGGGATCGACGAGATAGGCTCCGAAGGCGTCGCACAAGAAAAGCTTCGGCGGCCTCTGATAATCTGATCGTACCATCTACCCTACGGTGAAGATTTTTGTGTTCCGGGTCGTGGTCTTTAATCAGCGCGAGAACCTCTCGGCCTACAGGCGCCTCAGGAAACCCGCCTTCTGATCGGATGAACGGAAAGGAGGTGTCGAAAGACATGTCACTTGCACAAAAAGGGACAAAAGTCAATTATCAATGCTATAATTTAATTTAAATTCTGACACTTGGTACTTTAAAATTTGTAATGCACTGCAATGCAGTGGAAATGGGACCAAAGGGAGGCACACAAAATCTAGATGACAATTCATCAATTAATAATTAATAAAAAACAACCTCATCATTTGATGAGACTGTTAATTAAGTGAGGAGATCCTCAAGAAAATTCTCATTAAATGAGAGATCTCTCGGGAAAAGGAGAAAATCTCCCTTTGAGAGCAATGCTCTATGACAGAGTAACACTTGTCAAACTCTGATCATGAAGGAATAAAAATTCCTTAAGAGCCTCGCTCTGTAAAGAAGATGGGAAAAATCCATCAGAAAAGAATTAATTAAAATCAATTTTTATGAATTAAAAAATTCTGGGATCTTCAAGATCCATGAACAAACTCTTAAAAGTTCTTCACAAGAGATTAAAAAAAAATCTACATGTTATCAAAGAGCATATCTCTGTTCATGGGCTAAGAAACACCAAGAAAAGATCTCTTTAGATCTATGGGTTCAGAAAAGCAAAGCTCAGTTAATGAAACCCTAAAAGGGTTTTCTTTAGATCTAAGATCTATGAAGAGCAAGGCTCTGTTAATGGGTAAAACCCTAGTTTATTAAAAGTTTTAAATTTTACCTAAAATCTTAACAGAGTTTTTACTCTTGAAAAGTTCTTAAACTGAAAAGCGATGCTTTGAATAAAATTCTCAAAGAAGAAGATGAATATCATATAAGGGACCAAAGGTCCTATTTATAGGCATTGAAATGCCTCTTCAACTTCTGAGTTGGTCCAAGAATGCAGATGCCGCCACCGCTGCACTCACGTGTGGGCCACGTGAGCGCAACGGTAGGGGCATTTGTTTCCCCCAATCAGAGCAAAAATCTGTTTGAAATTTGAATTTCAAAAAATTGAAGCAACGCTTCAGATCCAGCACCGCGCCCTAGGCAGTGCACCATGTATGCGCTAGCGCTAGGCGTGCTGTGCGCCACGTGTCAAACACGTGTGCGCTAGCGCTAGGCGCGCTGCGCGCCACGTGTCAAACACGGGTGCGCTAGCGCAGGGCGCGCTGCGCTCTGAGCAGCGCACCACGTGCAAAGCACGGGTGCGCTAGCGTTGGAATTATAAAATTCCCCACCGTTAGATAAAAAGATCTAATAAGTAATGATAAATCATTAGTTAATCAGAATTAAAATTCTGTTATGGAAAGATTTTCCAATCTTATTAAAAACAAGAAAATTGCCTTTTGTAAAACAGGAACCCTAGGATCAAAGATCCAACGGTGGGAAACATCCTAAAATCAATCGGAGAAAGATCTCTTTAACTGATTCAACAAATCAGCTTACCCTATATAAAGGCCCCAAGACTTCAAGTCTGATATAGAGAAACGCCCCCCCCCCCAAACTTTGAAAAATTCAAAAGAAGAGAAGCATAGTTCTCAGCGAAAGAAGATTTCTTCTTCAAGGTGAAAAGAAGGGTGATGAACACAGAGATGAAATCATCTCAATAAAAGAAGAATTCTTTTCTTTAAAAAATCATAGATCATCAAGACAAAAAGTCCTTCACAAAAGAGATCGAAAGATCTCATCATAAAATAAAAGAAGAATATATTCTTCTCACAGATCATGGATCTATAAAGGCAAAGCCTTTTATCAAAACAAGAGATCAAAAATCTCTCCTGCAAAATAAGAACTGTTGTTTTTAAATCTTGAGACAAAATCTCTTTTAAAAGAACATAAATTTGTTCCCAGATCATAAAATTGATCAAATGCGCTTTGCGCTGCTGAAATGCGCCTTGCGCTCTTGAACTGCGCTTTTGCGTTCTCTGGACCGGCGCACAGCGCCAAATATGCCACGTGTCAACCACGTTTGCACCAACTAACAAATTGCGCTTTGCGCTTCTGAAATAGCACACTGCGCTCATGGGCTGGCGCTCAGCGCCAAGCGCACCACGTGTCACTCACGCGTGCGCCACTAAATTAAAAGAGCACTGCGCTCATGGATTAGCGCTCAGCGCTTATAAAACTGGCACAATGCGCCCATCATCTGGCACTTAGCGCCAAGCACGACACGTGTCCTTCACGTGTGCACTACTTGGCAGAAGCGCTCTGCGCTTTTTGATCGGCGCAAAGCGCCTAGCGCACCATATGTTGCGCTGACAGAACACAAATTGTTCTTTAATGAGCCAGAGCTCTGATGAATGCTCTGCATTCAATACAAGACAAAAGAAAAGATTTTTTGCCAAGATACAATGCTCAGCATTGTTAAAAGGGCCAAGCCTAAATAAAGGCTCAACAGCCAGAATAAAAATGTTAAACATTTATTGGACTTAGCCCAAGATTGGCTATAAGTCCTCAACTTATATTTAATTGAGCCCATCTTTTCATAAATATTTCAACAGATCTTATCCCCAAATTGGACTACAGATCTTTCAACCAACCCACGCCGGTTCGAGGGTACATCTCTTTACTCCTCTGATATCTGTCGTTGTAATCTTTCAACATCTTCAGAGAGGTGATGGGTCCTGACAACCACACATTTCACGGACCGTGGGGTCCTTAAACTCATGGACTATGATGTCCTTAAACTTTATAGACTATGATGTCTTTTAAACTACGGACTGTGGGGTCCCTAAGTCCATGGACTACGATGTCCTTAACCTTGACTGTGAGGTCTTTAAACTCACGGACTACGATGTCCTTAACCTTGACTGTGAGGTCTTTAAACTCACGGACTATGATGTCCTTAACCTCGACCGCGATGTATTTAAACTAACATTGGACCGAGATGTCCTTAAACTAACATTCGACCGCGATGTCTTTAAACTAACATTGGACCGCAGTGTCCTTAAACTAATCGACCGCAATGTCCCTAACCTAAACAATAGAGCCCAATTGCTCTCTTGTTGGATCTAAATGATCCCGTTAAGTTGATCTTAGTCTAAAATGAGACTAACGTATCTTTAACAAACGTTTAAGTTGATCTTAGTCTCAAATGAGGCTAACGTATCCTTAAACCCAACCCCAAACCTAAATCTAAGAAGATACGGATTTGGAATAATCCACGCCCTATGGACGACAACATAAATTAGTCTCTGTATACAATCCAAAGGCAACCACAAACAAAACAAACACCCACGACATGAAGTGACCATCTGGAGAAGGAGAAAGTTGTTACCGCGATGCGGTAGCGTAATTAACTGCAGGGGCTTGCGCCTGCAGGGAAGAGCGTCCCCACAATAGAAAAAACCCTCAAATGAGGGGGAATCTGACGAAGTCTGGTACATCGGCCGCATCCGTTTAAACCTTCAATACATGGTGCCATAAATCAACTTGGCATCTTCGGAGAGGTGGATGGATAGCACCAATTAGCATCTGCCCCGAAATTCAGGCATGACGTTCGCCGCGTCTTCGCGCGTCTTTCGGCGGGGAACACCCTCGTTCGGCTATCCCTGACGGGTAGCTTCCCTACCGCAACGCCAGTGATCAGAAAGTCCTCCCAGAGGCAGTCAAGCCCGACCCTCGCTCGGCTATTCCCGGCGGGTAGCTTCCCTACCGCAACGCCAGGGATCAGAAATCCCTCCAAGAGGCAGTCGAGCCCGATGATCCCTCGCTCGGCTATCCTTCAGGACAAAAGCCCTCGCCAAGAGGCACCGGGCAGTAACCCTACCCGGCCAAGGGTCCTTGGTAGGCTTCTTACAGCCCCTCCCGCTCCAAGGACCAAAGCCCTCCCAGAGGCGGTCGGGTCCTTGCGCGGATATCCTCAGCTGGTAGCTTCCTACCACAACCGACAGGGATCAAAGTCCTCACCAAGAGGCACTGGACAGTAACCCTGCTCGGTCCCCGTCCTGAAGGATCAAAGCCCTCGCAAGAGGCAACCGAGCAGCTACCCTGCTCGGTCATCTCCGGCTGGTAGTTCCCTACCCATGACGCCAGGGATCGAAGCCCTCGCAAGAGGCATTCGGGCGGCTACCCCGCTCGGTCGTCCCATGATAGCAGTTGCCTACCCATGAAACCAGAGATCAAAGCCCTCTCTACGAGGCAACCGTGCAGCTTCACTGCCCGGTTATCCTTAGTGGGCTTCTTACAGCCCCTTCAACGCTAAGGATCAAAACCCTCGCCAAAAGGCACTGAGCAGCTACCCTGCTCGGTCATCCCCGGCTGGTAAACCCCTACCCACGACGCCGGGGATCCAAGCCCTCACCAAGAGGCACCGAGCGTGTAATACCCAGTTCTTTTTTACGCCAATATCCGTATTTTTATAAAAGGGTCACTTACAAATTTACCTATTTATATTTATAATTATTTTAAAATCCTAATCCCATCATTTTATTCCCTTTTTTAACCCCTAAACCCTATTATCTATTTTTCCCATTTTCCTTTCTCCTTTTATCTCCCGAGCACGGCCCATCTCCCCCTTCCTTTTCCAATTTCTTTTATTTTATCAGCCCAGCCTATTGTGTCATCCTCACTTAACCCATACCCCTCCCCTCACCCGACCCGAACTCCCAACCCGACCCGCTTCCCTTTCTTCCCCACTCCCCTCTCTTTCCCGCTTCTTTTTTCTCTCTTTCCCCACATCGCTCTCGTTCCCCACGCCCCACGTCGTCGCAACCGCTGCGACCCCTCCTTCGACCGCGTCTCCATCTCTCTCCCCTCGTAACCACCTCTCTCTCTCTCCTTCTTCCACACTGTCCTTCCCGCTCATCTCACCTACCCCGTCGACACCCCCTCTCCCTCTTCATCTCCTACGAGGAACTGCCACCTCCTACAACGCAGGAAACCCCGCCTGTAGGCCACCTCGCTGGCGCCTCCGTCGACCTCACGTCGTCGTCACCTCGAGGATATTGCGGATATCTGGACTAGCGACTTAGAGCTATACTTCCTTGATCTCTACCCGGTTAGTGTTTTGTATTTGTTTCGATTTAGTGGCTGCATTTCTCATTACCTGTGCATTTGATTACTGATTACCACATAAAGCTAGAAGCCGAAGTGTGACTATGGCAGGATGTTTTCTCGACCGTAGGAGCATGGCTGGCCTTGTCAACCCCTCGTATTCCGTATTTTGGGAAGCGGGACGTGACACGGTTTTGTTGGTATCAGAGTCAGGTTTTGCTATGATTGGAATTGCAGTTTCCGAGTAGAGCTTGACAATTTAAGTCGCTCTTTCGGTCCAAATTGTGAAATGTTATCTTTGACTTGAATCTTTATTATTCGTCATGCCATATTTTGACTCCATCCGTTAGAGTTTTGGGTGACTTAGTTGAGTTATGTGATTGTAATTATGAACTGCAGCATAGTTACAATACTGTACTCTGTTCGAGTGCCTTGGAGCTCTACATTTGATTTCCATTCGTTTGAATTTCACCTCACCCGATATTCTTGTTTCCTTGCCTAATCTACATTGTATTCTGATTCTTATAGCTTGTACCTTATGCCGTCCTAAAATTGTTGTTTTAGGATCATGTCTTCCAACGACTCTTCTTCTATCTCCACTCCCCAGAATCAGACCGTCGAGATTTTGAATGTACTGCAAGGTTTGAAGGAAGCTCAAGAGCTAACGAACGATCTGTTAGCCGAAGGATTAGGAAGGCAGATGACTCAGGCACCAGCGGAAGCCTCCAATCGTAAGGGAATCCCTGTTAAATAAGGAAAAGCGGTGAAGATGAAACGCCCATTTGTTCCCAGCAACGAAAGCAGCGGAAGAATCAATGTTGTGGATACTGCAAGAAGCCAGGACACTTTCAGAGAGACTGTCGCAGCGCCGAAAGGCAGTGCCTGATTTGCGGATCCAACGAACATCTTGTCAATGGTTGCCCTAAAAGGAAGGAGCTACAAGGAAGAGATTCATCCACACTCTCCACTCCTGCTAAGTGATGGTTATTTCGTAGTTCGAGCTTCGAGGATAGTACGGACCCTGCGCAGGATTCCACTCACTTGACGAGAATGCAGCAGTCTAGATATCAAAGAAGAATTATCACCTTTCTGCTTTCAATAAAAATATTGTCACTATTTTGTGAATATTTCTTTTCATTTAAAATCTTGTATCCGTTGAACTTTTAGTTGAATGCAATAAAATTCTGAGTCGTGATGTATGTATCGTCCCCTTGCCACTCATTTTCCTTATACTGCTTATTGCATCAGTATTCTAAATTTTGATTTTCAGTACTTACCTACCGCATATTTTCCTTGTGCTCCATATCCTTGGTTATTTTCTTGGTGGTTCCACTGTCTAATCATGACTCTTTCTTTTCAGGCCATAGCCAATCTTGGAGCAGCACCGCCTCTCGATGAGGACACCCGATCCTACGTTTCCTTGGACTGCATGCTGGTGAGTTCAGATGAAGAGATTAACGACCCACAGGTTATTGTCGGCAACAGCGATTCCGATGACGAGGGAGTCGCAGCCCCAGAAGTCGACATGATCAGCGACTCTGACAACGAAGAAGAGGACCCCGAAGATGACCCGATAGAAGAAAATCCAGGAGAGGAAGACCTTGAGGAGAATCCAACGGAAGGAAATCCCGTGGAAGAAGATCCAGAAGAAGCGAATCATGGGAAAGCATACCACGATGAAGAAGCTCCAGCCGAGGCCGAAGGACCAGAAGAAGAAGACCCCGTGGCAGAAGAACTTCCATTGGCAAACCCTGCGAAGGGCAATGGAAATGGACGCCTGATTTGGTAGTGAGAATTTTACGCTTATGCATTTTTAGAAATGAAAGAATTAACCGCAATCAATAATGGTGTCGCTTGGTAGCTAGCCGGTTGAGTACGGGTCGGTCCACAGGGAGATGGATTCCTATTCTTTGTGTTTTAACGAGTTAAATCAAAAAGAATTTGGGTTTTATTTTAAGATCTAAGAATGAGATAAAAGTTTATAAGAATCTTGATAGGGTTAAGATTAGGTTAGTTTGGAAAATCAATTATTCCCACCGCTTTCTATGCCCTAATTAAGAACTTTTAGGTGTTAAGGTAATAGTTAACAAAGGGGATTAACACGATCGGGAAGAAACTATGTTTCTTCCTCTTGGTCCTTGTCCGTCCTTTCTTAACTCTTATCCCTAAGCTCCATGGAAAACATACACAACCGGTCTTTAACTATGGTATCACCGCTACCTCGTGGGATAGGGCGCCGTAGTGAGCAGTGTGTGTATGTATGCATAAGGTCCTACTTTAAAATGTTGAACGGGCAAGAAAGGGGTGAGAGATTTTCATCTCTCAAACCTTCCCCAAACCTAACCCTAACAAGTGAGGAACTACTCATTCATTAAGGAATTGATAAACGGATTCATTTTTATAGTTTTCTTTTAATTAACTACGGCCGATAAAAAATTGCAGAAAATAACTACGGCAGAGAAATAAAATTGCTTAGATAACTAGGGCAGAAAAGAAATTAAAATAACTAAGGCAAGATAAAAAAAAACTTACTTCTTTATTGATGCACTCTTTGACAATTACACGGAATAAAAATCTAAGATCTAGAAATTAAAAGAGGCATCTCAAAAAGAGGCACCCAAAAAGATGCACGAGAATTATTGGCCTTTTGCTCTCCTATTTATAGATACAGGAAAACTTAGGTTACATTCTGATCCATTCATAAATTTACAAATCTACCCTAAGAAGACCCGGTCAACGCACCGTCTTATCCACCGACACGTGCATTGCACGACCGCGGATCCGCGGCCAAAAGCCTTGTTTGGCCGCGGTTCCGCGGCCGTTTGATGGGCTATTGGGCTCATTTCTTTAGGGCTGCTTCATGTTGCATTTTACTTCTGGTTTCTTCACTTGGTTTCTCAGAATATCTTCTATTTTCTTCCAGATTTCCACAGTGCAGAATGTTGTGGACTTTTATCGTTAGCTTCGTGTTGAAGTCTTGAATCTTGTGCTGCCCTCATACGTTGTGCAATCGAACTGTTCATTGATCTTCATTTGTTCCTTAAACTGGTAGGCGGTATCATGCAGATTCATCTATTTATTGGTCATAGTCTCACATTTATAGCGTCTTTTCACTATTTTCACTGTATTTGTTCTGAGAACCTGTAACCTGCAACTATTTAGCAGACATGGATCAAAAGCACCTATTTATTTGCAATATGATTAAGAATGGGGAATATAATAATGTAAAATTCTGATATGAACAAATACCCCCAAACTTATCTTTTGCTCATTCTCGAGCAAAACTAGTTTTATTCTCGAAAAAGATCTAACCTCACTTTCGCAGGGAAGCGCGATTGCACTGAGCTCGTGCAATAAGCCGTTAAACATCTAGGTGTCCCTAGTAGGAGGAGTGTTGTCTCCTGAGGGTTTTTAGCGGATACTACCCATAAAATCCTATCAATTCGACCTATTGAGTTTTATTCTCCAATTCGGTTTTCTAACAAGAAATTCTATTATTTTCGACTCAGAAATTATCCACCCATATTTTTCACGCTTTCTTATCATTTAACTTAAGATTGTATATGTTCTGTAGATTTATTTAGCTTTTAGCATGTTTTGAGTTTTCCTTCTAGGTTTCATCTCAACTTAGGAATTTTTATCATCTCTATTAAATATATAAGTCTTATATTTCATTCATATCTCTCATCTAAACCCCAATCATATACCCCTACGTGTGTGTCTGTATCACCCCTATACTTGGAAATTCAATTCAAGCTATTATACTCTTGTCCATCGTCCAAAGTACTTTTAGTTGGTGAATTTTTATATAAAATTGCTCACACATTCTTCATGCGACCGTTAATACTTCTTGAAGTACCAACGACCGATTACAAAATGTGGTTGCACATTAAGGCATAATTTCTCGTCTTGTAATACCTAAGGCTTTTAGCAGTGACTCCCAAACCAGTTGGTATAAGGCACTAGGTGATAAAACACCCTTGCTATATATCTTTTTCCATTTATACAGCCTTAAGTAATTACAAAATCAGTGTTCATTTTTTTCATTTTTTTTCTTTTTATTCACACTTGTATTTTTATTTTCATGCTAAGGACTTTAGACAAGAGCATTTCAAGGTCTCCTCTGCTATTCCAAGTTTCAAGATTCGTGTTTGTGCAATTTGTAGATATATATTTTCAGAATTTAGACTTAAGCTTAGGAATTATTTTTCAGACTTATACTTTAATAAAAATATCAATACTCTTCCTTTATTTTGACTTAGCCCAAGAAGTGAACTAAAAATTTGCCTATTTCTAAGTAAACTACAAAGACATATATTTTCTACCGTTAAATTTTAAGAAAGGTTATTTTTAGGATTTTTAATTTACTAAGTCTAGGATCAGGGTTTTTAATTTACTAAGTTTAGGATCTAGTTTTTCCTAACTAGTTAACCGTCTTGTCAAACTCAAGTCAATTATGGCCAAAATTGAATTTTTTAATTTTTATAATTTTTATAATTTTCAGTTTTTATTTGATTTTTATATTTTTCTATTTTTTTATTTTCATTTTTTCATTTTTTATGATTTATTATAAAGGTGCAATGCAGAATTTTAAACATGCAAAAGAAAAAGAAAAATATATACAAAAATTTAAAAAAAAGTATGCACTGCAAAAGATAACTATTTACAACCACCAACTCCCCCAAACTTACCAAAAGCAATGCCCTCACTGCTCGGCCCCACGCCGCGCCCTTAAGCCTGAACGGGAACGCTCCTCCCTACCCAGCAGGGTTCGGATCCCCTGCTCTACTTCAGTCAACCGCCGATCATGCTCCCTCGATATCCCCCTCAACTCGTCAATGCCCCTAACTGCTCTTCGCATCAAATTTGCATGTTCTAAAGGGGTTAGTTCTCCCTCGCTCGCGGTCGAGCTGGAGCTAGGTGTGCGGGCGGGCACGTGCTCCGCCGGTTCAGTTCTTGACCACACATCCGTCAATCGTGTATAGGACGTAGAAACGCCCTCAATGAGAGGCCTGACAGGTATGCCTCCAAGCATGTAAAATTCGAACTCCTCCACGGAGAGGAAATATCGACACAGTTGTGTAACAAGTATTGGGCAAGGATAGTTCGCGGCTCTTTTGCCCGCACCAATTGAGTTCAGTAAAACCGTGCACATGTCGAAACGAGGGTTTCTTGTCATGAGTGTGTGCACGATATGCAGTGAGGGTGTGAAGAATGTGGTGTTGTGGGAACTACCAAAAATATTGTTTTGTGCCCACCGGCACACAGTTAAAACATTGGCGAAAAGGGTTCTCGCTTGGATCCCCTTCCGTGGTTCCCTTGAGCAATCATTGCCCATTAAGGGCATGTAATCCTCAAACTGTAATGGTTGATCATGAGCGGGTATCCGAGGGATTAAGGTGACTTCATGTATGAAGTCTCCGTCAATGATAATTTCCCTATCACCCACTACAATTTTATAAAGCCAAATTGGGCGTGACACCCATGTTCCATGCACTCGTAAAAACGAGTGACTAATTCCGGAAGGGCGTAGGCGTTTGGGTGATTATATATCAAAAAATTCCAGCCCCTACGTGCTATTTCATTCGCAAAGTAACTCCCATACACAGCGTATGAAAAAATTTGTGAAAAGCCATGCTCTAGTTGCATATTGGGTGCCATCAGATAAGCTACAGATATTAAAAATTAAAAACAGAGAGTAGTTACAGAAATCGAACCTCCTCTGAAAATTTCAGAGGGTGACGGCACTGATGCGCGGTGGAAGCGCGGCCAGAGTGGGGTTCCTGCGGCGGTTGGGCGGCGGGACGACGAGATCTCGCTGCAAAAATCGAAACGGCGGCGGCTAGGGTTTTTTGGAAGATGAAATTAGGGTTTGTGATCAGAGAGAGGGGTCGGGGTTATTTATATAGGGGGAGTATTGGCTATTTGCAAATAAACCTCTCTAAAAAGAGGAAATTATTTGCAAATAAAAATTTTATTTTATTTATTTAATCTGGAAATTTACAAAAATGCCCTAAAAAAAATTTATTCTCAATTTTTTTTTTTTTTTTATGTTATACATATACAAGTGGTAAACGTACCCCCAATCATACGGTTGGCTAAAAATCATTTTCTTTCAAGAGCCAACATAATCTCCCCCAAACTTGAACTAAACAATGTTACAAGTCAATGCCAAGCTTTGCAAAGACCAAAAGTCAACACCAACCATTTGAAGAATTTATCTGTGTAACGTATATGTCGGTGGAAAAACATGTTATAAAGAGCCAAGAACAAGTGGGGAAGAGATAAGTTGTGGTATGGAAAGTGTTTGCGTGAATGTGAAGAGATAAGAGGTGATGATAAATAAAAATGAGAATGTGAATGATCAGAAATGAGTGGAATATTGGCATTTTCGTATTTTATTAGAAAAAAAGATGGTGGTTCAACTTCTATAGGTGGAGGTTGATTAACTACAAAATCCTCGATGTGTCTCTATGGATCCTTTACTGGCTAGGCATCATCCATCATATGTATATGATGTACAACTATGAGGGGACTAATCCCCTTGATTTCCGCCATAGTCCAGCCAAAAGCTTGCCGATTGTTTTGTAAGACCAGAAAAATGGCTTTCTCTTGCTCGAGAGCTAGAGATGCCGAGATGATAACAGAAAGGGTTTCATTCTTACCTAAGTAAGCGCATTTAAAGTGAAACGGCAACAGCTTGAGTTCGAGTTTTGGAGGTGGTAAAATTGATGAAACTGTCTCGAACTCGAAGGATTCCATAAATGGTTCGAAATGACTGTAAGCAACCGAGTCGGATGGTTCAACTAACTCATCCGAAAATTCAAAGGAATCAAACTTGGGTGGTGAGTCTTCAAAATCGTCCAAAAAGGTGAAACACTCGTAATCGTTATCGGTTGCGAAAATTGTGTCAGATTCAAGGAGGAACGCACTAGAGGCATCAAAACTGCTGTGATCGAATAGAAATTTTTCGAGCTCACAGTCTTCCTGCATGATCTCGTGGACTGAGCAAATATCAAGTATACTAGCTTTAGGCACAGAGGGCAGACTTCCTATCTTGTAAATGTTGAACTCAATTAACATCTTCCCGAAGGATAGAGTCATAGAGCCGTTGCGACAGTTGATTATAGCATTGGAAGTGGCCAAAAATGGTCGACGGAGGATCACCGGAATTTGGTTCCGTGGGTTAGCCACAGGCCGTGTGTCTATAACAATGAAATCAATGAGGAATATGAAGTCCCCTACTTTGATCAACACATCATCTAACTCACCCCTAGGATGGGTGACGGATCGATCAGCCATTTGGAGAGTACAATGAGTGGGTTTCAACTCTCCAACACCTAATTGCTCATAAACGGAATAGGGAAGAAGGTTAACACTGGAACCAAGATCTAAAAGTGCTCGTTTGATGTTCTTATCCCCAATTGTTATTGAAATTGTAGGACAGCCAGGGTCCTTTCGTTTTTTGGGAAAAGGTTGAGGTTGGGTAATAGTATTGCTAACGGCACTAGCTACGAGCACTTTCTTGGGTACCTGAGACTTTCTCTTTTTGGTGCATAAGTCCTTCAAGATTTTAGCTTAAGAAGGGACTTGTTGGATTGCATCCAAGAGAGGTATGCTAATGCTAACCTGTTTGAATAACTCCACATTCTTCTCTGTTTGGGGAGTTAGTTTATTGGATCTCAATGTTTGTGGAGTAGATTGCAGAGTTGGAACGGATCCCAGTGTTGGTGTGTTCGTGAAGTGAGATGTGGTTCCGTTAGAAGTAGAAGAAGTAGAGCCTTGTGAAGAATGAAGAATAGGCTCTGAAGAAGAAGAAGAATAAGATGAAGAAGAAGCACCGGCAGGGGTATCATCACTATTATCCACATTATTGTGCAACACTCTTCCAGATCTCAACATGGTCACACCAATTACATTATGATTTTGTTGTTCATAAGCAACATGTGCGTTGTGTGTGTGACCGGGATTTGGCAATGGTTGAGACGGAAGCTTTCCCTTTTCTCGCTCGCTCAATGCAGCATTTAGTTGTGCAATTTGGGCCTCAATTGATTTGATGCTTTGATCATGTGAAGCACTAATTTGCACCAAATATTGAATGGAAGTCTCCAACCTTGCTGCGGATTGTGTAGATTGCTTTAAAAACGCATACAAACTTCGTTCTAGCGAGGAAACCTTATCGTTATTCGGCTGAACAAAATTGTTTTGAGGATAAGGATTATTGGGTACAAAATTGTTCATTTGGTTTGGGTAAGGTTGGGGTTGGAAAGGTTGCTGATATTGAGTTTTTTGAGGTGCTTGTTGTTGTGGAGGAGGAGGCCTTTGAAAGTTGTTGTTGCCTTGGAATTGTTGTTGATTTTGATTCCAAGCAAAATTTGAATGGCTCCTCCAACCAGGATTATAAGTCGAAGAGTATGGATCATTTCTTTGTCTTTGCTGAAAGGCAGCATTGACTTGATCTTGTCCTTGAACAAGTGGTTTGTAAGGACACTCTTCGGTAAGATGGGATGGATCCGAACAACAAGCGCAAACAGTGCATGGGGGTAAAGCAGGGGCAGGAGAAGACGATGAGAATTTGCTCTCAATTGCTTCTAGCTTTTTCGTAAGTGCAGCCATTTCGGCCTTCATTGCAATCGACATATCAAGTTGATATATGCCTGCCCTAGATTGACCTGATAAAGTAGATGAGGTGGCCTTAGTGCTTTCCCACTGAAGTGTTTGTTCAGTAAGATCGTCGATAAACTGCCCAGCTTCCTCGCTTGATTTTGTAAGAAAGTGACCTTGACAAATGGTTTCCAACAACTGCTTAGTTGCTGGGTTCAATCCTTCGTATAAAGTTTGGCAAAGTTGTCAATTCTCGATACCGTGGTGAGGGCATTGAACAAGTAGGTCTTTAAATCTTTCAAAACACTTCCAATGGTTCGAAAGGAAGCTGGGAAAATTGAATAATTTCGTTGCGAATTCTCACGGTTTTGTGGTGTGGGTAAAACTTTTTTAGAAAAGACTTAACAAACTCTTCCCAATTTTTTATTGAGTGTGATGCTGTGTTATATAACCATTTCTCGGTTAGGTCACATAAGGTGAATGGAATAACACGTAGCCTCATAGTATCATCAGAAAGTTGTGCGGTCTTCATCATTGCGCAAACATTCTGGAATTTGTTAATGAAGATGTAGGCATCTTCGGATTCCAGCCCGTGAAATTTGGGCAACATATTGATGAAGTGGGGTTTTATCTCAAAGTTATCCCCATTAGCCGGTGGAAGTGAAAGACAAGTGGGTAAAGCGGTGCGGATAGGGTAGAAAAGATCCTAGAGCACGATTCGTTGGGGCGCTTCGACAGGTGGGTGTTGTGGGTTATTCGCACCTAGTGGAGGTGGAATCAGTCCCGTGGGTAAGGGGTTATTAGGATTGAATCCCGACATCTCCTTAGAATACGAAGAATATGAAGGTGAAGGTAAAGAAGTGGATGGAATTTCGACTTCGGAGTCGAAAGCGTCGTCAGTTGGCACTAACGAGATACGGACTAAACGAGCGCTAGTGTCCCTAGTCTAATTGGACATACACTAAAGAGGTATAGTGTAGTCAAAAGGTGAAAACAGAAGATGGGGGTAAGAAAACGTCAATGGAAGGAAGTGGGTGTAAGTGGGGTGCAATGGATATCTTAGCGACAAGTGGCAAGTTTTTGTAAAAATTTTGCTGTTTTGTGTTTTTTTAAATTTTTTTTTATATATATAAGGAGTTTTTTGCAAAAAGATTTTTAATAAGAAACTTAGACACATGTTCAATCAATCACAATATGCACAATCAAGCCAAGATTTAGGGTCACCTAGGTCAACTAGACTGCTCCTAACTGTTCCAAAGGGCAAGTTGTGAGGACCTCAAATCGCCTCTTCACCGCCAATTCTGGCCAGGTAAGCACAAGTAAAGAAAGGAGAGATCCACTCACGAATCAGCGTGAGACGGGCATTTTAAAATTACCTTTCCCCACTTGTCTAGCCTAGGCACCACAAAGTCTGGTTTAGATAAACGATCGATGCCTACAACTATTCCTTTGTCCTATCGAGCACGACAGTCCTTATAGGCCGAGTCTAATCTTTTTTAATTAACTCGATGGTCAATGCAATATGCTTTTTATGATTTTTGGGGTCTTAAGAAGGGTAATGAAATCCCCACCCAATCTGGATTGGTGTTAAAGCCCCTTAAAGTCAGTTTTAAAGATGCAAAGCAGTAAAACACAATCAAGCCACTTGACAATTTTTTTTTTATTGCGGTGCAAAGAATCCTGCACAAGATCAAGTTATTGGAGAAGGGAGAGAAGTTTTTGCGCAAAGAACCGTGCAGGAAAACTTTTCAGAGGAGTTTAGGGGGTTACAGAGAAGAAAAGAGAGCTCACAGAGGAATTTTGGCTTGCTGACGTCAGCAAGGCGCCGCGGTTCCGCGGCTAAATGTTGCCTTTGACCGCGGTTCCACGGTCAAATAGTAGGTTCAGATCCCAAATTTTTTTCTGTTTCTCTATTGTGGTACTCCTCTGTTTGTTCAGATCTGCTGTTTGCTGTTTTGCTCACTGGATTTTTCCAGATCTGAATTTGTTCGTCGGTCCTGCACAATTCAAACGAAAACCCTTCAAAAAATAACAAGATGATAAAATTTTTATATTTTTTTATTTTTCAGTTTTTATGATTTTTTAATTTTTATATTAACCCGAAATTACAAAAAGAAAATAACTACGCCATCCCCGGCAACGGTGCCATTTGATTTGGTAGTGAGAATTTTGCGCTTATGCGTTTTTAGAAATCAAAGAATTAACCGCAATCAATAACGGTGTCGCTTGGTAGCTAGCCGGTTGAGTACGGGTCGGTCCAAAGGGAAATGGATTCCTATTCTTTGTGTTTTAACGAGTTAAATCAAAAAGAATTTGGGTTTTATTTTAAGATCTAAGAATGAGATAAAAGTTTATAAGAATCTTGATAGGGTTAAGATTAGGTTAGTTTGGAAAATCAATTATTCCCACCGCTTTCTATGCCCTAATTAAGAACTTTTAGGTGTTAAGGTAATAGTTAATAAAGAGGATTAACACGATTGGGAAGAAACTATGTTTCTTCCTCTTGGTCCTTGTCCGTCCTTTCTTAACTCTTTATCCCTAAGCTCCATGGAAAACATACACAACCGGTCTTTAACTATGGTATCACCGCTACCTCGTGGGATAGGGCGCCGTAGTGAGCGGTGTGTGTATGTATGCATAAGGTTCTACTTTAAAATGTTGAACGGGCAAGAAAGGGGTGAGAGATTTTCATCTTTCAAACCTTCCCCAAACCTAACCCTAACAAGTGAGGAACTACTCACTCATTAGGGAATTGATAAACGAATTCATTTTTATGGTTTTCTTTTAATTAACTACGGCAGATAAAAAATTGTAGAAAATAACTACGGCAGAGAAATAAAATTGCTTAGATAACTAGGGCAGAAAAGAAATTAAAATAACTAAGGCAAGATAAAAAAAAACATACTTCTTTATTAATGCACTCTTTGACAATTACACGGAATAAAAATCTAAGATCTAGAAATTAAAAGAGGCATCTCAAAAGAGGCACCCAAAAAGAGGCACGAGAATTATTGGCCTTTTGCTCTCCTATTTATAAATACAGGAAACCTTAGGTTACATTCTGATCCATTCATAAATTTACAAATCTACCCTAAGAAGACCCGGTCAACGCACCGTCTTATCCACCGACACGTGCATTGCACGGCCGCGGATCCGCGGCCAAAAGCCTTGTTTGGCCGCGGTTCCGCGGCCGTTTGATGGGCTATTGGGCTCATTTCTTTAGGGCTGCTTCATGTTGCATTTTACTTCTGATTTCTTCACTTGGTTTCTCAGAATATCTTCTATTTTCTTCCATATTTCCACCGTGTAGAATGTTGTGGACTTTTACCATTAGTTTCATGTTGAAGTCTTAAATTTTGTGCTGCCCTCATACGTTGTGCAATCGAACTGTTCATTGATCTTCATTTGTTCTTTAAACTGGTAGGCGGTATCATGCAGATTCATCTATTTATTGGTCATAGTCTCACATTTATAGCGTCTTTTCACTATTTTCACTGTATTTGTTCTGAGAACCTGTAACCTGCAACTATTTAGCAGACATGAATCAAAAGCACCTATTTATTTGCAATATGATTAAGAATGGGGAATATAATAATGCAAAATTCTGATATGAACAACGCCCCTATCTTAGCGCACAAGCTTACTGTAACCTGTTGAACTTCCATAACCACGATTGACGCGATTTATCTTTTGTTTCCCCTGGCCAAATAATTCTATGTATAGTTTAGGGCCACCTTTTATCTTTCGAGAGTGCTTTATTTAAAATTTTCTGGATTAATAATAAAATTTCTGAGTTCGCTAATCTTTTGATTTTTGATTCGCATGATGCATTGACTGTTCTCCCTCCCCAATAAATTCTTTCCCTTCTGGGATTCACTACTGTTCACCCTGTGCTGACCCGACCCCAGCCTCTTCGACATCCAGATTGAAGTACCGCGCCCCGACTTTTCGGACCGTACTCCATTGTAACTCCTACCCTGACTAGCCCTTATACATCAGTAGTGCTTCCTTTTATTACATTCAGTGACATCGTTATTCGAAAATTTAGTTTTCATTATTTTGTATTTATCGAAAAATGGTTTATTATTAACTACTCCTGTTTTATTCATTTTAAATGCTTTGCTCCATGTTTTCAATAGCGCAAACATATATCGCGCATATTATTTTGTTCTATGTTTCTTAGTTTCACCGTGTGGGTTTTCTCAAGTTATTTTAAAATTGTTTGATCGATACATTTATTCTAAAATACTTTGGCCTATCGGCAAACCCTTCACTATTGGTTGTTATTGCTATTTTATCCTCTTGTACATATAGTTTATCCTTATAGATGGTTCTGCCTTATACTTACTTAGACTTTCGATTTTTATCTAGCTGTTTTTAAGTAAATCACTATATGTTAGTGTTCGATGTTGTAGCTTTTCGCATATTATTTTATATAGCTTATCGTTTATTTTAAATTTTGATGACGAAAATTTTGTAAGGGTGGTATGATGTAATACCCAGTTCTTTTATACGCCAATATCCGTATTTTTATAAAAGGGACACTTACAAATTTACCTATTTATATTTATAATTATTTTAAGTATTTTAAAATCCTAATCCCTTCATTTTATTCCCTTTTATAACCCCTAAACCCTATTATCTATTTTTCCTATTTTCCTTTCTCCTTTTATCTCCCGAGCCCGGCCCATCTCCCCCTTCCTTTTCCAATTTCTTTTATTTTATCAGCCCAGCCCATTGTGTCATCCTCACTCGACCCATACCCCTCCTATCACCCGACCCGGACTCCCAACCCGACCCTCTTCCCTTTCTTCCCCACTCCCCTCTCTTTCCCGCTTCTTTTTCCTCTCCTCCCCCACGTCGCGCTCGTTCCCCATGCCCCACGACGTCGCAACCGCCGCGACCCCTCCTTTGACCGCGTCTCCATCTCTCCCCCCTCATAACCACCTCTCTCTCTCCTTCTTCCATATTGTCCTTCCCGCTCACCTCACCTACCTTGTCGACACCCCCTCTCCCCCTTCATCTCCGACGAGGAACTGCCACCTCCTACAACGCAGGAAACCCCGCCTGCAGGCCACCTCGCCGGCGCCTCCATCGACCTCACGTCGTCGTCACATCGTCCTCCTCTTCCTCGACCTCCTCACTCATCCCGACCCTCTCCCCTGCGACCGCGTGAACCCATCGCCGCACTCGTCATCGCCGAGCTTCCCACGTCGTCGGAGCCCTCACCACACCGGAGCTGACCACCACTAGCATCCCTTTCTGGCCGCCTCCTTCGAGCAGCCGAGCCCTGCACCCACAGCCGACGAACGTCGCACCGCCACGACGAGACCCCCGTGCATCGCCGAGCCAGTACCGGCAACGAACCCCTCCACGACTGCCTGCCACCTCCGACCACCGTGCGACCTCCCCCGACACCATCTTCATCACCACACCGGGCTCACCCCTGAGCTCACTGTCGGCCACCTTCCAAGCCGCTTCCGTACCCATCGCAGTCGAGACGTCAAGCTTAAGCCCCTCTCCGCTGCACTCGAGCCTTAGCCGCAGCCGATCACTGTTCGAGCCGAACCCGATCATCGAAGAACCAAGGACGTTATCGTATCATTGCTTCTGCTGTCCATCACTGCGCTGGAGTCGTCGCCACCTTTCCATGTCGATCGAGGTAAGTGCTCGCCACTTGCTTACATGCTACAGTAACGAACAGATCAATATATATGTTTGTGTTCATACCAAAATTTACCGCAGTGTTTCAAATAGTAAACCGTATTAATTCTAGTGATATTGATTTGGGTCACAATCTAGTCTAAAATCTAGCGATAACATCGTATGGAAATAGTAGAATCCAAAAGTGCTAGTTTAGTTAAAAGAAACAGACGTTTCGACTGCGAATCGAATGCTTGAATCTAGATTTTGATGCAATATTTTAAGTAAAAACCCATCTTTAAATGGCGGAACTAGTGATCGTTAAACCCTTTTACTACTCATAGTGGTACTGTAGAAATTTAGTGGAAAACCACGGTCGTTTCACCTATGAAATGTTAATCTCAATAATCATTACGAATTCTGAGTTTCCTGAACATGCTAGACCGTTAAATTCATATTAAATCTTTTACAAGTCGGATTTTGGCGTTCCATGGCTCGTATCGAATTCAACGGAATAAGATACAGAACCATATAATTGATATTTAAAGTTTAACTAGTTACGATAGAGAAAACTGCGGTGAATCACGATTCTTGACTGCAGTCCAGAGCGGTGACTCCAGATAACCCCTGCTTTTAACTCACTGTTTTTCCTTGCTCAAATGCGGAATTGTGCGGAACCCTGTATCATTACGAAGAAAATTTATTTAGCTTCCTTATCCCACTGGTCTCACTGGATTCCTCAACTGGATGATATTTTTAACGCATTTTATAATGTCAATGTGTCTAGCTGAATTCTGCAGTGATAGATTTTACACGTCAACCTTAACCTGATCATAACTCCCTGTTGAGATAGTATATTACTGATCCTCCAATTGCGGTGGAAATCTAACTGATAATACTAAATATTGTTCAACTATAGAGTCGCCTAATTATGATCCCAATTGGGATTAAAATGTGTTACGAAACGAACATCTAATTCTGAAACCGGATTTCCAGCAGCGGACACTTAAATTGAAATGGCCGTATCTAGCAAACCTGAAACCCGATTGGCGCGAAAATAATTTTGATGGATAGATAAACATACTGCTCACCCCCTTTACGTTGTTTCGCTTAATTCTGCATGTATGATTTATAATAAATTATGCAAGTGGTAGGACACTGACTGATGATATTTTGTTCATATTACAATTATTGTATTCTCATCATATCATATAGATGTCATTGCATTAGTAACCTAGTGATCGTGTGCATTACCCAGTGTTAGGTATTTGTGTTCTGATTGTGGCAAGTACGTAGTGATAAAGTGTGAATGAATAAGTGGAAGTGACACGTACTTGTACACAATCAGTGGACCCTATTGATTTTATTGCATTGTCGACGTCTATGGTACACGTATAAGTGTAACTATAATTGGTATGGGACGATTATGGAATCACTTATATGGGTGTTATAGGTAAGGCACCAAACACTGTCCATTTATCTTGGGTATCAGTCGAGACGTGCTTGATGGAGATCCTGTCTCCGGTTCTCCCATAGACTTGTCATGGACCGACTGGTATTTGAGTTTATGGTTGGCGTTTGATGTAGACCACGGGGTGTGGGGTATTTTGAGTGTGAGTTCAACATAATCTTGGGAGTCCCATTGCCGGCACATACAGCGATTCTGGAGATATATGGGGATATTACTGATTATTAGCGAGCGACTCGGGCCCGTGTTCCCTTGTCCTTAGGTCCTACCCTTGGGTGAGGGATACTCACGAGTGGTTGACTCTTACACTTGGACTGACAATAGGTTTAGCGACCTGTACAGTGAGACTTAGAGACTGATAGGGTTAGTGACATTGACATGCATTGCTTACTGATACGATATGCCTGCTTTACTGTTTACCTATATTGGCACCTTCATGCTCATATCGTCATTTCATGCTTTACTGTTTCATACTGATCATTATTACACTAGTATGCCTGCATTTCTATTTATTGCTATTGTGTCGCTCTGACGACCTGAGTATGCATGCTCAGAGTAAGAAGTGGATTTAGCTCGGACCGGGACCTGACGCACCTCGAGGATATTGCGGATATCTGGACTAGCGACTCAAAGCTATACTTCCTTAATCTCTACCTGGTTACTGTTTTGTATTTGTTTCGATTTAGTGACTGCATTTCTCATTACCTGTGCATTTGATTACTGATTACCACGTAAAGCTAGAAGCCGAAGTGTGACTACGGCAGGATGTTTCCTCGATCGTAGGAGCATGGTTGGCCTTGTCAACCCCTCGTATTCCGTATTTTGGGAATCGGGGCGTGACAGAGCGGTACCCTGTTCGGCCATCCTCAGCAAACCTCTCATGGCCCCTCTCACGCTGAGGATAGAAGACCTCACTTGAGGCCGCCGAGATCCTTCTCGCTCGGCGCATCCCCCGCGTGCATCCTCCTACCCATCAGACGTTGAGGATCTCAAGCCCTCACCACGAGGCCGCCGAGATCCTTCCTGCTCGGCGCATCCCCAGCGAGCATCCTCCTGCCCATCAGACGCTGAGGGTCTGAAGCCCTCATCACGAGGCCGCCGAGATCGTTCTTGCTCGGTGCATCCCCAGCGGGTATCCTCCTGCCCATCAGATGCTGAGGATCTCAAACCCTCACCGAGAGGCCGTCGAGTTCCTTCTGCTCGGCGCATCCCCGGTGGGTCCTCTTGCCCATCAGACGCTGAGGATCTGAATCCCTCTTCGCGAGGCCGCCGAGCCCCTTTCTGCTCGGCGCATCCCAGCGAGTAGCTTCCTACCCAACAAATACAAGGATCGAAGTCCTCCTTAGAAGCAGCCGAGCGGCTTCCCTGCTCGGCTATCCCTGGCCGGTAGCTTCCCTACCCGCAACGCCAGGGATCAAAGCCCTCGCAAGAGGCATCTGAGCGGCTACCCCACTCGGTCATCCCAGGCTGGCGGTTGCCTACCCACGACGCCAGAGATCAAAGCTCTCGCCAAGAGGTAACCGCGCAGCATCACTGCCTGGTTATCCTTGGTAGGCTTCTCACAACCCCTCCAACGCTAAGGATCAAATTACTCCCAGAGGCAGCCGAGCGGCTTCCTTGCTCGGCTATCCCTGGCCGGTAGCTTCCCTACTCGCAACGTCAGGGATCAAGGCGCTCTCCAAGATCAACCGAGCAGCTTCCCTACTCGGTCATCCCCAGCAGGTATCCTTCTGCCCAACAGACGTTGCAGGTTTATGGCCCTCATAACGAGGCCATTGAGCCCATCACATGCAGCGGACCCGAAGCTCCAACAAAAGACATCAGGCGATCGAAGTCAACTCGACGACCGATTGCTCCACTTGTCGTTCCCACACTGGACCGCGCCCCATCAGACGCCACAGGTCTGCACACGTCGCGTCGGCCAATCGACGCTTGACACGTGGACCGTTGCTTCAGTGGCAGGATGCACGAACCGGCGCACCTTCTTTAAATGCAGAGATCTCGCCTTAATTCGCTAGCAGAAAAGACAGCCGACAACCCGGGGACGCGTCCTGACGAAACCTTAGGAGGGAACTTACCCCGGGCGGCCCGGCAGTCCACTCCTGACCCGACCCGCTAGCTGATCGGGACAAGAGTGGGGGGCTAATGATGATGCTCAATATTGGCGATTTTCAGGATCAGGACACGTGGCAGATGACATGTCCCAAGGCCCAGAAGAAAGGGCCCACAGAGGCCGACCAGGCCACCCTTTTACCTAACCTGCAAGCACAAGCTGGCCCTCCTCGGGGCCCCCTGCAAATTGGCCTCCTAGGCCTCCTCAGCTTGCCCCGAGCTGCCACAGGACCAAGACTCCTCGGCCTTCTTGCTCGTCTCCGAGCTCCCCAGCCGAGGCCGTCTTCCTCGGTCCTTCCGACCGACCAACTCCACCACTTACAGGCGTAACCGCCGCTCCGCAAATCTCGTCACGCGCAGATTCTCCGCCAGCAACGTCCCACGTTCCACGCAATAACGATCCCCATTAATGGGCGATCCGCTCTTTACGCGGGCGTGACGTCGGGAGCGTAACTGCCGGCGAGATTCTTGCGCTTGCTGCTGCGTGCTGCCGCCGCTATATAAACCCCCATCACAGAAGGGTCAAGTAAGCGATTCTTTATTCCACTTAGTCGTTACTTTGCTCCGATCTCGTACTAACTTGATCGTCGGAGGGTCTTCGGTGGTACCAAACCACCCAGGGACTTCTTTGCAGGTAATCGGCGCTAAACTCCTCAAATCACTAATCTCCTCAAAACCTATTGAGACCCACACGCAACAGGAGGTCACCTCCAAGATCCGCCGGGAGATCGACGGAAGACAACATCTGAAGGAGACCAGAAAAGGACTTCCATCAGAAAGAAACAAGAAAATTCATGAAATATGGTCAAAATTACCATTATAAAAATATATCCATCAACCCTCATCATAAGTTCTGAGTTTTGGTGTAATGGAAGGGACATTTAAGATAGTTTTAGAACTACCAATGTTCAAATTCCATCAGGCATGAAATTAAATAGCGATTAGATAAATACCGTTGTGCAAAATAACCAGGTTTTGGCCCAAATAAATGGTGCTCAAGCTGTGGGGTCGTATTAGAACATAAAAAAATATATCGCTCAACCCTCATCTAACTTCAAAGTTTTGGGGAAGAGGCAGGGGCATTTAAGAAACATGATTAATATAAAGCATCTTCATGTATACACGAGACTTAAGCTCATATAGAGAGGGAAAAGCCTCATTTAAAACAAGAAAATTCTTACTACGATAGAAAGGAAGCACATGCTTGATCAGAATGACACAGCAATGCTTTCCCGAGAGGGTAAGAAAAGGATGGCATAATTAATTGGGCTTTTGCTTCAAAAGTAGAAAGAACTGTTCTTCAAGTAGAGTAAATTATAAGGAGGCAACGATCTGAGAAAATTCTGTGGCATGCACTTTTTTTGAGAAAATATATTTGTTAAGTTAAGTTTCGACTGCAGCCCATTATTTGGTCTTATTCCTTCATTATTTTTCCTTCTCCCATGACAAAACAAGAGGAGGGTTTTGAGAATTTTTTTTGGGTGTAATTTTCAAAATTGTTCCTTTGTCTGAGATATCTACATCATACATCCATGAAAAATTACATTTTTGTTAGCATTGCAATGCTGATGTCTCTCATGATTCTAGCCATGAACTCAAACTGGAGGCGTTGCAGATTCAAAGCTCTTTCCTTTAAGGTGATTCTCTAGTTTCATTATTTTTCTTAGAATTGTTCTGTGGTGAAAAATGAGCACATACATGGCTTTAAACAATGAAATGGCATCAACGTTCAAATGAAAAATTTGTGATTTTTTCGTTCTATAATCCTTCTATTACCAAATTAGGTTATTCTATCTTTTTTTTTTACCTTTTTGTTTAAAGACACAAATATTGTTGATTGGGTGTTATGATGAATTGAGTAGGAACTTAGCAGAGCGAATCAATTATAGGGAAATGGGAAGAATGTAGTGTGTGTTTAAGAGAATTTTTTTTTCCGGCTGAGGGTTCAACCAATTTTTATTTCTATGATTTATTGGTAAAGAATTAGCATGAAATGCAAATTGAAGGAAATAAGATGCAAAAGGTTCTTAATTATGTAACCAATATTATCATGTTTTAGAGTAGTATTTAATTTTTACTATGGTATTAAACATAGTCACAATATTCGCGAATTATTCAGTGAATTCATGAATATTTGATCGGCCGCTGATTTAATCGTCGTTGGTAAACGATTTGAATTATTCGTGAATTATTCATAAATAATTCACAAAAACAGCAAATAATTCGCAACATCAAAACCCAACACCTCATATATTAGTTTCTTCCTCGAAATCCTTCCTGAACATTTCCCGAATACTTGCCGAATCTTTCCCGAATACTTTCTGATTTTTTCCGAATAGTTCTCCGAATCCGAATTTTCAATCTCGCCGAATTAATCCCGAATGCCGAATTTGTGACTATGGTATTAAATGGTTTTTGGCGAGTGAAAATACAGTTGATCCCTTAAAACTACAATTGGAATGAATTCTGAAAGGAGTAAATTCTAAAAAAGGGTACTTTGTCAGATTATGGTGCCAGGAAATAGCTAATGTATCTATGAGATGAGCTCTAGAAGGTATGCTGAAGTTTATTTTTCTTGTTGGCGACCAATGATGATGCGAGAAGAATAAATCAGAATTTTGCATTTAGTAAAATTATTACAACCAAGCCGTGTCAGGAGAATGCAAATATACAATGGCGGAAGACATTCTGAGCCGTATAATCTTTTCCATCTTAAAAGACATATTTAGTCATCTTCTACAGAAAGGTTACTTTATACGGTTCTAAGAAAGAAACGTGATGATACAGTTAAGATTCATGAGATCTTTTTTATGGGCTCATACAAAAGAACATTTTGAAAATTAATGGTTTGCTAAGAAGCTTTTTAGCTTTAGTTTGGAGCATCCGGAGAAGGAGAGAAATGCATACAAACATAGAAATTACCTCTTGATTGTTTCATGCCCTTCAAGTCCTTGAGAGTCTTAGACAACAAGGCAATAGAGAAATAGGATAACTTGTTGTTTTTCTGTAAATAAGAGGAATCTGTTATGTCACTCAATAAATTCTTTGTGCAATTTAGATAGGTATAAACTTCTTCGAAGATAATAGAACTGGAATCGGTCTCTCGTCTTTGCAAAATGATATGTAGGCTCTGATAATTATATTGGTACACAAAACTAGGCTCATTTTTCGTACTTGCCTGTTTCTTTCTCCATCAATCTTTTCTTGCTGTGTGTAACTTTGCTGAACTTAGTGGGCTAAGTGCTTTGTTTACTGAACTTGCTTTCGTTACTTCATTACTTGCTGTTGCAGTATATTCTGTACTGGACTAACTTGTTGATAGACCAAAAAGATTACCTCTGTTATTTGCTCGTATGTTATATTTGCACATATACACTACTGCTAAAATATCTCATGCCATGATCTTTTTAAGATAAATATACAATACAACAATAGAAGTGTCAAAATAAAACATGAGGGCCCCATTGAGCCACCAAGAGAAACGAACTGTCAAACTTCTAATACTAGAGGTAATCTCTGCTGTCATGCAAACTCCAAGGATGTAGCTAATGTTATCAATTGACGATCTCTTCTTTTAAATAAAAAACTTAAGAATTGAGAAAAGTCTTCCAATCTATTTCTCATATGAAGCTTATGACGTCATCAACCTATTTAAATATTTCAATTCACTTATTTAACTTCAAATTTCAAACCCCCTCCCCCCAACACACGCACACACGCACGCACACACGCACACACATCTAGCCATCGATACCCAAGCAGTCTGTTTCAATTTTAAAAGGTATCTCTACAACTTTATTCTCAAACCCCAATACATACATAATATTTATTTAAACCATAAAAGATCTACTATATATCTGCGTGCAACGCACGTGCAAAATACTAGTAACTAATAACAATAGTACTAGGATGAAGCGACAACTGTACACACGATAACGTACAAATTAACACACCCCAAAACAAAAGGAAACCTTAGCTATAGAGTTCCACCAATATATAATATCATCATCAGCAACAAGATACTATAGATTCTACCAGTTGAATATTCCATTCTGTATGGTTAGTGGATATGGTACATCTCCTATAGTCGGGCCCGCACCAGAGAACCCGTTTTGTTCTACAATCTGCACCATGAATGGAGAGAAGAAAAAGGTCAATTGAATCATGTGAGAATTCCAGTTTTCGAGAATTACTCTGAATAGTTGGCAATTAACACTATACCTTTCCTTGAAGAATTTCGTTGGAAGCCTTTAGTATTCCCTCCTGCATAAACATAGGAACCTTAAAATATCTCTCAGACAATGCTAAGTGTTTTGTTCAAAGCTAATATGGATTTTTATGTTGGCTAAACTACACTAAAATACCCTTGACCATCGTTTTTTATTCACTATTCTCCCTTAAAGTTAGTTTATTGCCGTAAACTCCCTCGTTTTAAAGATACCTTTAAATGTAACGCTTTGAGGGATCGTACTGTAATAAAAAGCTTAAGGTAGTTTAGTGAAAGAAACAAAGATAATATAGGGCATGTTGGTGTAATTTAACCTTGTATGTTTTCTCAAAACTAATAAAGGAGGATCTTATGAGAGGTTGTGAATTATGAGATATTTGATATGCCAGGCTAACCTTGCTTTTCAACAACTGGATCTCTTGGAAAACGATTTGCATCTGGTAGAGGAAAATTTCAATTCATACTCGTCAGGTACATGAGAAATTTCTCAAGTATATGAAGAAAATGAAAAATAAGAGAGAATATATGCTTACCTTTGTCGAGCGGATATGACAAATCCATGTTTCAAGATGTCTCTCTAGGGCTTGCAATTCAGAGAGTGTCATAGAACCTGTCGATCCCTCTCCAAACATGTACCTGCCACTATTTTTAATTTGTTAGTGGTAGAGTATTAAAAATATATCCCTTAAGTCTTAACCATCACCATAACTTTGGAGTTTTGGCGCAGTGGCAAGAATTTTGACATGTATCAACAGTCTAGGTTTCAAAATGTCTTGGGTTCAAACTTCAAACCTTATCACCATCACCTAAAAAAATATTATCATCCATCATCTACCCTCTATGTATTCTGTCTAGACAGACTCCACGAGGCCTAAAGGCCCGCGCGAGGGGTAGCACTGAGCGTTATATTAGCTTGATATATGTGTGTATAAATGAACACATGCACGTGTGTGTAGACACATGTATGTATTTATGTGTGTGTATGAGAAAATGAACTATAGGAGTAGCTGATATAAAGCCTTTAGCTAGCACCTAGACACGGTTCAACTGGACCATTAAATTGATGATCGACTGGGTCTATCTTGATCTGTATATAATCAATATGATAATTGTTGATGAATCACAATATATTAGATAATGAATCAAGAGTTCACAAAATGGATTATTTTTTTGCATCGTAAAAATTTCGTAGATTAGGAGCCTTGATCCATTGCTTAGAAAGCTTCGAATCATCAAAAAATTTAGACACTAGGACAAGGTAGGTGGAGACAGTCCTATTTGATGGTCTAATTGAGCCATCTCTAATATTAACTGAAGATTTTATATCGGCTACGAGCTAATATCCCATTCTCTCTCTCTCTCTCTCCGTGTGTGTGTGTGTGAATACTGAACCTTGGCTGCCCTCGGAAGAAATTTCCTCTTAGGCAGCCAAAAACTCCACATTTCATGACTTGGATGGATGATCAACCCATTCATGTTGATCTACATAGTTTAGAACCTACTGTTTAGAACCTACATACACTGAAAATTCCTATCATTTAAATATCTTTTTAGCTTTCATCAATGGTGGAAAAATTGACTATTTTTCTATACTATAACATTTTCACATCATAAACAAAGGCTTGATATCACAAGTTTTTTTTGTATATCCCGTCCTTAGACCATGAAGATCAATACACATGGTGTTGATCATCCAATTCAAAAGTATGAATCTGCTTTTTGACCAGCATAGGTGGAAACTCTCTCATATGGCGGCTAAGATTCTTTTTCCTCATGTGCGTGCGCGCGCAGACATCAATAGAATTTGGAAGCAAATGTTATCAGTTTTTTAGCTTTGGGATTAATATTGGGATATGTGTCAGGATTTTTGAAGAATTAAAGCTTCTCTTCATAATTGTTAGTACACATCCCAATGCTAATCTAAAAGCTAAAAGGTTGATAGGAGTTGCTTTGAATCCTATTGATAGGATCCTAAAATCTCTTTACACACACACACATAAAAGTTGGAGAGCCTGCGAAGCCACCTTGCATTTTTCCCTGCGAAAGAGGGGGCATAACACGAAGGTGGGTCCTGTTGATGTGGATGGGACCCGCTTGTTTAGTCTCTATAGCTTAGGTAATAATTTGCAGGCCTCTTTTGATGCGCGCGCGTGTGTGTTGGGTGTGCGCGCGTGCCTATACATATGTAAATGTATATACATATAAATTTGTATGTACATATACATACATATACATAGTATGTGTATACGCATATGTAAAAACGTATAAATATTGTTAAATATATATGCACATATACATATGTATATGTAAATACATATAAATATATATGTACAGATGCATATGCATAGCATATAGATATGTGTGCGCACGCGCGCAGTTATCCCCTACAATCAAACAACTTAATTTTTTTGGATAAATTGGTCCTTGACAGTTACATCAGTAAAAATATATTTAGAATGTAAGCAGGCATGTTTTCTATGGAGCAGTCATTGAGTCATTAATGATTTGTAAAAAGTGAAAAATAATAGAAACAGTTAAGGGCATTTTAGGTTTGAAAGGCATAGCTTTTAGCGATACAGTCGCCGATAGTAGACTGGTAAAGAAAACTATTGATGAACCATATTGTGTTTCACTGTACTAAAAGTTACTCATATGCAAGTGGAAGTCTATCCAATTTTTGTTAGAGGATGTGTTGTATGAAGTATCATGGTAGGAAATTTCCTACATTGGCGGCTTGAAGTCAACCATTCGTCAATTTTTTTTTGATGATCGGCACTGTCCATATTAATCTCCAAGTCATAATATATGGGTACACCAATTCAGCAATTCTCATATTGTTTGGTTACTCTTTGCCCATTCATTTAGCATCGTAAGATGTTCTATTGTCAAAAAACTGTTAATTTTGCAATTATCCGATGCTAAGGTGAACAATATCCAATTCATATGAAAATTGATGTCCTTTAGAGCCGTCAATGTAGGAAATTTCCTGCTATGCCACTTTATACTCCATTTTCTCTTTTTGCTATTGGTTTGATAAAGCACATCATTGATTTCTTCCGAAGGACATGAATGTACTTGTCCTTTTAGCTTTCCTTGGGTAACTTCAAAATACAGTGCACTGATATATTTGAACCATGCACTTGGCTATATGGCACCACGAATGTAACTTTTTGAATATATTTGTAAATATAGGCAATAGATGACTGGATTGCAAAATTTACCCCAGGCCCTTCTGCAGAAGATCTATCTCTTGTTTCAACAGTAGCGTCTCTTGCTGTATTTCCTGTAGAAAGGAATGAATCACCATACTTTATACAAGTATTGTAGGAGATATACAAGTTAATTACATACATATGGAGGCCATGCTCCGAGATGCACACACATACATTCTTTTGTCGAAGCTACTTCTATATAATTTCAAAATCAACAGGATGTTTCATTACTATTACTTTTACTTTTACTTTTGTCCTCAGTCTACTGAAAATTGCAATCAAAGATTCATCACGGTTTCTTGAAAGTTTTAGAAAAGAGTTATTTACGTGTCTACACAATTGGAAGTGTAGAAAGTGTTTATGGCGCATGGTATCCTTATTTATGCACACAAATATTTCTTCGGTCAATTAACATCAATAGGCCAACCTGCTCAATTTAGTTCCCCATCCTAGAGAGTAATTAGTTTTGATTAAGGCCTTGTAACTACCTGTAATGATAATGTACATTTGTATAATGACATGACTAATTATGTCTATAACTATTTGCTCCACCATATTAGCAATGAATAACGAGGGGGGGGGGGGGTTAATGAAATTACCATGTACACCAAGAGGAAATTATTTATCCCCTTGTATTTTATTGTTTTCTTCCTTTCTTTTGCCTTGTACTTAAAATAGGTTAACTTTTAGTATTTTATCGGTCCTCCAACTTGAATTCTTGCTTGAAAGTGCATTATCTGTATCTGTTAAGATTATCATTCTCAGACATCGAAAATGTATTGTTTACCGTTTAACTGTAGTTTCTCATGCATCATCCTACTAATCCAAAAAATTGAGGGAGGGAGGGGGGGGGGGCGAAAAAAGTAAAAACTAGTACTCCCTCTAATCATTTGCACCTTGATCCGCTTTATATAGAGTGAAAATCTTAAGCAAACCTGAGGTTGGCTAGCTTGGCCACTTTCAACGTGAGACTCTCCTGTTGTGCTCATGTACCTCTGAATCAAGTCTTGCATGGCCCTTTACAAAAGGAATATAAAGAAGGAAGTCAACATTAAACTCCCAGTAAAATATAGGCTAAGTTTCACTAAATACCATGTTATTGTAGCATTTTTCCTAGTAGATACCATAAGTTTTATAATAAATACTATGAACCTTCTTTGGTTTTGAATTTTAGTGATTTTACATTTATACCCCTCATTGTTATTTCCCAATAACTTTTACCTGATTTTCCTTTACATTACCCCATGTAAGTTAAAAGGTTAGGGAAGTACTTGAAGATAGATAAAAATAAAATAAAATATAGACTATATCTTGAAAATGAAGAGAAATGGGTTGGGAGATAGAGAAGGCGCTAGAAGATGAAGGGATAGGTTTAGAAATGAGGAATGAGCTTGAAGATGAAGGGAAATGGGGTTGAAAGAGAGGAAAGGATGTTGAAAATGAAAGGAAAAACAAGTTCTTTCAATTACAGGAAAGGGTATTTTACCCAAGAGGTGACATGAGCATAGAAAGGAGAAAGGCTGAAGGAAGCAGATATGGATTAGCTAACCTGCCAATTTACTCAAAAAGGAGGGGGGAAAAAGAACATGAAAGGGTATTTTTGATATATAAGGTCCGGTGCAACTCACATATGACTCCACCAACAATTTCAAACTACCCAATGACAGATGGTAGTCTAGTGCAAAAATATGACAGGTTCATGGTACTTATTTGCAATTCACAAAGTTATGGGAAAGCTACACTGAAAGTTGATGGTATTTTAATGAAACTTAGCATAAAACATACTCATTTCTAAAAGTCTTACACCTACTATTAAAAGAACTCCAAACTATACATATTTTAGAGAAGTAAACATACCCATTGGAAGCTTGCTCATAAAGCTTGCCATGAGAAGAGAAGATGATTATTCCGATGTCAGCATCACACAAAACCGATAGCTCCTTCGCCTTTTTGAGAAGCCCAGCCCGGCGTTTACAAAATGTGACCTGGCGATGCACAGGGTTCTCTACACGCCTCAATTGAATCTTCCCTCGCACCATTTTCTTTCCTTCGATGTTTCTGCAGACAACCTTCCACTAGTTTGGACTAGCTTTGAGGTTGTTGCAAATGCTTAGAGCTCAACTACAAAGCTGATAACTCTTTGAGTGAGTTAGAATTTAATATAGGAGACTATCTTGAATGGAATAAAATGTTTGAGCATTGTTTATACATTAGTAGGGATCGATCGGTGTCATGAATGCGATCCAATATCTTTCTCGAGCATGGCAGCTTAAAGGGATTTTAAATTCTTAAGTGCCTTAAGTGGCTTCACATCAGGTGCTTTTTAAATTGTTGCTTTTTTACCAAAGATTTTTATATTCGGAATACCTGATCACTTTCAGAATGCTTGATCTTGTTTAAAAACAAAACATTTTGAGTACAGTAACTCCTTTAAGCTGGATACTTTGGGATAAATAATTCAGATTCATTAAGGGCTTTCAGCCTTTCTGTTGTGTATACGAGATGATCACAAAACAAACACACAATCGATAACGAGAAGAAAATCAAACTATAGGCAATATAGAAATACGAGAACTTACTAATTAGGATAAGGTGAAGTTTTATTAATAATCAAATATCGGAGTAATACAAATCGATGGAGAATACAAATCCCTCTCAAAATCTTAGCTCTCTCAAAATAACAAAAGGTTATCTCAAATTAACAAAAGGCATTAGATCTAGATCTAAAATACACCATCATATATATAACATATAAATGATTTTCACAAATAACTAATTTCCAAACAAAAGAAATATCCGGTCCAGACATACGGCAGACGTCTGCACAAGAGATTGGCCAACGTCTATCTTTGTAGTCACAAAACTCCAGCGCGCTATCCAGACGTCTGAATAAGAATATGCCATACGTCTGGTATTCTCGTCGAAATAACATAGCGTTTGGCAGACATATGAACCTTAACGGAAAGACGTCTGCATAAGAGAAGATCACGCGTACGAAAGGAGGCAGATGTTTGTCGAGATGAGCTTCATATGTTTGCCTTGCTTATAACACTAAATTTTCGAGTTCTTCGTGATAATGCCGGCTCAAAATAGGAAATCTTTAGAGATTTAAATGCGAGGCATATCTAACAAATCTCCACTTTGTCTTGCATTCCACAAACTTCTCCATCAAAATAATAACAGTTCCACCCTCACCACAAAACCTTAAAGGGCTCAATGAGTGCTACGCACTCCAATTAAGTTTAAGCAATACTTAACTTAACAACTGAAAGAGACTTCGTAAATATGTTGGCCGGATTGTCCGTTGTGCCAACCTTCTTCACAGTAATCTCTTCTTTCTCAATGACTTCCTGCACGAAACAGTACCTCACATCTGCTTCGTCCTCTCATGATGAATCTGATCTTTCGTCAAGTGAATCGCGCTTTGGTTATTACAGTAGACTATTATGGTTCATTTTGAATACTAAGTTCCGAAAATAGTCCCTTCAACTAGATTGCCTTCTTAACGGCCGCAACTACGGCTATACACTCCGCCTTCGTCGTAGACAACGCTGCCGTAGGCTACAAAGAAACACGCTAACTAATGGCACATCCTCCCAAAGAGAATACATAATCGGTGATCGATCTACGTCTGTCAAGATCACCTGCATAATTGGAATCGCTGAATCCAACTAAATCGTCGCCGTTCCATCCTAACACCAACCCTACGTCCGATGTACAACGAAAGCATCGTAATATCCATTTCCCCGTCTGCCAATGATTTTTGCTAGGAGATGACATATAGCGACTAACAACACTAACGGCGTGTGAAATGTCAGGTCGTCTACAAACCATGGCATACATAACGCTACACACCGCACTAGCATATAAAACATTTGACATATATCTAATCACATCCTCCGTCTACGGTGATGAATGAGCTTCCAACGGAGTACTTACAGATTTAGTGTATGCCGTATCGAAATACTTCAAAACTTTCTCAACGTATCGTTGTTAAGACAAGTAAAGTTTTCCTCTTATGTGATCGCGCATTATCTCCATGCCAAGTATTTTCTTGGCTGCTTTCAAATCCTTGGTATCAAACTTTTCTTTCAACTGTTTCTTCAAAATCTTAATATCAACCATATATCTTCCTGCTATTATCATATCATCAATATAAAGTAGCAAATATATGAAAGAACCATCGGTTAGCTTTTTCGAATATACACAGTTGTCGCCTATAATTCTCGTAAACCCTATTTCTTTCATGAAGGAATTGAACTTTTTATACCAACGTCTTGGTGACTGTTTCAAACCGTAGAAAGATTTCTCTAACAAGCAATCGTGGTCTCTTTACCTTCGATTTTGAAACCTTCGGTTTGTTGCATTTAGATTTTCTCTACCAAATCACCATGCGAGAATGCGGTCTTCACATCGAGCTGCTCAAGATCCAAATCTTGCATAGCTACTAAACCGAGCAAAATACGTATAGAAGCATGTTTAACAACCGGAGAAAATATCTCAGTGAAGTCAACTCTCCGCACCTGTGAATAGCCTTTAGCTATCAACCGCGTCTTATATCTCGTATCAACCACTCCTTGGTCACCTTCTTTCCTCTTGAAGACCTACTTGCAGCCAGCCATCTTCTTTTCTCCTTCGAGCTACATGAGCTTCCAAGTCTGGTTCTTGTGAAGTGACTCTATCTCTTCATTCATAGTGACTAGCCAACGAGTTGCTTCATCGGATGAGATGGCTTCTTTATAACTTGTTGGCTCGCTACTATCAACTGTTTCTGCAACAGACAGTGCATATACCACTAGGTCATCGTAACCATACCTCTGTAGCGGTCTGATGTCCCTTCTATGTCGGTCACGAGCGAGCAAATACTCCTCATCTTGATCATCTTTAGATGATGGTGAAGGAGAGATCTTCTGCAAACCTGAGCTATCACCGACCTCAACATTAACTCTTGGCTCATCTTTCTTCGAATCGTTTTCAACTGGAGATTACTTGTTGTTCGGCTTCAACATAGCAGATTAATCAAACGTCACATCTCTGTTAATCATAAATTTAGACGATTTTGGATCCGAACACCACAATCTATAACCCCTAATGCCGGTAGCATAACTGAGAAATATACATTTCTTTGCTCGGAGATCCAACTTATCTTCACGGTAATGTGCATAAGCGGGGCAACCAAACATCTTAAGTGTCAAATAATCGGTGTATTTTTCCGACCATATCTGCTTCGGTGTCTTACAACCTAGCGGTGTATGAGATGACCAATTTACAGGATAACACGCCGTATTTACCGCTTCTGCCCAAAACTCCTTTCCGAGCCCTACATTGGACAACATGCACCGCATTTTCTCCAAAAGAGTCCAATTCATCCGCTACGCGACTCCATTCTGCTGTGGTGTGTAGACAACGGTATGATGCTTAACTATCTCTTCGTTTTTTGCTGAAATTATTGAAATCTCCATTGCAAAACTTTAACCCGTTGTTTATTCTCAGTCTCTTGATCTGTTTCTCTGTCCGCTTCTCAAGTAACGTTTTTCATTGCTTGAATATAGTACACACATCACTTTTGTGTTTCAAGAAATATACCCAAACTTTTCTTGAAAAATCATCAATGAACGTAAGCAGATACTTGGCACCGCTTCCTTTAGAAGCAATCGGAGAAGGTCCCCAAAGATCCGAATGGATATAATCTAGAGTATCTTTCGTGTTGTACACCGCCAAACTGAAACTAACGCATTTTTGTTTTCCAAAGACACAATATTCACTAAACTCCAGTTTCGTCATACTCTTCTCACCTAATAGACCCTGGTTCAACAACTTGGACATACCTCTCTTACTCATATGCCTGAAACTCATGTGCCACAATCTAGTATTTTCCGAATCCGTCATAGATTTGGATGATGAAATAGCCGCCGACCAGAGTCGTCGAACTCTACAACGAATATAAGGATCCTTTTTTCAAGCCTTTCATCACAACTAGAGTACCTTTGGTTACCTTCAAAACTCCATCTTTAGCGGAAAACTTGTAACCCTTATCGTCGAGTGCACCCAAAGAGATGAGATTCTTCTTTAAGTCAGGTACGTGCCTGATTTCCACCAACGTACTCATAACACCGTCAAACATCTTGACTTAGATTATCCCTTTCCCAATAGCTCAACACGAACTATTGTTACCCATCAAAATCACTCCACCGTCAATGGACTCGTAGATGGTAAACAAATCTCTATTGGGGCACATGTAGTAAGAACACCCGAATCCATAATCCATTCGTCTTTGGATCACTGTGTGTTGTCGAGAACCATAAAATCTCCTTCTTCCGCTATACTCGCTTCAGCCGAATACTCCTTCGATTTGTCTTCGTACTTCTATTTGTTCTGCAACTTAAAGCAATCGATCTTGAAGTGCCCATTTTTATTACAATAATTGCAGGTTACCTTGGATTTCGACCGCGATTTCTTCCTATTTTCTTTCGGATCTCTTTTCTTCGCTCACTCTCGAACAAATAAGCCAGACAATGAACCATCCACTTCGGTGGAAATCAACTCCTTGTCAATCTTCTCTTTGTTCATCAAATTCTCCTTGATATCCTTGATTAAGATCGTGTCTCGTCTATAAACTATGGTGTCATGGAAGTGCTTATAAGAGGATGACAACGAATATAACAAGAGCAGAGGCTGATCTTCATCATCTATCTTAATGTCGATCTTATCCAGATCCGTAATGATCGCATTAAACTCACCGATGTGAGATTTTATTGGAGTGCCTTCTGACATGCGAAGTGTGTAAAGACACCGTTTCAACAGGAGTCGATTCGTGAGAGACTTCCTTAAATATAACTTCTTCAATTTATTCCACAAATCAACTGCCGTTTTCTCTACCAAAATTTCTGGTAGAATTTCGTTTGTCAAATACAAGTGGATAGCCGTGATGGCCTTTTCATCCATCTCCTCTCAAGCTTTCTCCGTCATAGTGGAAGTTTTTTATCCTTCTTATGAATCGCTTTCTTCAAATCGTTTTGTGTCAAAATGGCAACCATACGGACTTGCCATACACAGAAACTTATATTTCCATCGAATTTCTCGATATCGAACTTCATAATTGTCGAAGACATGACGTGAGATCAAAATACCTTGAGCACTAACGAACCCTAAGTTTTAAAATCACAATCTAAGAAAGTGGAAAAGAGAGCGTAGTTGTCGTTACCTACCGTTGAGCTAGATCGCAAAATCAAAAGACCTAATTGTTCAACCAAAAATCCCACAACAACGTAACAATAGCTCTGATACCAGTTTGTTGCGAATACGAGACGATCACAAAACAAACATACAATCGATAATGAGAAGAAAATTAAACAACAGGCAAGATAGAAATACAAGAACTTACTAATTAGGCGAGTGCGAAGTTTTATTAATAATCAAATATCGGAGGAGTACAAATCGATGGAGAATACAAATTCCTCTCAAAACCCTAGCTCTCTCAAAATAACAATAGGTTCTCTTAAATGAACAAAATGTATCAGATCTAGGTCTAAAATAAGCTACATATATATAGCATACAAAAGTTTTCACAGATAACTAATATCCAAACAAAGGAAATATCTGGTCCAGACATTCGACAGACATCTGCAGAAGAGATTGGCAGACGTATGTCTTTGTAACCAAGAAATTGCATAGCGCTATCCGGACGTCTGAACAAGGATAGGCCAGACGTCTGGTTTTCTCATCGAAATAACAACGCGTTTGGCAGACGTCTGAACCTCAACGGGAAAAAAGTCTGCATAAGGGAAGATCGCGTGTACGAAGCGGAGGCAGACATCTGTCGAGATGAGCTTCGGACGTCAGCCTTGTTGATAACTCCAAATCTTCGAGTTCTTTGTGATGATGCCAGATCAAAATAGGAAATCTTCAGGGACCTAAATGTGAGGCGTATCTAACACTTTTAAATTAATAGGAAAAGTTATAGATATCATGACGAGTTCTGTTTTATGTGTGCAAATTCTTTGCTTGTTCAAAACTAGCCTAACCTTTTTTTTTTGTTGAAAATGCAGGCGGGTTGTATCTTGCTACATGGGCAAAAGTGAGAAGGGTTTCCTGTAATTTGGCCTTTCTATTAATAATGCGTTTGTGTGTTCTTAAATATAGGAGCACAAAACTCATGGCCTCTATAATTTATTCAAGTGACCAAGAATCTTATCAAGCCAATAACCAATCAACATTAGAGAAATGCTCCATTCCTCGTGCCATATTTTCAAATTCTAAATTGCAGGACCATGGTTACAGAATGCCACTTGGCGCTCTTGGATTGGTGAGGACAACACCTTGTGGGATGCCACGTGGATGCTTGTGGTTTATGGTATAAAGCGCGATAAGATTCCATCACTTTTACCTGTAAATAACTAAGTGGTTAGAGGCTTTCATCGGACTTTAGCTAAAAGATTTGCTTGTCAGCCGCTGAATGGACAGCTAAAAGGTGGTTTGATTTTCTTCTTCATCTTAAAGTGCGTCAGTTCAATTTTCAATACTGGATGAGTTCAGTACTTTTTATTTGATTGCAGTTTCAAAAGTTTAGTAATATCAGGAGTAGAAATATTATTCTGCTAAGTTAGATTGTTCATTTACTTTTTCCTTAATATTGAAACATATTGGTATTTGGCTCATGAGATGTGTACAATGTGTCTCACATATAAGAGAATGTTCAAGTATTTGTTCTCTAGCAAAATTATTAATTTCAAAACATATAATTGTAATGGCGTTTTTGAATCTGGAAACATAAATAACAGGAAAGGCCATTGTACTGCACGTTAAGAAATAATGAATTTGAGAAGGTTAACTTTTAGTTCTAGCGTTTCCCCTCTTTTTGAAAATATGTTTTCAGTATTAGTGTTAGTTGATCTTCTGTTTTCTTCTATTTTTTCTTATTTATCATTTTATAGAATTACCAATGTAGAGTAGAAAACAGAAGGGTTAAAGTACAGTAGCTGGAAATACTAATAGTTGACCTCCTTGGCAATTCATAAATTACAGAAATTATGAAATTGAGAAAGTTAAACTTTGAGTACTTGTGTTGGTTGAGCTTCTAGTTTCTTCTATATGGGCGTGTGCGTGAATGTTTCATTACATACAAATGCCATCTTGAAATGCAAAAAATAGGATCAATAGTGTAATAGTCAAAAATATTTGCAGTTACTTCCTTGTCCATTCTTTTGATTAAACAAGCATTATCACCAAATAATTGAGATCAAAATCGGTAGAATAAGTATATATTTAAACTGACTCTCTATCTGCAAGATGTCAACCCTCAATGAGAAATTAACTTTATGCATGATTGTAATGTGTCATGACAACATTGAATGCTTACTATTGCTAACTGAAAATTCTATCTTATCTTAAAAGATTACCACTAAAAGTCTAATCTTAGTCAACCAATAAACTCACTTTGATCATCAAGATATCGATGGGTTTTTTTTCTTTCTTGATAAGCTTATTCCTTGGATCTTTAGATATTTTTCCCCTGAACTTCTCTAAACAAGACACCTATAAGGCTATAACAACTATATTGGAGGTAAGGTATCATTTCAAACTTTATATATTCCAACTGTAAACTTTCTGGCAGTTGAAAGCGGTCCATTCTACCAATACGACGAGTCTGGACCATGAACTAGCCGTCGATGATCCTAACGCTAATTGAGATAGGAATAAAATCTCATTTTCTTAGTCAAACTAGGAACCATTCAACCATGACCTCCCAATTGAGGATCTTAGAAGATACATGGACCAATCCTTTTGAATATTTTGGGGTATTACTAAACAAAAAAAAAGGAGGAGGGGGGGGGGGGGGAGGTTGAGCATTATCCAGGGGCATTTGAATTAAGGTTTTAGTCCATTACAAGGGCTTTGGCCTCCACGGTTACTAGTATCACTCTTAAAGTTCGGATTAATACAGGCATATCTATGTACATAAGAACTATATTACAACCCAAAGATACCAAAGAACTATTTAATATCCAATTTATAATATTTTATAACTAATTTTCAACTCTTGCAAATATAATTTTTAAAACTATCCCTACAATTTCTGAAAAAAATTGTTCTTGATTTAATTGCCAGCCAATTCTTTGGTTACAATTAAGGTCTAGGCATCATTAGCAACCATAAAAGAAGCAGTATTGTAGAGTTGCATGCATGCTTAGTTCTCTTTTGAACAAATTGCTTACAATTTATATGTCAACACAAAATTGGAGACTATTTTTCAATTGATTTTTTGGTTTAAAGCAGTCCTTCCATGTACTAAACTTCAGCAGAAGTTTGTCACTGTTCATAGATATCTCATTTTTAAGTGGATTTGTGTTAGGGATGCAAGTTGGGTCAGGTTTGACTCACGACCTACACTACATAACCCATTTTTAGGGGCATGATCGGCGGGTTTAATTTTTGTTCTATTATTCTGCTTAAATCCATACTTAAACCTACCCGTATCCAACCTGTCCAAATAAAAATACCCTCCATAATTTCTATATGAATATTTTAATTAATGAAGATAATTGTGTTTTATATGATTTTAGGTAACTTATATATCAAATGAGTAACCTTGGATATTTTTTTTGAGTCTTTTCCGTAAATATGTCATGAGTTATATTTTATGTTTTATTAAAATAGGTAAACCTAAGCATTTGTCAAAACCCTACCCTCTTCTTGAGATTCAAATCTTGAAGCTCGCTTGGACCCATATATGAGTGTCTGGGATTATAATATTTTAAACCCAATCATAAGTTATATTTTATGTTTTATTAAAATAGGTAAACCTAAGCATCTGTCAAAACCCTACCC